>JAVDOI010000007.1:27032946-27035446 GCA_032191485.1 Leptoclinus maculatus | reverse complement strand
GATGTACCCACACCGTGACACAGGGGGGAGAGACAAGGAAAGACATCACAGAGCAGAGCTCTTGTAATTTCAGATGTGAAAGTTAAATATCTTTATGATGTCTTCAAAGAATCAAATTGCTATAAAGACCACAGTCCTTAACCTATACACTAAAAACACTGTGATACAAATGTCTGCTCCATGTATTAACGCGCGATAAACTATGCATTAATGCGAGTGAAAAAATACCGAGTGGGCCGGTCTGACACAGTAACTCCCGGGCCACTTTTTTTCCCCCAGTCCGCCCCTTGCGCGTTTGACGAAAATACCGTATTGAACTCAAGCGAAGCGAACACGCACATTAAAAAAAACAACACAAACACAAACTTCGATATGAACGTAAGAGCCGCAAGAAACTAGGCAAAGAGCCGCATGCGGCTCGGGAGCCGCGGGTTGGCCAGGCCTGGTCTAAAGTGTCATCACCTTAATATTTATCCTTTCAGGATGAAATTATGGGTCATTTCATCCACGAGTCCAAGTGGACCGTTGTGCCAAATGTGAAGAAATTCCCTCAAGGCCTTCTTGAGGTATCGCGTTCACGATAGAGGGACGGGCGTCCATACGGACGGACGGACGGACGGACAACCGAAAACATAATCCTAACAGCACACATTCATCTCCCTGTTCTAACGAGTGTTTCTGCTCATCAACGTGGTGGAAGAGGGACAGTCAAACGGTGTCTGCTTTCTCTCTTCAACATATATATCAGTCAAATAAACGCATTATAAATGGTGTGTGTGTGTGTGTGTGTGTGTGTGTGTGGGAGAATCAGCCATCCAGGAGGCAACAACACCACACCGACTGCAGCACTCCTACTCCTTCCTCGCTCCCTTGTTCTCGGCTTCTTTGTCGTCACAATGGGCTCCTTCCTTCCTAATGGCCTTGTCCTCACAGAAACGCCTCAGTCACTTCTACACAATACCGCTGATGATTCACCAGAGGGGCCTGGTAATTGGAGGGAAAACTACTCCTTGTTCAAACACTTCTTTAGTGGAAGGGGCTCTCAGTGTGTCGCACACACACACTGGTGAGTTTTAAGAGCCACGCGTCCAAAGGCGTCTAATCAAAGAAGCATTCAGCCCGTGATGCATCATTCCAAGCGTCACTTGCTGTGTTTCTCTTCACCTTCTCGAGTTCAGATCGGGGGTTTGTGTGACCGAGAGGATCCTCCCGTCAGCCACGTGTGACACAGTAACGTTCACAAGCTGCAGCAGCTGTTATAATAATGGTTTTCAGACAGACGGAGACACCAAATGGTTTATTTAAGTAGTTTTGGCCCTGAAAGAAGATTTGAATGATTCAAACTTCCATTTAGTTGACGTCCCGACAGTGTTACATGAATACTGTCTCTGATTGAGGAGGTTTAAAGTGAGATTAGCTGAGCTGGTAGTCCAGTAGAGATGACTCTAGACTAACCTTCTGCTTCTATGGTGAAGCTTGAAGAAGAGCTTTGATGAAGCGACACGTTGTCTGTTTATTACAGCTTGTTCCAGGCTGCTTTTATTGTGAAACTCTTGACACTGAAACAGGAAGCTGTCTCTTTCAGATGTCTGGTTGAACCGTTGTACAGCGTTTCGTATCTCCTAAACTAAAGCTTTCTGAGGGGATTAGTTCCTCTACCGTGAAACATATTCAGTAAATAGTCAAAAGTTCACCTAACGTCTGGATCGGTTTTTGTAGTTTTATTTGCAACTCGTGTACTGACGCCTCAGATGCATCTTGGGAGCCCATGTGGAGCCTCCAGGTCGGGGGCCACTGGTGTAAAAGACAGAATTACTACAACTGCAATCAACAGTATAGACTGGGACCAGATCACCAGACCACTGTAGCACCACGAGGAACATTCTTGTTTCAAACTGATGAGAACAACAACACCACCAATTATCTCATTAAAATCAGAGTTCACGCATCACGAGCACAAACATCCTCTTTAACACGTTATAGGAAGCAACAGCAGAAGCTAAAATTAACCGGATCTTCATGATATTTTTATACCTCAGCTGAGAGTTTTTCACACATCAAACAGCCTCAGTTCAATCACATGGTGTCTGTATAATAGCTTTGTATCTTCAGGTTGTGTCTCGGTTGTTATCTTCGTTTGAGTTCACACTCCACTGATTAACACACTACCTGGATACAACTGATCAGGCTCCAGGGACTGTTGAGTTCACTTATTCCCAAACCAGATACTCCAAAAACCTGATCCTAACCCAGATACTCCAAAAACCTGATCCTAACCCAGATACTCCAAAAACCTGATCCTAACCCAGATACTCCAAAAACCTGATCCTAACCAGATACTCCAAAAACCTGATCCAAACCCAGATACTCCAAAAACCTGATCCTAACCCAGATACTCCAAAAACCTGATCCAAACCAGATACTCCAAAAACCTGATCCTAACCCAGATACTCCAAAAACCTGATCCTAACCAGATACTCCAAAAACCTGATCCTAACCA
>JAVDOI010000007.1:26415446-26417946 GCA_032191485.1 Leptoclinus maculatus | reverse complement strand
CTGAGAGTAAGTTAGTAAACCTGTTTTAGTACATATGTAGAATATAATTCATTCTCTTCTTAATACAGCAGCTCGTTTATTTATCCGCTCGTTAGTGATCACGTTACATTTCATTTCAGGTGTTTAGTTTATGAAGTGATTCAGCATATGAAATGAGCTAATCTTTGTTTTTATTGGATGAAGTTATTGGAACTGTTTGGATCTTTATAGTATAAGACTAATATATAAGTGCAGCCTGATCTTTATCCGACACCGTGCACAAATACCGGCTTTTAAACACAATGTGTCTTAATAAGTAGCCTTATTATTGAGTGAGGTCATTTGTTGTTATTTTAGTTTAACACGTGCAAATGCAATTTTGTAAACTTCCAGAGCAGAGAAATCCTCACGACTGGTTTAAGAGACTTTTTCAAAGAGTGCAGCGGTAGAAAAGTCATGATTCCTTCTGTGCATCATCGTCATTGTAAGAATTACTCTCACTGTTTAGTTTCATTGATAAACTCTCTCTCTCTCTCTCTCTCTCTCTCTCTCTCTCTCTCTCTCTCTCTCTCTCTCTCTCTCTCTCTCTCTCTCTCTCTCTCTCTCTCTCTCTCTCTCTCTCTCTCTCTCTCTCTCTCTCTCTCTCTCTCTCTCTCTCTCTCCAGGTGGAGCAGTACGGGAACCTCATCTTTCACGGGCTCGAGGGCAGCTGTCAGGAATACATCGCCAACCTGGTCGCCCGCTGCATCAAAGTACGTTTTTTCCCGGACAGCTCCACAAAAGTGAAACCTAAACATCTGGATCGCCCTCTGGGTGGCCTGCTGTTAGTTGAGGGAGCGCTTGATTTTTGACATGCAGCAGCGTTTTCAATGAGCGGAGCCCAAAGGCACCGTATACCGAAGCCAAAAGCTTGATCACCATTAATATACGATTAATTGGTCAGCCCTGGGCGAGTTTTTTCAAAACACTTAAACAATAAAACCATCATGCACAAAGAACGACATGAAGCCTCTTCATCACATATAGTACATTCAGAAACAGATTTCTTTGTGTTTAAGAAAGGTTTTGTCTGACGTTCCCAGAATATCTAATCGTGGGATTCCAACTTAAAAAGCCAGGGGCGAATACCGATGACGTACTAGAGTGGTGTGTTTCTCTAATCACTTAAAGTGAGATTCTTTTAATGTTTTAGGTTTGGGAAACATCCACTAGCCCCTCCCCCTCCTGTTTTAAAGAGAAGTTAAATGTGACTCTGTTGCACAGTGTGATGCAATGAAGCAGAAATAGGATGCAAACAGTAGAACCAGCATAACATCTCACCACAACGTGATGAAACGCACTGCAGGTCCAGTGTGGCTTCAGTGCATCTACAGGTCACAGATGGTTCGTACAGGTGAGCCGATGAAGCAACAGATTTGGAAGTGTTTTCATTACATACGGTTAGAATCACAGCAGTGTTCAGTCTGTAGTCTGGTGAATATTAATGCTTTAAAAAAACTAATGTTTCAAGGTTGTACATTTATTTACAATGACTTCTTATAAAACGACCTTCTGATGACTGATGACGGTGTTTGATTAATCAGTAGGAATTCAGTCACATCTTTTGTCTTCACGTCGTCTGTTTACCACGTGTAAGTACTGTCTACCTGTATACTGGTATACATGTGTATACAGGTATACACCTGTCTACAGGTATACACCTGTCTACCTGTATACATGTGTAACACGTTTATTATACTGATGTACTACGACATTTGTAAATATAAAGAAAGGAACAATGGAAGCAGAATGTACTCTCTCTGATGGAGAAGCCCTCTCTGCTCATTGACATTCTCCTCTCGCTGCTGCTTCTCCCGGCGCATAGTAGTAGATTTTCTTTGTTTCCATGACAACGTGCTCCCTTCTTACCGCTCTGTCTCCTCACTCCTCTGCTCTCTCTCTCTCTCTCTCTCTCTGCTCTCTCTCTCTCTCTCTCTCTCTCTCTCTCTCTCGTCTCCACCAGTCCAAGCAGGAGATGGGGGGGCTCGGCTGTGACGTGGTGAGGGTGGAGGTGGAGGAGAGCCTGACCAAAGAGCAGCTGCTGGAGACTTTCATCACCTGTGGTAGGGACACACACACACACTTACACACACACACACACATACATACACACACACACCTACACCTGCAGCAATGAGGTTTTTCTATATTATGACTTTTTTCACATTTTGATGACATACTTCACATATACATTTCTCTTCCCATTAAAGGGTTAATCAGGCTTAGGTGGTCATTAGAATAAGTATGAATACGTGCAGCAGCAATAATCAAATCATGTTTATTTGTCACATACACAATCTTACACAACACGTGGTGATATTATTTTGTGCTGAAATCCATAAAGAAAGTAACAGAAATAATATTTAACGAAGGAAACAATATGTCAGTCAGTTTTAGAGAAGCAGAACAGTGAAACATATTAGGGACTTCACCATTAGTTGTCATTAGAAATCTCATTGCTCTCTCCCCGTCTCAGGTTTCC
>JAVDOI010000007.1:26402946-26410446 GCA_032191485.1 Leptoclinus maculatus | reverse complement strand
TGGATCAAAGAAGAAGAAACAAAGGTTTTTATTTTAATTTCTTTTTTTTTTTGCTATTAAGTATTTTGAGATATTCAAGTGTTTTATCTTTAAATAGTTGCAAGGTTGGTTTAAATACTGTTGAAATTAATCAGGGTTTTACCAAATATATTTGTAAATAAGAATTAGTACGTTTAAATGCTCTATAGATTGGTGTACGTGACGTATGGCGCTTGTACAGTGACGAAACCTTAAAGCTAAACTGCTGGGAAGGAAAAAAAACAGAAATGTGTACATAGTGTTTGTAAAAGGAGTTTGTTTGTGAACCCGTCACTTGTTTCAGAGTGACGGGGCTGTGGCAATAAGTAATAGAACTGTATAAACACAGGACGTCCTATCAACTGTAAGCCATAATAAAGATTTTAAATGCCCGTCATTAACGGTGTAATTCATACTTTATCTTTTCTTTTGTGCTCTCCTTACTTTTGAGGACAGGTTCTATGTGAAGCGGACGTTGTTTATACATATAAATATATATATATCTATACATATGTACAGGAGAGATTCTAGTCGGCCTGTGATCCTGATCTGTACGACAGCTGTTTGAAGTTTATAGAAGTGTCTTTGGAGCACAAACATTAAAATGGCACTGTTAGAAATCCCCATCGGACTCCTTCTTATTCTTTTAAATCCCCCTTTATGTTCTTATATTACAATAAATCATGAATCTGATCATAATTGTTTTGTTTTTAAATTGAATTATGATTCCAGTTTCCAGACTCGTTTCTGTTGAATTAAGTTTAAACATTTCACAGATGTCTCTGTGAAAGCTTCTGAAGTCAGTTTGTATCATTTTGTGGGTAAAATATGTAGTTTTTTTTGCATACTGTTGCATTTAGAGTAGAAAGTGTTCATTTAAACCACAAACAAGACCTTTAACTTCACGGGCTTTTAACACAAATGACAAAAAAACGACGTTCTTAAAATCTTTATAGTTTTACTGGAAATATAGTTGATTGAACAAATACATTTATACATTGTTTTTGGACGTCTGCGTCCCTTTCCTATGAGTAAGAAACAACTTCGTTCTTAATTTACTTATAAAAACAGAATCTGTCACGGTTCACATAGCGAGGCTTTTGTCCGCGGTACCTTCGTCTTCGTCATCGCTGCTTTACAAAAACTATTACACGGCATGAAAGGAGCAACACGCGGGAAAACAAAGTCATGTTAGAAGAGTTCAAACAGTTTCCAGTTTCAGAGGGGAAGTAAAGACTTTGTTAATGTTTGCGTTTGTACAGCAGCGGCTCTGAAAAAATATAGATTTCAAATAGAAAATGTAATTAGCGTCTTCTCTCTATAATTCATCAAGTAACAGAGGCGGAATAGTTAAAGTAAAAAGAGTGTTTTGTTAACAAAAGGTCACAATTCTACATCTACAGCTTCATTCTATGGAGGAACCGAGAGGAAGAAGAACTGTTTCCTTGAAGCTGCTGAGTACCTTCAGGGTGTCTCTAAAGTGCATACAGATAGAAAAATAAAGGTCTCTGAGTCGCCAATGATGTCCGTGTGTGTGTGTGTGTGTGTGTGTGTTGAACACTGACTAACTTCAATAAAGCACACATGAAGCCACTGTAGAAGTCTTATCGTTGACGTAGCCCGAAATCACCACCTACTGGCTAAAAATACAGTACAACACAACATTTTTAGGCGACCAGACATGTTAAAACAAACTGAAAGGGTTAAAGCTGTAAGACGAAAACACGGACAACTGCCAAGTCGGACTACGTCATGGTAGAGACCTGTCAATCACTGTGTAGCCCCGCCCCTAAAGCATCCCCTGCTTTATGGTCTGTTTGACTCTAAATGGACCATAATGTACTAAATGAACATCATGCTGTATTGAAGAAGACTTGAAACTAGAGATTGAGAACATAAACTCATGTTTACAATGTTTACTGAGGTAATAAATCAAGAGAGAAGTAGAGTCATTTTCTCATAGACTTCTATAGAATCAGAGAGGCGGACATGGAGAACAAGCTGGCTTAGTATCAACATCAGACTTCTTAGTTCATGTCTTTATGTGTGACATCATTTATTCCTACTAGCTACCTGAAGCTAACCGATCACCTGCGCTTGACGAGCTCTCGCAGTCCCACGTTGTGATCGTACGGGAGAGAAATCGGATCCTATAAGATACGTCAGACTTCTACAGCGGCTGCTATTTTGTGTTCGGTCCGACTTTAAACAATCTAAAGAGACTGAAAAGGGAAAAAGCTGGTTGTTCAGAACAAAAAAGTTTGTTAAAAACTAACTACGATGCAACTCATGCTTTTTCAAAGCGAACTATTTATGGAGTTCGATGGAGAAACTTTTTGAGGATTATCAGACGCAGGTTGTCCAGCTTCCCAAAAAAACAGCATGACTGAAACCTGCAAAGGCACTTTAAAGGGTTCAAGAAAGAGTTTAGTCGCTCAGAGTTTAGTTACTCAGAGTTTAGTTACTCAGAGTTTAGTCACTCGGAGTTTAGTTACTCGGAGTTTAGTTACTCGGAGTTTAGTCACTCAGAGTTTAGTCACTCAGAGTTTAGTTACTCAGAGTTTAGTTACTCAGAGTTTAGTCACTCAGAGTTTAGTTACTCGGAGTTTAGTTACTCGGAGTTTAGTCACTCAGAGTTTAGTTACTCAGAGTTTAGTTACTCAGAGTTTAGTTACTCAGAGTTTAGTCGCTCAGAGTTTAGTTACTCAGAGTTTAGTTACTCAGAGTTTAGTCGCTCAGAGTTTAGTTACTCAGAGTTTAGTCACTCAGAGTTTAGTTACTCAGAGTTTAGTCACTCAGAGTTTAGTTACTCAGAGTTTAGTCACTCAGAGTTTAGTCACTCAGAGTTTAGTTACTCAGAGTTTAGTCACTCAGAGTTTAGTCGCTCAGAGTTTAGTCACTCAGAGTTTAGTCACTCAGAGTTTAGTCACTCAGAGTTTAGTCACTCAGAGTTTAGTTACTCAGAGTTTAGTTACTCAGAGTTTAGTCACTCAGAGTTTAGTTACTCAGAGTTTAGTCGCTCAGAGTTTAGTTACTCAGAGTTTAGTCACTCAGAGTTTAGTTACTCAGAGTTTAGTCACTCAGAGTTTAGTTACTCAGAGTTTAGTCACTCAGAGTTTAGTTACTCAGAGTTTAGTTACTCAGAGTTTAGTCGCTCAGAGTTTAGTCACTCAGAGTTTAGTCACTCAGAGTTTAGTCACTCAGAGTTTAGTTACTCAGAGTTTAGTCGCTCAGAGTTTAGTCACTCAGAGTTTAGTTACTCAGAGTTTAGTTACTCAGAGTTTAGTCGCTCAGAGTTTAGTTACTCAGAGTTTAGTCACTCAGAGTTTAGTTACTCAGAGTTTAGTTACTCAGAGTTTAGTCACTCAGAGTTTAGTTACTCAGAGTTTAGTTACTCAGAGTTTAGTCGCTCAGAGTTTAGTTACTCAGAGTTTAGTTACTCAGAGTTTAGGACGTGTTGTTATCTGCACATGTCGCGCTGCAAGTGTTACATGTTACACAATATGAATTTAAGCTTCCACGTTCTGCACCTCATTCAAACATTCGAACCATTACACACACTTTTTTATCCTCACAAATTATATTAGGGTGAATTTACTTATGTGAAAGTTAACAGCTGTGTGTGTGTGTGTGTGTGTAGCCAGATGTTTGCTACGTCTTTAATTGTGCTTGTGTCTCTACAACATGCTAATTTGCATGTGTACAATATACTGTCTATGTGTGTGTGTGTGTGTGTGTGTGTGTCTGGCCGGTTAGAGGCGAGTGTCGTGGACTTCGTCCTCAGCCTCCTCCGGCAGCGAGGAGATCTTGGCGGTCTGCGGCGGCGCCCTCTTGCTGGAGTTGAGGCGGTGAACCGTCGGGAAGAGGCGGAGTCTGTCGGCGGGGCTCATGGCCTGTTTCAGGTGACTCGTCTCGTTCAGCAGCTTCTGGATGGAGTCGTAGCTCTTCATGGAGCTGCCCTCGATCATCTGCACAGAGGAGGGAGAGTCAGCTAAACCTGCGTTTTCTTGCAAAAAAAGATGTAAAAACGAAAGGGAACTATTCTCCAGGTTTCGTAGGAACAACTTCACGACCGGCTCAAACTAATGGCCTTTAGTTGGTTTGACTGCTTTAAAAATGTTCACTTTAAAGCTTCATTAGGTGCACTCTACAACCACAGCAACAACAAACACACCCAGCTGGTGTTAGCGTGTGCGCGCTACAGGATGTGTGTAAACTGTGTGGAACCTTCTGCTGGATGACGAACGTTTTTCACTGAAGAAAAGCAGCTGAGAACTTTAGTGTCGGGTTCAATGCAGACGATCTGAAGATAAACATACCTTTCGTTCACTTAGCCTTATCAGAGTTTACAGTAGAGTGACAGCCGTGTAATACAAAGGCATGGTAATGAGCTTCTGTTGTTCTGTGTTTAATTGTGTCTACACTACGTCTAAAAGACAAACAAGAGATGAGCTGACACAAAGGTTCTCGGGAGTTGAACCGGTGAAATGTCATTTATTTGGGGGGTTCTTTGGAGTGTAACCATGTGGAATAGTACGGTAGAGGCGAAGTCCTTCCATCTCCGGTGTCCCCCATGGGGCCTTATTTTCGGGAAATGGGGTCAACGGGGGAGACAATCTTTGTTGTTTTTAACCCGTTTGAATTGTGCCACGAGTTACAGATATGTTTTACAATTCAAAAGATCATTTTGCAAGTTAAGAAAGTCGCAGTTTGTCGTAGTACCGTTTAGTTTTGTGTCAAACCGCTCAGTAAACTCTCGTCACCAACATGGCTGCCAACTCGGCTAGCTAGCAAGCTAGCCAACGATCGGCTAGCTAGCAAGCTAGCAAGCGATTGGAGCAACGATCGGCTAGCCAATTTTGGGCGTTAAATCTTTCTAATTAGGTATTTTCGCAGACTAATACTTCTAGTTTTATGACAACATCTTTACTGTCTTGACCTGTGAAAATGTATCTCATTAATTGACAAACGTAATTCACGGCACAATTCAAACGGGAATGAGGTCCAATGGTGGTCAACAGGAAGGGGCGGGGCTCTAACGTTACTAACATGTAGACACACAGGTGTGCAGACCCAGATTCATACATTTTTAAACTTATTTTATCATTTCATCCAACAAGTTACCAGGAAGGATTGACACTCCAGCAGTGGCTCCACTCTGTGTTCCGACAGGATGACGGTGCAGCTGGAGAACGAATGCTTCAGCGTCTTCCTCAGGACCTGCAGCGTTCTGCTCACACACAGACACACACACACACACACACACACCACCGTCATCATCATCATCTTCATCATCATCAAAGGCCGTCTCTCTCCACTGCTAACGCACATTAGCTTTAGCGCTCTGCTCCCGTTTAAGGCAGCGTTGGCCGCGGGTTAAACTAGAGTGCTCATTATAGGCTTCATTTACCATTATGTGTGTGTGTGTGTGTGTGTCTAAGCACATATGTTTGGACACACACACACACACACACACACACACACAGAATTACTGTAAGCACTTAGATTGTCACCATATGCAGCGACAGGGAGCACCACATGTGGGTGATTTCCACTCCCACAAAAAAAAACACACTTAAACCCTCGATCACTTTGAGGTATCCGTGTGTTTAAGCGTCGCAGTAGGAGCAACGTTTCTTTAGATTTAAGCTTCTAAACTGTCCACAAAAGACAAAAGAAAAGAGAAATATCAAAGAGACTCCGGTTAAACAGGCAGGACGACGGGCTCTTATTAATAAACCCTAAATCGATCTGTTAGTGACATGAAATAGAGATCTGCCTAAATGTGAATGTGCTGTTTAGACTAATGTAAAGCTGCATTATGAATCAAATATAGAGTGGTGGAAGATTGTAATGTACTTTAACTAACAGCACACACACACACATACAGATTAGAGTGTTTGGGCCTTAATACTGACATGGGGTCGAGGTAGGACGAGGGCTCGTCCAGCAGCAGGATGCGAGCTTTGCTGAGGATGGAGCGGGCGAGACACAGCAGCTGTTTGTGTCCGTTGCTCAACACGTTGCCTCCGTCCTCCAGCTGGAAGTCCAGCTTGTCTGGAAACTGTTCGATCACCGACTTCAAGCCCACCTGACGACACACGGGACAGATTTTACTTCAGAGTTTCAAATTGAGTTAAAAGACAAGTTTTGATTCTACTGACGCTGAAGCTTCATTTGAAGAAGACGATTCTGAGATGTTTGATGTAATTGTTTTGGTTTAGATGCACATTAAAAGAGCTGCTAAACTGCCATCTCACAAAAATAAAAGCTCCATTACCTTTAATTAATTATTAAAGTCAAACTGTCTGGCAGACCAGACCGGTTTACCAACACTAGAGGAAAACAGGAACCGGCCTCACCTCCTCGGCGACCCTCCACAGCTCCTCGTCGCTGTGGCGCTCGTGTGGGTCCAGGTTCATCCGGAAAGTTCCGGTCAGAATAAAAACTCTCTGTTCAAAACAGACGGGAGACAACGTTTGAATCACGGCCGAGGGACTGGATCAGAAAGGCTGCATATCTTGTATTAAAGTACCATAGAAAGTGAATTATTCATGTTTGAAAACAATGTAAGTCTAAAAAGCTGAATTCTGAACATTTGTTTGAACTTCTTCTGGCTGCACCTTCCCCATCGACAAACTTTTTCTGCTTTATTGAAATCTATTTGAAATGAGTTTCTCATTCACCGACCAAGATATCCTCTCAACACTGTCTGGATTTGAACAAGCACACTTCTTTGGCATGCCGTGTGTGCCACAGACGTACCTGCGGCACCACCCCGAAGGCCTTCCTCCACTCGTGCAGGGAGACGGAGCTCCAGGAGACGCCGTCGATGGAGATCTCCCCGTCGGTGGAGGCGAGACGCAGCAGAGCGGAGAGCAGGGTGCTCTTCCCTGAACCGGTTCGACCCAACAGACCGATCTACACACACACACACACACACACACACACACACACACACACACACACACACACACACACACACACACACACACACACACACACAACAGAAACATTTGAATCAAAAAGCTTAATTAACACAGTTTCCTTGTGAGCGTGTGCATAACTGCATTCGTACTATACTGTGCAGCACATAATGATACCAAGTATCTCATTGAGAAATGAACTTCTGCCTCGAGGTGTTTGAGGTGTGAAAGCTCGCAGCAACAATTAGCTCGTTTTATCAGAGTCGCTAACGGGACGAGGCTAACGGGACGAGGCTAACGGGACGAGGCTAACGGGACGACACTTACTGAGCTCAGCTGTCCTCTAGGATTTAATTACTGCCAGGAGGAGAGAGAGAGGGGGAGAGAGAGAGGGAGGGGGAGAGAGAGAGAGAGAGAGAGAGAGAGATAGAGAGGGGGAGAGAGAGAGAGAGAGAGAGAGAGAGAGAGAGAGAGAGAGAGAGAGAGAGAGAGAGAGAGAGAGGGAGAGAGAGAGAGAGAGAGAGAGAGAGGGAGAGAGAGATAGGGAGAGAAGGGG
>JAVDOI010000007.1:26350886-26402746 GCA_032191485.1 Leptoclinus maculatus | reverse complement strand
GAGAGGGAGAGAGAGAGAGAGAGAGAGGGAGAGAGAGAGAGAGAGGGAGAGAGAGAGAGAGAGGGAGAGAGAGAGAGAGAGAGAAACGTAAAGCTGAAAACAGGATGTTTTGGTGGTTTTCTTACTCAAGTTTCAGTAAACGTGCTTTGAAGAAACTGGAAATGTAGGAGTCAGGTTTTACATCAGAATATCAGTCACACTGCGTACTGTACAAAACGTCCTGCACTGTGATAAGCTCGGTCAACTCCAAACAACCAAAGTGTGAAGAGAAAGAAATAAACAGTGGACGGGTGAAAGAACCTCATACAGTCTTCATAAACAGAAGAAAAAAGATGGCGGAGGACTTTTGTTACACAGTCACGTTGTGGGGACTCGTCATCCAACGTTCCCATAACATTTTAGGGTGAAGGCTTGTTTTAAGGTTAGGTTAGCTTTAGGCTTAGGTTAGCTTTAGGCTTAGGTTAGCTTTAGGCTTAGGTTAGCTTTAGGCTTAGGTTAGCGGTTATGGTTTGGCTAAGCCTCCAGGAAATTAATGTGATGTCCCCAAAAGTCATGAAAACACAACACTCTTAACTGGTCATTGGTTGTATGTTAGCAAGTCAGATCTAACTACGATGCAAACAATGACAGTTCCCGAGTGTGTGTGTGTGTGTGTGTGTGTGTGTGTGTGTGTGTGTGTGTGTGTGTGTGTGTGTGTGTGTGTGTGTGTGTGTGTGTGAGAGAAACACATACCAGTCCGTCTACAGTGATGCTGGTGATGACAGCCCATTGGAATGTCCCCAGGATGAGCATGGCCAGGGCCACGATGATGCCAACCTCCCCTGGTTTGTCCTCTGTAGAGCATGCACACGTACGCACACACACACACACACACACACACACACACATGGTCATCAGTACTGTCCAATCAAAGCAGCTCTCTCTCTCTGATGTCAGAGCAGGTGCTGCCGCTCTGCTTCTTGCTCTATTGGAAATAATGAGCTGTGAAATGACCCTTTAATCTGCTCTCAACATAAACACGGTGTCATGACGCAGCAGCAGCAGCGGTGTTTGTAAGTGTACACTTGTGTTTCCCATTCATTTAATTGAACACACACACACGCACACACACACACACACTTCCTTCTGTACATGACATTTTATCCGGTGGCATTCCAGCGCTTCTGATCGGTTATCACAGACAAACTGTCTGTTACGACGCTGATATGTGACCCTACTCACTGTAACACACAGATAAGGCCGAGGCGTCTTCACTCGATAGGCCCAGAGGAAATAATAAGGTGTTTACTAACTAACTAACTTACTGGAATCACGAGATGTTCCCTCCTGCTTCCTGGTATTCATGTGTACAAACTGCTGCTGCTCTCGTCTCCATACAGACTTCTCAGTTTCAGCTTATTTGGGGCAACCGCTGTCGTACGAAAAACATGCAACATATCCTGAATCCACACATGCTTTCCCCCCTTTTCGCCCACGTCACTCACTGTTGGTTCCCACAGCGATGAAGGCAGCGGCCGTGAAGAACAGGACGAAGATCATGTCGCAGCGGAAGAGGAACCAGCGCAGCGTGGACAGGTAGTGGAACCAGGTGGCCGTGTGGGTGTTCAGCGCCTTGTGGAAGAGCGTCTCGAAGTAGGTCTGACGCCCGAACGCCCGGATCGTCCACAGACCCTTCAGAGAGATGATGAGGTGGGAGAAGATGGGGCTGCGAGCTGCAGGAGAGGAGACAGAGCACAGAGCTTTAAAAGTTGAATACGTTGTGTAAATATTAGTTTGGTTGGTCTCCACAATAAACCAGTTGAAGCGATGAAAGAACAAGTGAGCAAAACTGGCTGGAATTAAACGTGATGAAATGAAAGAGTGATAAAAGACAAAGAAGAGAAGTAACAAGAAAGCAAGAATTAAGATTATAATCATATTTCTTTATGTATTGCCTCCTTTAGTTCTAACTTGATCAGATTTGGCTGTGTGCGGTACAGCTAAGTAGGAGTAAGTAGGAGTCACTTATCTCTTTCTGCTTTCATTAATCCTCTTTAGTTTGACCTTTAGATAGATCTCTAGTTGGATCTCTAGTTGGACTTGTAGTTGGACTTGTAGTTGGACCTGTAGATGGATCTCTAGTTGGACCTTTAGTTGGACTTGTAGTTGGACCTTTAGTTGGATCTGTAGTTGGATCTCTAGTTGGACCTTTAGTTGGATCTGTAGTTGGACCTTTAGTTGGACTTGTAGTTGGACCTTTAGTTGGACCTTTAGATGGACCTTTAGTTGGATCTCTAGTTGGATCTCTAGTTGGATCTCTAGTTGGATCTCTAGTTGGATCTCTAGTTGGACTTGTAGTTGGACCTTTAGATTGACCTTTAGTTGGATCTCTAGTTGGATCTCTAGTTGGACCTTTTTGAGGGATTCATCAAGGGTATCTTTTGGAAATACAAATAAAACGTTGCCAAAAAGCGAAAACATTGTACTGAACAATTGAGTGACTAACACTCATAAAATGTCCTCTGTATTTTGTCGGGCTTGCTGTCAGAGACACCAGAGAGAGAGAGAGAGCAGCACCAGGATGGGGTTGGAGGAAATCCCAGCTCGGCTCATCTCTCTGACCTCGACGCGCTCTCAGCGGCTCCGGAAAAGACCTCGAAAAACGCACATTCAGTGGCAGAGCAGGGAAGTCCAAAGCAAACACACACATGTGGCATCTTTCATCAGCACGTCCAGTGACCTGTTACCTCATCCTCTGGTTGTACAGAGCTGCACCGTCCTGTCGGCTGCCACACAATCTGACTTTTTAACTTTAAGATCAATGTATGCTATTCTTTTTCAGGATCACTCAGAACTTCTTTTACAGAGGCCTGACGCTGCTGCACAGCTATTGCTTATTCAAAGTTTAATAATATTGAATGTGTCGTGCACAGAGATTCCTTGCTTTGAGGGACACACCAGGCATAAGGTCGGCCGTCAGGGAGCGTCTGTCGCCATATTTTCTGTGTTTGTACCTTTAGTCGGAAGATTGGAAACGTTGAAGCGTCGGTGGAGCCCATCGGTGAGAGAAAACACCCTAAATTGGCTGTTTTAGCTTAATGTCATCCAAGTATTAATTGGAATCAATGGAGCAATAGTATTTACAGAAATCCAGAAATGTAATAATCCAATAATTATAATTACTCTAAAACACATAATCATACAAATTTGATATGTTTTAGCGATTTTTTTTTTATGTTGCTCGAATTAAAAAAACGTAAATTTCCTGGAATAATAAAAATATTTGGTTTATCTTGGTGAGAGTGCTCTCGACCACCTGTAAAGTGTTCTTACCTGAGAGATTAACAAATATAAGGAAATATTGATGAATCTCAGAAATCTACTAACAAAATAAGAACAAATCGTGGAAACGAACCAAAAAATAAATGAAGAGGAAATTTGTTCTTATATCGCTTCCTGCATGAGGCCCATTGTTGTATTTAATGTTACCGATTTGTAAGCCAAATCACCCCTTGGGGGGGGCATTAAAGCTTTGCCCTACTTTACTACCTCACCTTCCTTTTTATTGTCAAAACAATGTCAACAGACTGACCGCTTCTGCAGCACATCACTTATTCCAGGACTGTCACTTGGGCAGAAGGTCTAGCAGTTAGAAAGATGGTCCTGCGAGATGTAACCCCCACAACCCACAACCCGTTGTGTAAAATGTGTGTGACGTGTAAAAGCTTTTATAAATGTCTTCCTTCACTTCACAGGGAGACAAAGCTCTCTGTTGATTGGAGGATAACGGTTATTTTATTCGCCCTGCCTCCCTTCCTCTAACTGTTCCCGCCCCTCTGAGGCAGCCCATCCATCCTCTCCATCAACCCTTCCTCTGTCATGTTTTTGTTCTTCAGCGGGACCTTTGGCCTCCCCCCCCCGCCAGTCCAGTCCCACTTCCTCTGTTCACTCCATTGGTTTTCCCATCATGTTCTCACTTTTACTCTTCTTGAATATTTGCCATGTCATTATTGCACTCGTGCAGAGATTCCTTACATATCACAAATGTTTATTTCTCTTTTTTATAAGAAGGTCATTCTTACTCAATACATTACTTTCCGTGCAATGCTGTGACGAGAAGCCGCCTTTTCTTTGCTTCACTTATTTACTAGAAGGAGTCCTTGAACTATTCCTATGATGTAATTCCTATAACAGCACGCTGTCACACGTACACATTTCCTCCCCCAGCTCTCTCTCTCTCACCTTCAGCCTCCAGCAGCTTGAGTTGCTGTCCAGTTCGTAAGAAGTACTTTCTGAGGATGGCGAAGATGACGGCCAGCGGGATGGCGGCGATGAAGATGTAAGGCCGTATGATGGACACGGTGAAGATGGCGCCCGTAACGATCAATGTGAGCTGGCGATAAAATAAGACGGATCAGACCTGATTTACACCGCGGAAATATCTCAGAATACACATTTTAAAGAGTCGAGTGTGCGACAAATAGGCCTTGAAACCTGAAAACATGCAACGTCAGTCTACCTGAATGAGGTCAAACAGCACCAGAGGCAGCATGTCATCTATGGTGGCCATGTCCTTGGTGAATCTGTTCATGATGCGGCCTGGAAGAGGACAAACAACGAGGAACATGAACTCAATTAGTATGTTTTTCTCTATATGGCTAAACAGATTCTAAAAGTAGACAAAAACAGGTGAATACAAACATAGGGAATGTTCAAACCAAACAGAAAAAGCCCTGAAAAATATGAAGTAAGCTGTGAAAATCACCCGTCTTCATAGTGTTGAGCACGGCCATGGGGGCTCGCAGCACAGCGCTAAGCATCTGCTCGTGCAGCCTCTTGGACACGGTGAGTAATGTGTGCACCAGCGGGAGACCCCTGAAGAACCCCAGGGCCAGCACGCTCTCCGACGTGGCCACGTAGATGTAGATGATGTAGTAGGCGCTGGTCGGAGTGACGATGACCGCCAGGTGGGCGGGGGGCGACGAGGAGTTCGGGCGCTGCTCGTCGATGAAGTTTGGCGACGCAGGGTTGGCGCCGTCCCTCCAGACCTCGCTGGCGTGAACGGAGCAAAAGGGTTTGAGAACGAGACACGGATTGAATTTTAGATCGAATTGACACAAAAAAGGAAACGCTTTGAGTTCCAAAGAAATGCAGAATGACTTAGATATGCGTCGTATGGGGCTGATGTCTTAACACTTACTCAGTAATGAGGAAAATGCCAATGACTGAACCGCCAACCTGTTAGTAGAAACGCAAAAAAAAATAAAAAATTGTTAGATGAATTCACATAAATAAAATAACAACAACATTTTTTTATTTTACCTCAATAAAGAAGACAAGGAGGATGAAGATTAAGACGTAGACTAAGCTCTTGTTGGTGGTGATGTAGCGAAGGTATGTGCTCCATGAGGTAGTTTCAAAGATGTTCTCACGTTCATCGAAGCATTGCTGTGAAGGAACAGAACGGTTCTTTTACCCTACAGACCTACCGGTATATCAGACAAACTTTAAAGCTACTACGAGGAACTTTTATTTTGTGTTGATTTTGATTGTGGTCCCTGTGGACTAAAGTGGTCGTGTCTCTGAGCACCAGACTCCCTTCAGAAAACCTCTCATTGTACTGCAGCAGGGTCTGACAGTCTGCCTCCTCTCAGTCCTGGTTCTGGTACTCCCGTTGCCTCCCTTCCCTCCAGCGGGTCCAGCAATACGTCCTGGGTCTCCAGCAGCGTGGTGTCGGTGTTGGCTCCCAGAGAGGAGAAGCTCTGCTCCTGGAGGAGGAGGAGACGCTGCTGCTGCCGGGAGCTGAGCTCTCCTCCTCCCTCCGGAGCTCCGACTGCAGGTCCAAGGCTGCAGGAGAAGCCGGATCTGGGTCTGTCCACGGTCCACGGTGGACCGGTCTTTGCTGGAGGATCTGGGTCTGTCCACGGTCCACGGTGGACCGGTCTCTGCTGGAGGCCCTGCTGGAGTCTGAGCTGAAGGAGTTTCTGGTGAACCTGCATGATTGCGTCTGATTTCCCCCTGAACCCGATGACAAGCATTTATAATAACTATATAGAAATAGCCAATCTTCTCGCTGATGGTCTTGTTTGGTCTTGGATCAGTATTATTTTAAGTTTAAGTTAAGTTCCTCGTAGTAACTTTAGTTTGAGGTTAAGTACATTTTGTTGGTATTCACAAGATCATAAAAATGAGGGTAAAGAAAACATTCTTCCGGAAGTCTAAACATAAAAATGTGTCTACTCGTGTACTCTAACATGCCTTGAACAGGGTTCTAACAAAGCTCTACCTCCATGTCTGCTTCGTCCACATCCTCACTGATGTCATAAACGCTGTCCTTGGACAGGCGGCGGGCGTAGATGTCCAGCTCGGACACCAGGTCGCACTGCGGCGTGATGGACAGCTTTCTTCTGAAGGACGACTGAATCTGGATCTGCTCTCTGCGCTCCTGGCGCTCCTGAGATTTGGTGATGAACGCCAGGACGGACTGGCGCCGCTGCCCGTTGAGGTGCTGCAACCCATGGTGGTACAAGTTCCCCCTGGGGAGCACCTCCTCCACCTGATCGTCCTCGGGTACGACCGAGAATTTCCTCTCGGAGAGTTCGCGAACCCCGTCCTCTATCGTGGTGGACTGGGGAGTGTTGGCGGTCTGTTGGGAGTTCCCGATGAAGGAGAACTTGCGGGCAGCTGCCAGCGGACTGAGGATGAGGGACTGTTTCCGTTTTTCTGGGTAGCCGTCACCTCCGGGATGGCCCTGGGTCCCGGAGACGATTATCGGTGGCGGCTGCTGTCGGAACGACTGGCGGATCGTCTCCGGGCCTCGGAAGCCGGCGGTTTCGTCCACGGAGACCCTGCGGAGAGTTTCCGTGAGGATGGAGCTGCGCCGCTCCGCGTTGACGTTGTCGTAGGCCTCCATGCCGAGGAGGAGGGAGCTGAAGTCGGGCCGCTTGGCCTGCAGCTCCGAGAAGGTGCCGTAGAAGTAGCAGTCTCCGTTGTGCAGCAGCAGGATTCTGTCCGCTCGCTTGAGATGCTCCAACTTGCTGGTGACCACGATGCGCGCCTTGGACCCCATAAGTTTGCAGACGCATCTGTGAAGTCAATCAGAAAATTGGAGGTTGTAGAGAAACGTACGTGTCAACTTTCACATATTTCTTCAAATCTTCAAAGAATAACCAGCCCTTTGAAATGAACAAGCTACTTTATTTGTTCAGGCTTCGACTACAAAACCAAAATGTTCTTTGCCCCTCTGAAAGATTGCCACCTTTCATCAAAGCATGATTCCCTTTTTGCTCCGACTCCCATTTCCTGAGAATGTAACAGTGTGATGAAGCAGCCGTGACTCTCCACCGTCGACCCGAGAGTGTGTCTGAGACAACAAGAGGCAACCTTGACCTTGAACCTAACCCCCCCACACACACCTCCTCCTCCCCCTCCCCCTCCTCCTCCACATGAAAGACTCTCTGTTGAGATACTCACTTCTCAAAGATCTCTTTCTCCGTCACGATGTCCAGGTGGGTGAAAGGTGCATCCAGCAGGTAGAGGTCTGCATCTTTGTACACGGCCCTGAGGGAGAAAACACACGTCAGAGAGTCTTAAAGGGACAGTTTGGATGTTTTTTTATAAATGGGGGTTGTATGAGGTGCCGAACTTGAGCCTTCAAAACCATAGAACACAAAACAACGGGTGACGTCACGATGACTACGTCCACTTCCTTTATACACAGTCTATGGTTTCTCCAAACTGGGAGCGTGCCGATCGCCATCTACTGTAAATAGTACACTGACTAAAGTACCTCGTACAGCCCCACTTCAAAACAAATCAGAACTGTCCCTTTAAGGTTAGAGAAACAGAGAATACAGGGGAAACAAAGAGCAAGAGACACAGAAAGTAAACGGTGTAAATGAGGAAGTCGGGTCCCTGTGGGAACAAATCAATTCCAGTGGATGTTTACAGCGATGGCAGAAGCCCCAAAAGCCAAATGAGTGTCTGCAAATTGATGCCAGGACACTAAACCAATAAATAATGCATGGGAATATGAGAGCGTCTGACTACAACGCAGGTTTTAATGGAGCAATAAAAGTCTGCTGGGGGCCGTAGAAAGCACTCGGCATTACAAAGTGAGGCCGTAAAAACGCAATAGTTAGTGAAGGCCGACAAACACGCGGATCAGAGCGATAGGTGACGGCTATCGGCTTTGGCAGGTTAAGATTATGGGAACAAATACTGCAACGTGAAGAGTTGCCAAAGACATAAAACTCCTAAGTGATAAGATAAATGTTATTGAGCAGATGTTTTTATTGACTTCCAAAGGAGTGGAGACTCTTACTCCGGCCGTGCTTGTAATGATGATATTGATAACGGTGATTAGTTTGTCGACTACAGTCTGCATGTAGATCTCTAACAACGCAGAAGTGATGACGCGTGTTGGGTCTTTCATATCATACCACGGATTCCAGTCAGCAGATTGATGATCGCTTAAAACGCCACAAAACAACTCACTACTTGCTCTATTTATATCAACGAGAAGTGTGACTCATATCCTCAATTATTTCTATTTTTGTCCATTGCAGAACAACAACAACACATAAAAGGTTGGACAAAAAAGTGCTGACAGGTGTGACAAGGAAGTACCTGGCCAGGCCGAGGCGAGCCCTTTGACCCCCGCTGAGGGTCACCCCTCCTTCCAGGAGAAGCGTTTTGTCTTTCTCAGGCAGCAAGTCGAAGTCCTAGAGAGGAAAACAAGACGTCAGTGAGTCAGACACATAGATGCAGCGCTCAGCTCAATGCCACAAACCGGCCCTTTAAGGCGAGACACGACCGGCCAAAACATTGATTTTAATGCATTGATACATTTTGAGATGTCGTCTTTCAGACTAGTGGAAAGAAAACATCCAAAACACACATTCAGGTGTCTATTTTATTTCTTTGTCTATTTGTAGATTTCTCCAAAATTCACCAAAAAGTTACCATTATTGCCTAATTTGCATATTTAAACAAAGAATTTCAGAAAACTTGTAATACATAAAACAATCATCTTGATGTGAGTAATGAACTGGAGAAGTTTCATGGTGATATCTATGAGTTTATTTTTTTACCCTATTCACCTGTAGTGTTATTCAAAATGTCTTTAAAGGACGTTTTCTCTCAATGAGTTTGTTCTCAGACTCTGATCCATAAATCTCCACTTCAGCAGCTCTTACATACACCAAACCTTACACGTTCATTCCTCTCTATGTTCTGAAGGTTAACACAGAGGGGTTTGTTCACACGTCACTCACAGACTCATTTATTCTACGTTTTACTGAAAACATGGAGGAAATAGATTTCAGGGTGTGAGCTGCACTACCAGCGTGCTGAATGCTACATTTACTGGAACTGGAGAGAAACTGAACGCTCAAACTGTATCCTGATAACTTTGGAATGAAAACACATCATTAATACTCGGCCCATTAAGATAAGAAGCTGCAGAAGCTCCAAACATGGCACATGTCCAGCTGATGAAATGTTTTACAAAGCAAGGTTTCACACGACGTTACGGTTAAACCAACAGGAGAAACCTTGGAAAAAATCAGCAGAAAGCGGCTACAAAGTTCCCCGTCATGTTTCACACAATGAGGTGTTTGTGCACACGTTTGGTGCACAGATCATTGTGGGGGATGTGGTGACTAAAGACTGGAAAACACACCACTAGTCAGCAGAAAACACAGCTTTTACCTGGAATAATCAGCAGAAACAAAACCAACATTAATGAATGAATACATTGTTTCTGTACGGGAAGTTTAAGCACTTTAAACAAATCAAAAGACATTTTAGTGAGCTGACGTTTAATGAAACTGCACCCGTACAATAACTAATAAAAGGTTCATTTCTTTTCATGGTAAAGTATCCTAGCATGCCTAAAATACAACAACCCAACGAACACATTCATATACAAGTCTCAAGTGGGAACCGCACGAAAAGCACAAACCACAGACGGGGACAGGCGCATGAAGGACGTCACATACGTTGCGTTTCGGACGGTAATTGACGACAAAAAGACGGCGATGAGGATGAAGTGACGGCACAAAGTGTATCATCGTCCTACCTGTTTAACGACAGCTTCCGGTGTCCCGACGGGAGCGCATAGAGGGATCAAGTTAACAGGTTGTTTAACAGCGTGTAAAAACAAGGCAGCATAGCTTAAAAAGAGACGTGTGTGTGTGTGTGTGTGTGTGTGTGTGTGTGTGTGTGTGTGTGTGTGTGTGTGTGTGAGAACAAAGAGCAGAGGGCCGGGCGAGCTAGAAGCTGGAGGCAGAAGATAGGTTTTAACAGTGGGGAGACCACCCAGGGCAGTCTGTCTGGTGCTTTTTTTGGGGGGCAACAATAGTTGGGCAAGCCGCCCACTAAAGGCCTCGTTCTCTGTCTGGAGAGATCTGCTCTGGTCGTCACTCCCGTCTGTCGGAGGTCTCCTTGGGGATTTACTCTGTTTGTAGTCATTAAAGCGACGCATCGTTTGACAATCGCTACTTTTAAAAGATATTTGTAAAAAGCTGCGTAGCGTCTTCGTGATGGATTGAAAACGTGCTGATAATTTGCATCACACCTTTATAAAAAAGGCTTTTCATTGGTCAGTTATTGTAAAACCTCCGATGAGTCAGCAGGATCTGAGAGCTGCTGGAAGTGTTGAACTCTTTAGACGTGAACTTAAAAACCGACCTGTTCAGCCGGGCGTTTGATTATGAACGGTTTATAGACACGTTTGCATTATTTCATTCACTTACTATACTGTATTAAAGCTGTAAAACTGTATTCATCATCTATTTCTATTGTGTTTAAGTTGCAACATGTCATGCTTTCTTATTGTTATGTCATTAATCACTTATTTTATTGTATTTTTTCATTCATTTATTTTATTATTCTATTTTATTAATCGCTAATTTAAATGTATTTAAGCTGTAAATGTTTTTCTATTCATTTGTCATTTTATTAATCTCATATTTTATTTTATTCGGCTGTAAAATCGCATTTATTTTCTTGTCCCCCCCCCCGTCAGCCTCCACGTCAGAAACGCAGACAACAACGGTCTGAAGGAACCTTTTAGTATCAGACAGACAATGCATCGGGTTAGAGGCTGTTTTAACGAACACTCGAGAGGAATGGGCTCCTGGTCCTCAGCACACAGGAAGACTTCCTGCCGTTGGTGTCATTTCACACAGTGTGACACCTCTCCTGTTGTCTTTGTATTAACAGTACATTGAGTACTTTGTTTGCTGTGACAACACGTTGTGTTTTTGTCCAAAGCCACAGAGGAGACGGGCCGTGGTGGTAACTAAATAATCACCTTCTGCATGAGCTGCTGCATTGACTCTAGTATAAATAAGACTAATACTGTGTATTTAAAGTATCAACATAATTAAAAAAGATCAGTGATTTATGAGCATCAACTTCTAAAAAAATGTGTTTTTACAAGGTTGTAGAAGTTTGGACAGTTCATTACTCAACGTATTTCATCACAATAATGTACTGATATTGTATTTCTATATATATTCCCAAAATATATTTCCAAAAATTACTTATCTAATGTATCTCAAATATCAAAAAGTGATGAAAATGGGTTTGAATCCAAATCTAAGAGTTTTTTGTGTCTGTTTACACCTTATAAATAATATAAATAAGTGTATTAGTATTTGCGGTATATACAAAATTTACAAATGTATATTAGTATATTATGTATGTATAAATATACAAAGCACTACTTCACTCTCATGGATGCAACAAGTGGGTTTGTTCTGCTCAAAAAGGCGACCGGTCTGATGGTTTTGTCTCGTGTAGTAAACGTCGGTCACTGGGAACCAACGAGCTCATATTCCATCCCAGTGACACAACGTGAGCTTTCCATAGCAACAGAGGAGACATTATTCTGTTGAGGGGGCCCGTCACTCAACACTGAGGCTTATGAGAGAGAGTGTGTGTGTGTGTGTGTGTGTGTGTGTGTGTGTGTGTGTGTGTGTGTGTGTGTGTGTGTGTGTGTGTGTGTCTTTGAGGGACATAATGGGTGTAAATGTGGACTGGGGGGGGGGGTGAATGAAACCTGAACCTTCTTGAAGCCTCGCGGAGGCTCCGAACTGAGCAGAGAGCATCAATCCGATGAAAGAGAAAAGACTTACTGCAGAAAACTGCTATGAAATGTGACAGAAGACATGTTCATAGCTGTGCGTGTGACCTTTTCCCTGTTTATTGACACTTTTATATTCCTTTGTACTGTTTTTTTGAACCTACAACAGTGGCTTCAGTTAAATGTCACAGTGGATTTCGGTACTGTTAAGAAATCAGTGCAGCGTTATCCACTTCTGTCCGTGTTCTTTGTGCAACATTTAGTCCGTTTGAATCGAACTCTGGTGCGGTTCGTCGGGGCAGTTGTTAAAAAACGCAGTTATAGAACAAAAGCAACCAAGCAAACCGAAGTGCGGTTCGATTGGCGGTGAGAAAACATAATCCGACTGCAGGAAGTGAACCGGGAAACGCGGACTAACTGAGCGCGGGCGTTCGTTGAGACGGACACGGGGTTTTTACTTTACATCGTGGCCAAAGAGAAGACGAAGAATACGCTAAATAAAAATAACAGGCTTGTGTAAGCGTGCTTAGTATCTTCCAACACTGTCGCATTAAATCTGTGTTTCATTCCTCTGCAAACTCAAAAGAAATGCACAGGATTGTTCGTCATGTTTCTTCCTGTGTTGAAGATTGAGGACAATAAATCCTCCATGAAAGCAGTCACACGTCCGTCTGTTCGGCATGCTCCAAATACTCGTGTTTTCACCAAAATATGGGTGTTTGTATTTATATTTCTGGGGGGAAATATGAGCTCCTTGACGAACCAGACTGCACCGATTGACCACCAAAGAGAAAAACCATCTGCTACAACAGAAGCTGTTGTATTTAAGGTTGTTTGGGTGGCGGTTTGTGTAGTATGCATGAGCAACAACAGCCCAACACGGTTTGGACTCGCCTACAGAAATCTACTTCATCTGCAGATGTGAAGAAGAAGCGAAAGGAAGGAAATAGCACACGGTCGAGTGAAGGTACCTCCTCCAGCTGGCAGGCCTTGATGACGGAGGTGTAGCGGAACTCGTCGTAAGTCAGGCCGAACAGGATGTTTTCCCGAATCGTTCCCGGCATGATCCAGGAAGTCTGCGGCGAGAAGGAGATGCGCCCGCTGTGTCTGATTTTACCCTCTGACGGCACCAACTCTCCGAGGATCATCATGAGCAGGGAACTCTGGGGGATGAACGAACGTGGTACGTGTGTTTTTATTACCAAAACATTAAGACGGGTTCTGGTGTAGTCTCTATAAACACTACTTGTTTTGCATGAGACCTACTTTCCCCGAGCCGGTGGATCCGGCCACCGCCAGCATCTTGCCCTTCTCCAGGTACAGGCTGATGTTTTTGAGGACGGGCGTGACGTAGAGGTTGGTGAAGAAGAGGCCGGGGTCACCGCTCAGGTGTCCGTTCGCTTTGTTCTCCTGCTTGATCTTCTCGAACAGCTCGCCGATGCCCTGCAGGAGAGTTAAAAAATGTAAGAGCTGCTCGCCGGTTTTCTTCATATGAAGTTTCCCCTTTCACACATGTAGCACCACAACATGAAGGATCCCCCCGTGTGAGACACGTTTTTAGCTTTTTGGAAATACTACGTTTGGTTTAGGTGACGGTTTCTGAAGAGTGAAGCTATTGCAGAAGTTTCTTAAAGCTGCATTCTCTCTAATGACCACCAGGGGGCGACTCCTCTGGTTGTATAGAAGTCTATGAGAAAATGACTCTACTTCTCTCTTGATTTATTACCTCAGTAAACATTGTAAACATGAGTTTATGGTCTCAATCTCTAGTTTCAAGTCTTCTTCAATACAGCATGATGTTCATTTAGTACATTATGGTCCATTTAGAGTCAAACAGACCATAAAGCAGGGTATGCTTTAGGGGCGGGGCTTACTGTGATTGACAGGTTGTTACCAGAATCGTATACGGCGTCTCTACGTCACTCCCATTATCACAGATTTGACATCATAATAAATAAAGCTTGCAGATTTTCCTTTCTGGGCAAATAAAAAAAAATAATAATAATGCTATGCTATACTGTGGTCCATTATATTAGATAATACTTCACTGTGATGTACTACGATATGCTACATTATACTGTATTTGGCTACAGTGCCACGGTGTACTTTTACACCACTGTACCATACTACGCTTCAGCACACATCACTCTGTGCGTGTACTAGTACTAGTAGTGCATTTATCTGGGCTGAGTGCTTTCAGACAGCGACTCCGGGCCTGACTGCTGTGAGAAACAAGAGATTCTCCAAAGACACGAGAAGACTCCCCCCAAAGTCCCACAATGGCCTTACTTCACCTCATCTGTCACCGCCTGTGTAACGATTAACGGGCGACGCAATCGGCAAAAAAAAAAAAAACAGGGGGGAACTCTGCTCGACTCGTCGGCTTAATCATTGACCCCCCGTGACATCTTATGGGCCGCCGTTCCTCGAACGCCGGGCCTCTCTGCGGCCTGCGTAGGTTTCTGCCCGTGCGATTCTCATTGTAATGAGCTGTCGCACGTGCTGTCAGCGGTAAAGACAGGCAGCACCCCTCCCATTCATCGGAGAGTGGCACATTCCAGGAACGGGAGAAGGCGAGGGGAGAAATCTGGGAATTAGGTGATGAACACCAACGGAGTGTTCCCAGCAAAGGCAAAGTTTGGTGACGACATACCAACGGATAATTAATTATGCGGATGTTGGTTTTCTCACGGTGTTGGGTGGTCAATGAATCACACCTGTTGGGACGAAGTTTACAGCCTCTGCTCATAGATAAGATTATCCGACCCACTCCCAGTGATGGTGAGGGATTAACTGTTACACCTGTACTGCATGAGAGAGTTTTAACTTCTCTCTTACAGTAAATGTACTAAAACCTGCATCCTATGTTCACACCAAAGCCAATATTGACATTTTGAGAGTCAGACAACGATTCACCAGCCAATATATTTAGACACGCAGAGACGAACTAACCTCGTCCCAGGATGCAGAGACGTTGACCATCTCCAGGTCGGTGGTGGTCATGTTGTACTCCAGAACTCTGTACTCTTCATTCATCAAGAACTCCTGGAGAAAACAAAAACAACAGCAACACATCAGTATCACAAGCACATTTTAGAGATTAGATTCGTTGAATCCGGGGCGTGCACGGCGGGGCGGGGTGGGGCTCCTCCTCTCCGAAAAAAAAACCCACCTCGATCTTCTTCACCAGCACCAGCGTGTCGTACCACATCTGGATGGATCCCGGCAGCTGGCGGGTCAGCGTCATCCGCAGCACCATGCAGTAGGAGGCGGTGGTGAAGATGCGGCGCAGGATGACGCCGTTGCTGAGCGCGAGCGGCACGATGGCGGACACGATGACCAAGATGGCGGAGAAGAAGTAGGAGGCGCTGTAGAAGTAGCGCAGCGAGCCGATCTTCCTCGTCAGCGTCATCTCGTCCCTGAGGAGAAAAAAACAAGAACAATAAAGTCGTATTACTGGTACGAGTGCAGGAACTGTCTTGTGTTTCCAGCAAACATCTAAAACGTGTTTTTGATTAACAGCATGTCAGTTTGTCTCAATGCTATAATAATCAGAGGTAACATGGAGCCACCAAGACCTCACATTTACCTGATAATCAAAAGATATTTCTGCTCCTTTAATCCCGAAACTCTTCCCTTTATGTTTATTGTACTTGCCAATTACAGTGCGGTTCTGCCCGTTAACCACAACGTGTTAACGTCTCTCTCTCAACTTTAGCACCTGGTTGGTTTAATTCTTACTGCGGTCGAAGTCTTCGGCTGACTCTCTCCTTTCATTGCAGTACATTTATCATATCATCAATATACATATAGGTATGTAAAAACAGACTGGAGAGACTGATCAGGGGTTGTTTACTGTAGACCCAAAGCCCAGGTAGTCGGACTGAGGAAGTGTTTCTGGTGACTTACTGCCTGATGTTCTTGATGATGCTCTCCATCACCTCCTCCCAACCGTACGCCTTCACAGAGTGGATGTTCTCCACGATCTCCGAGGTGAGAGCCAGGCGGCGGCTGATCATGCCTGCTCGCTTCGCGCTGTTCACAGGGAGACGAGAGTGAATCGACGCGCACGAAACATTCAGATCACAACGACGCAGCTCCGCTTTGCGCAAATACTGCAAGACACATCTGTAAGTTTATGTACGGGTGTAATGCTCTGATGCTGGTATGTGTTGTATGCTGTTTCCCCCACCGGTGAGGTCCCATCTTCTGGGAGAGCCAGGCCTGGATGATGCCCAGCAGGGTCAGGGTTGCCAGCGCGCAGAAGCCGTTCACCTCGATCAGCTCCCAGAGCAGACCCACGCACAGGATGCACTGCAGGGGGGTGATCCATACGAAGTGGGCCAGACCCAAGCTCTGTAGGGAAAAAGTAAAGAAAAGAAAAGCATACACTGGCTGTAAGAAGACTTTCATTAGGAGCAGGAAAATATTACTTTTGTATCAATTTTATCAATTAAAAGAAGTCTGAATTCTCTGATTCCAGCTTCTTAAATGTGATTATTTTCTCCTCGACGACAGTAAACTGAATATCTTTGACATTTGAGGAACGTCATCTTGGGCTTTAGAAAACACCGATCAGCATTTTTTCTCCATTGTCTGACATTTAGGTTGCAGCCCTGGCTTTAATAGACATAAACTAAACCCGCAGTCATGTGCTCAATAAGTTCCCTCTCATCCACTCACCTACAAGGGAGTCAACTCACACACACACACACACACACACACACACACACTATTAAACCCCCACCAGTCATTATAAGGAGAGAGTGGTGCATCGGCCAAGTCACATCCAAGCCAGGTGATAATTGTCCAAAGCAGGTTGCAGAGTGTTTCCAAATTCAACGTCTCAGTGAGACCCGAGGTAAGACTGAGTTCAGTCTACACACACACACACACGCACACACACACACACACACATGGACACACACACACACACGCCCTCCAGCTACGTTGCCGTTATCACAGATCCAGAAGACTTTGCCTACATACAAACTCCTCACTGTGTGTTTGTGTGCAAACGTGTGTGTGTGTGTGTGTGTGTGTGTGTGTGTGTGTATTGTTCCAGATCTATTGTCTTTGTATTCGGCCCTCAGTATGAAGAACAGAAAGCTCTGTGTTGGGTGATAAAACTGTGAGGGTGTTGAGCTGTCAATCTTCTTTTGATGAGTGAGTGGAAAGCTACTGGTGTGACCCCAACAACCAAACAAACCAAATCTAAGCTTTAAATGGTGATTTTTCATCAAAATCTAAAATACTCTACACGTTTCATTTAAATTTGAAGCAGAAAATGAGGCGTTAGTAAAGTTGTAAATTGTTGTAAATATGTGAAGCACATGGAGCCTCCATTTAAAAACATCTTTAAGTTCTCTGTACTTCTAGCCATGGTTGTGCTGTTTCTATAGACTTATTATAGTCTTAAATTGAAAGATCGGCGGTTTACGGGAGAGTAAAATGTAACACGCTAACGAACACGCTCACCTCATCCAGCTTGTTGAGGTGAGCCGACATCAGACTGACCAGCTGACCGGTGCTGATCTTATCCAAGACTCGGCTGGACAGCTTCAAGGTCTGTGAGGGGGGGGGGGGGGGGGGGGGGGTGACAAAGTGAAGTGTTTGAGAGGAAGCCGGTTGACACGCGGCCGCGCTCTGACAACAGGCCGCTACGCCCCCTCACCGGTCCACACGTGAGGAGCGTTCAGTGACGCACGCAGAACGAGGAGGATCGTCCTGTCTGTTCTCAAAGAACAACAGCGAGACGAAAGGACAGAAAGCTGCTTATCAGCTGTTATTATGTAGCGAGTGTCTGATTCATGAAGGTGTTGGGAGACTTGAACTTGAACTCTACCACAAGTACTGTACTTTATATTCTCTCGTTACGTTGCACAATGAAAAGTTAATGAGATTATTATTTAAAAAACGTTATAGATCCCCCGGGGGGGGAATTTAAATGTTACCGTTGCATAAAGAAATATAAGAAAAAATGGAATAAAATGTCAAATTAAATATAATTTTTTTACATAATGCTACAATATATAACACAAGTATTAACGCAGTATTAATGGAAGTAATGTACAGTTGAATTATTGTACAACATATTGTTGTATTTACATATATTTAATTAAATAATACTTATTTTTTGCATTTTGGCGATTCGTTTCAGACTTAAGCTTAGTTTATACTCGGCGTAGTGAAGCCACAAAATGACTTAATCACGCTTGGGATTGAGAGGAGGAGGGATTATACAGAGAGGGCCGATTCGTTTTCAGATGCTTTAGAAACACGTGTAATAACATCTACATCTGAGTTAAATCAGATAGTTTTACAGAATATTCAACCTTAGTTCTTTCATAATGCTTCTAATACTTTCTTTCTTTACAGGGTTTGTACAAAGACAGCGAAGTAGTCCATGAATATGAGATATGAGTCCACGAGCCTACGCCCCGTCCTCCGACCTCACCTTCTTGTATATGAGGCTGAAGAGGGCGATGCGGATCTGCATGCCCAGGTGGTGCAGGCCGAAGATGGCGGGCTGCAGCAGGAGGAAGCGGGCGGTGAAGAGCAGGCAGAGGCCCAGGGCCAGGAAGTAGCCCTGGCTCCGCTCCGGAGCGTGGAACGGGTCGAAGGAGGCGATGATGCGACCCAGAAGCTGAGGCTGCACCGCCTTGGAAGCCTCCTGCAGCCGGAGAGAAGAGATGACGATTCACTGAATCTTACATTAATAACTCTTTATTGTTGAGAAGCTTGTCTGGTGTCCCTGCAGCGTCTGAGTCATAGTCTAGTTAGTCGTTAGACACATAGACATTTAGTAAACAAGCAAAATAAGACAAATTGAGACAAATTGAGACTCAATACATTGTTGTTTTAACAACATAACAAACAACCAGAAGTTCCTCCGGCTTCTTCTGAGAAAGACGCCCCCCCCCCGAAAGCCTTTCTGTTATTTCCACACGAGCCTCTTTAACACCTAACGGGCATTCTTGTCGCCGTGACAACAACCCGAACCAATTGTACCAAGTGACGCAGCGGGGCCGAGTCCGGCACAGGGAGGCGACACTATGGTGAGACATGCTTGTGATTCCAGTGTGACTTCAATGGTTCCCGCTGCACGCACCATTGAGTTTCAACTGCAACTCAATGGTGCGATCCAGACCCGGCAGAGTTCACTACTCCCTCCAGAACCACAGACTCACCCCGAAGTAGAGGAGGACGCCGAAGAAGGCGAAGGGCCCGATGAAGCAGCGGGCCAGCGCCCTCATCAGCCTGGGCTTGTTCTTGGCCGACGCCACCTCTCTGTCCCATTCTCTGCAGGGAGGACGGAGTTACAGCACAGTTAAAACAGCAGGGGGGGGGGGGAGTAAACACACGGGAGCAGCCAAATGCCAGCAACGTTTGGCCGTTTCATTCGACCGCTACTACTTTGGCAACAAACCCGACTTTGGGTGTTGATTCAGTCCCAGAACAAGACGCTCGTAGTATTTATTTGTGGGGGGGTTTCTTCACCTCGTTAGGAGTTCTTTGGCGATCAATAGGAGAGTCATTTGGAAACAAACACAAAACAAATAAGGAGTAAAATGACAGAAGTAAATTGCAGATTCATCACTTTTATCAGAAGGGATTTCACTTGAAAAAAAAGCCAAATGTACACTTTGCTAGAACTCTCGTCTTCACTTTTAAAGACCTTTCTAGTTGTATTCTGTGACGTTGCCTCTTGCAGCTTCTCGTTTGTCGTCCCTTGTTACCACACTAGTCCCGATTAACTTCCCACAAACTGCGCTGGCGAGCGGGTTACAGCTACGGCGAGTAGCCGCATTGTTCTCCGGGGGTCATTTATAACCGGGGTGATTCGGGCTCAAGCGGTGAGTGATGGGAGGAGGAGTGGTGAAGAGAAAGGAAAAGAGAAGGAAGGAGGGGGAGACCAACAAGGAAGAGGACGAGTGATACAAACACAGAGTGAGGGGACGAAGTGTCTGAAGTGTTTCTGCACAAAGGAGCGCACAACAACACCAGTTTACCAGTTACGTTCTATATTCTTTCAGTGATGGCCGACCCCCAGCTCAGTTTGAAGTAACACAAATAGTGGTATTTATAGGAAGGAAAGCTCGCTGAGCTGAGCTGAGCTTGATGGAGGACCTGACGGTACACAACACGTTTTTTAATGGACGGTAAAGTTCACATTCCCAGAAGCCTTCGCTGTTTTTTCCTGATCGGAATAAAAGGGAAGCAGAATCACCCCACCGGCTGCTCATTCATCACCCGGTGGGCACCGGGCCCTTTCTAAAGGTCGACCTTTTATCACCCGCGTACATTAAACCGGCCTGTTGGCAGCGCTCAGCGTGACGCGGCGCCCCCCCCCCCCCCCGGGTAACCGAGCGGTCGAGGCCAACCTGGGACACGGCTGTTTACTCTGCTGAGCACAGTTAAAAAGAAACTATAATAAAATGTGTCAGGGATATGAGATTTGCTCAGCGCTGTTAGAACAGAAGGATGACGAGGAGAGAAAGGAGAGAAAGAGATCAAACGGAAGAAAAGCAACGGAAAAAGATGGAAAAAGAGACATTTAAATGTTAAATGTGCCATTTGAAGTATACATTTTACCCATAGACCGTATCTAAGAAGTGGACGTATAGTCGTCGTGACCCGGCTTCCCTTCCAACGACCGACACAAACAAAACGAGCGAGCAACCTCGTCCACTTCAGCAACCGACCCAAAACACGATAACCAGTTTAACATTATTCAACCGTTTAAAACAAGCTGGGGAAGAAACCGTCATCCAGCCTGCACATGTTAGCATGTGACATAACTTCACAGTGTTTCCACAACATAACCACAATGCTCTCCTCCATCCTGAACACAACACGGCCCGTACAGAAGACGATGTCGGAGAATGTTGAAATCATTTTCCTGGAAAAGACATTTGACTTTTTTTCTCTCATTTTCCGTGTGTTTCAATGACTGAAAAGGTGTTTGAAACTGTTTTCCAGGTTTTCCAGGACGCATGGGGAACCCGGATTTATGGGTGTGGCTAGTGGTGCTAAATTGACAGTAGAGAGAGAGAGAGAGAGAGAAGAGTTAACCTTGTCCGTGATGTGCTGCCTGGTTGTTGGTTTGTTTGGCACACACAGGTTTGATTTATGTTCAGCTCCGTCTAAATGCCAGCCCGTATTTTAACTCGACTCTGACGGAAGCATGGCTACTGTAAACACATGTGAAAGGGCACGTATGAAAAACACCAAGGGTGCTCTCTTGACGAGCAGCGGGCATCAGTTGGCCCCACGTGCCGAAGTTTGGCCAACACAGACCACAACGACAAGGCTCGACTGCCTCATGTTGTGGACCACGATGATACCAGACATCTGTCATCATCAAAGAATCAGGTGGCAGCATGAGACTATACTTCTCATCTGTTCTCCCACCATCTTTAATCTGTTCATGAGCCCGAGCTGCAGCACGACTATTACACAAAACAACAAACAAACACACACACACACGAGTCATGTAAACAACTCAAACTGCACAAACCTCTCGAGTCTCTCCGAGAGGTTGTCTGCCAAGTCGAAGGAAGGAGCCTTGTACACGTCCGTCAGCTCCAACTTCTTCCTGAAGCCCTTCCTCAGCAGCGGTGTCGTCCACCTGCACCAGAAACCACACAGTCGCTGTTAGAAGTTTGATGCAAAGAATATACATACATATATATATATATAAATATATGTACACTTTAGAACAAGTCTAACATGAGGACACAATTCACAACAAAATGTATTTGCATTCAAAGTGCACTGGAACACTATGGACGTATTGTCAATAACTGCTGAAATACAATTCAATTAAATATATTTAGTGTTCTCCTCAGAGGGCTTTACAATCTGTACAACATAGGACATCCTCTGTCCCAGGACCGTCGCATTGAAACAGGGAAAACTCCCCAAAAAACTCTTTAACGGGGAGAAAAAAAGGAAGAACCCTTTGGGAGCGCAACAGAAGAGGGATCCCTCTATCGGGATGGACAGAATGAACAACATAACAGAGTTACAACACATTCAATGCATATGACAGAATGAGAGCAGCAAGCTGAATAATGATGGAAATACTACGACTTCTAACACTAACAGCAGCAGTGGATAGAATACTGATGATAACAGCATGAATGGTATAGCAGTAATATCAATGTAATAATAAGACACTGTGTACATATACTATATCAAACACCTGTACAATACATTTCATGCAAGATGGTATTGAATGCATGCTGTGTGTGTGTGTGTGTGTGTGTGTGTGTGTGTGTGTGTGTGTGTGTGTGTGTGTGTGTGTGTGTGTGTGTGTGTGTGTGTGTGTGTGTGTGTGTGTGTGTGTGTGTGTGTGTGTGTGTGTGTGTGTGTGTGTGGTTACGAGGAGTGTTTGCAGTGTCTGGGAGCTTTAATGTAAACTGGTGTTGGTTAACAGAAGTAATCCCCTGAGGTCTCACAGTCACACTAATGACAGAGAAGGAAGATAAAGTCAGATGTTTGCCTCTGGTCCCTGTGACTGAACTGTTACAGCCAGGTGACACAAAGCGCTTCACATCATCCGCTTCTTTTCTGTGGGACCTCTCAGTAGTGGGAGGAGAGAGCAGCAGTGCGCCCCTTTATCATAGAAAGGTCTCACAAATAATAATAATATATATATAATATAAAAGGTGAATATACTTAAAAACATAACAAAACCTCACTTAAAAGTCGCACTTTGAATCTCAAGGGACATTTTAATTATCGTTGATAATAATGTTTTACTTAATGCTCCACAGCTCATTTTACGCATAGGTTTAAACCGTCATGTGCGCATTTTACGCACCGATCGAGCAAACAATCTCCACCTCGCTGGCACTTTCTGAGCGACACATATTGTTGTAAATCAAACGGCCCGTGGCGTCACTTTATAACGCTCGGTTAGGCTCGTTTCTTCGTGTTTCTTTACAAAAGCATGTGCGGTGTTTCACCTGCTCCATGCGGCAAAAAAAAGAAAAAGTTTTACATCCATCGAAGTTGTGTCTGATATTAATCACCGTCATAAACATCACAAACACGCTCAGAAAGATGAATTACCAAGTGAAGCATTCTAATAATTACTTGAGACAATAAACGACGGAACGCGTCTTACCAGAAGAAATATTTGGAGAGGAAGTTGGCATCTTCCACCGGTGACTTCTGCATCCTAAGTGCGCCGCCAGTTTGGTTTCTCTGCACCTGAGTCTGTCTCGTGCGCGTCGCTCACATTTGTGTTGTCCCCCCCACCCCCCACCCGAGTGGATCCGTTCCCAAAGTTAAGAGGGAGAAGCTGGGTGTTTTGTTATCCTCCACTTTGTGCCTCCGGTTTAGTTAACTTATTCCCCTCCCCCCCCCAAAGAAAAACGGATGATTTCTATCCTCTTGTGCGTCTCTTCTGTGGTCCCGCGGTCTCTCTCTCTCTCTCTCTCTCTCTCTCTCTCTGCTCCTCTCCTTCAGTGTGACAGCGGAGGGGACAGTCCATCCTTTATGGGCTCGCCAAAAAACGGAGACGCATGCGTCATTTCCACGCTGACGAGCCTCGGGTCGCGTATTGTGGCAACAAGCTTGATGAGGTGAAGCCAGCTGGTTGCGAACGAGGCCACTTTCAGCAGACAGACATTGATCCATAGACAGAGTGGGGCATCAATGGGAGTCCAGGGGTCAATGTGGAATACTTGTTCCCCACTTTGATCATTTAACCCACAAGAACCCAAACCCACTTTTCCTTAAAGGAAAGACTAAATGGAACACATTTCTGAAAGTGTCCGTGACACCTGTGTCACTGTGGGTTCTTAATTCAGAGGAAAATCCAAATCTCCCTTTTTGTCGGATTGTCTTTTATTTAAATTAATTTGAAACATTTTTAACAAATTGTGCTGTATGATAACGATAGCTCGCCTAAAGAATGTTTCCTAAAACTTTTTACAAGTTTATGTCACATTACAGCCCCCCCCCCCCTCATGCATTAACTACAATGTTTAAATCACAGCTGTTGTGTTAAATAAAAAGAAGTGCATGCTGGGAGATGGTCCATGGAGCTTTAAGGAGTCAGTGGCATTTGAAAAACTAACTGCCAAGTGGTCCCGAACAAAGAGATGAATATTCATGAGCCTTATTCGTCAAGTGAAACATGAAAAGCCTCCTATACATGACAATCAATTAAAACAGAGCTTAACATGGAGTAATAGGAAGAATGTGTATCAGAAGGGGACGAAGTCGGGTTGTGCGGTTTTGAAGCCTCGAGTTTGGCATTTCGGCTGCCGCCATCTTGGTTTTTAGCAATCAGTGAACGGAAGTGACCATGTTTGGACTGAGGAGGAGTGACGCCGTGGTAGAGACGTCGTATACGTCTCTGGTAGAGACCTGTCAATCACAGTAAGCCCCGACCATAATGTACTAAATGAACATCATGCTGTATTGAAGAAGACTTGAAACTAGAGATTGAGACCATAAACTCATGTTTACAATGTTTACTGAGGTAATAAATCAAGAGAGAAGTAGAGTCATTTTCTCATAGACTTCTATAGAACCAGAGGAGTCGCCCCCTGGTGGACACTAGAGAGAATGCAGGTTTAAGACACTTCAACATTGCCTTCAGTTTTCCTGATTATAAGGTTGTTGTTTTTCCCCGGAGCTGATGATGGAAGTAGCTAAGGAGTCTGTTGAGAGTTGCACATGCTCAGTACCGACCGGGCACTCGGGGAGAAGACAAAGTTCATGAGCTGAAGTGCAAGCGAGCATTTCGATTATCCTGGAAACAGGAGTTCAGTTGAGTGGGACGAGAGGATGTGGGCAAACCTCCAGATTCATTTACATAAATACAGATTAAACATGTTAAGTATCTTTGTTTTCTGTTGTTATTTGATAACCAATCAATAAAACAATTTATATCAGAGCAAGTCAAAATTAATTTTGGGCAAGTGGGTTTCTGACCCCTGACCCCTGACCCACTGAACTACTTGAATGCAGAGCTGTGGCTTCTTTTTATTCCCCTCTGCTCTGCTGCGTCACTATCATTCACAAAATAGCAGAAACAGTTCCGGGACATCTAAAAACGAAGTTGAAATAATTTTTTTTGTTTTGTTTGGTATTTATCAGTTTCAGATTACTCACAGTTTCAGCAGAGGGAGGATCAAAACCTCCAGACATTCCGCGAGGGAACAGAGATAACGTGTGAAGAGGCGGTAAGCCTTTTGGCTGCTGAGGATCCCAACACACAAACTAAATCTTATCTGTACTTTCAGCACTGTAGATACTTACAGAGTGACACACGGGCCGGGCAAATCTATGCAGTCTCTAGTAGAGACCTGTCAATCAAAGGAAGCCCCGCCCCTAAAGCATACCCTGCTTTATGGTCTGTTTGACTCTAAATGGACCATAATGTACTAAATGAACATCATGCTGTGTTGAAGAAGACTTGAAACTAGAGATTGAGATGATAAACTCATGTTTACAATGTTTACTGAGGTAATAAATCAAGAGAGAAGTAGAGTCATTTTCTCATAGACTTCTATACAACCAGAGGAGTCGCCCCCTGGTGGACACTAGAGAGAATGCAGGTTTAACACACTTCAGCATCGGCTTCACTCAACAGAAACGGAGGTTGCCGTCTGGTTGTTACCCGCCGCCATTTTCTTGTAAGTACCCGATCAGTACTGAGCATGTGCAGCTTTCAATAGAGATGAGAGGAAAGTAAGACGGCTCACTCTGGAAAAAAAACAATGTGTTTTAGTGAGTTGCTACATTTACCCGATCGATTTTACTTGCACCAGACAAGCGGGCAATCCCTGCCGTTGAGTCCTGTTAAAAGTAAAAGTGACAGCAGCGGCAGGAGAAGAGTGCAGGTTTAAATTCGGCTTTCAAGTGGACACAAGATCCCATTATACATGTGTTGCATTGAACTTTTGTTTCATGGAAAACACACGGAGGAAAATGCAGATATTTGTGTGCACTGTGGGTACGAGATGAACGACCGAGGGGAGATATTCGTCAATGCAAAATAAGATTTCTGAACTGATCTGTAGGTTAAACATGAATCAGAATACTAAACATGTTCAATTTGTTGTTGAAGTGCATTTGAAAGCAGTAAAAGAAGTTAATGCTCCGGTTAGGGGTATCAACACTCTTCTAACACTGAAGAGGACAAGTTCTCCTGGTCTCCCCAGGTCTAACCAGAGTCTGGGAGGGATTAATTGAATTTAGCAGAGAATTGAGTCTCTTTGTCCTGCTTCTTAAAAAGGTTATTTGGACCTGGTGATTGTGTCTGTGTGACGGGATGACGCTGAGCATGAACTTTTAAAATGCAGCTGAGGGATGAGGAGATATGTTGGTTGCTTGCAACGTTTCGAGTCCTTATTACAGAGGGACACAAAGGTTGCTTCCCTTTTGCCTAAAGGAAGGAGGGACCTCTGCTGGACATTTACTGTCTTCTGCAGCCAGAACAAGAAGATTTCATCCCAAAGCATGACAAGTCTGTGTGCTTATACACTTATAGATAACGAGGGTTTATATTAAATAACTTCTACTTTGAGCCTCAGAAGAGATCCAAAGTCACAGCTTGACACAATTGATTCATTCGTTATATTTGATACATGCTGTATGATACTTAATAGGCCCTGTATGTGTATAAATATATATATATATTTAAATGTTTTATTTCCCCAACCACTCACCTGCCACATTTCAATTCCCCCTGAAGTTCCCCTCATCCTTTTTTACCCTTTAAACAAACAAAACAAAACCATTAATGCTACACATGAAAAAACAAATGCCAGATATCTAACTATAATAACAAAAAGCTAAATTTAACATATAACGTATAAATCATAACGTACATTTTGTATGACTCATAGAGAGGCCTTTCAAACCTCTACATTCAGGCTTCCTGTGTGTTTCTTTAACTGGAGGTACGGGGGTCATAAAGACCAAAGAAGTTTGATTCTCGTGGTTTGGGCCGTTAAACTCCGCCCACCCGCGGGCTGCACCGGGGTGCACCTTCAAACACCCCCTTAATTCACCTGCGCTTCAACGTCAGCTTAGCTAGCTAGTTGCTACGGTTAGCTTACTCATGGACAGCTTCATGGATAAAGCCTTCCCAGCTGGAGATGAAAGCGACGCAAGCAACGACGAGTGGGACATCGGGTGTTTGAATAAAAAGTCTCCCCGCATTAAGGTAACTTTATTTATTTTTTAGACACTAGTTTATGCTATTAGAAGCTAGCAACGACACTATTGCTGCTTACTAGCTAGCTAGTGGCTAACACGTGTTAAGCTAGCTTTAGCAGCTTTATTGTTCGGTTTGCGGTGAAATAGAAACAAGATAATAACATATTAGGCTGGCTCAAACTAGTTATGATCAAGTAGAGTAGTTTTATATTTATATGTGTAGAGAAAATAGTAAGAAAGGTAAAATTCGCGTGGACGTTACTGTGCCGCTCTTTTTAAACCTTCTTCTTCTTCGTCTTTTTTTTTTGGTTTATTGGCAAACAGTGAATTGGTGCATTACCGCCACCAACTGGTGTGGAGTCTAGTACTTACAATATACAAATTAAAATAACAAAAGAAACAAAACAACTGCACATCTCATTTCTCCCACTTTCCTCTGAACTCGATAAAACCATCGTCCCCTCTTTTAACCTCCAGGGTCTTCTCCTTATGTCGAAGTAATGTTCCTTTAGAGCAGTGGATTGCATAAAGAAATCTGTTATAAATTATCTCAAAAAGCTCTACCAAGTGCAAAATGAATGTGTTAACACTGAATAAATTATCTAAATCATTCAACCATCACGATCTCTGGAAAAAGAGGAGCTGATAAAAGATGAAAGATCTTGTAAAACAAAAGAAATAAGGTATTAAACCTTTAGAAAAACACGTGTAGTTAGTCCGTATTCATTGGCGCCATTTATGTACTTCATTGTGCCATATAATGTTAGTTATCACAGAAACTGTGAACATTAGTACTTCCACAGTACCGAGAGGTTCTGAACTCAACGGTACACATGTTTACTGTGTAGTATTAGTTTGTAGTACATTGTACCTGTAGGTAGCACCGGTAAGATAGTTGTCAATGCTGCTCACACCTAATGGCAGGACATTGTTTCTGCTAAATATTGGTACAGATCCAATATTATGGGAAAGAGCTGTGAGCTGCTCATTACTATATTTAAATATTGTATCCTTACACATGCAAGTGGCACAGTTTCCATTTTCTTTATTTTCTCTCTTGGAGTTATTTGTTTTTGTGAATTCACTTTGATCTTTTTTTTTATCCCCATTGTCCCAGGATTTGGATGACGCTGTGCCACAAGATAATGAGTCGTTGTTGAAAAGAGCCATCAATGAAGGAGACGTTGGGACCGTTCAACAGCTGCTGGACAAAGGCGAGTACTCTCTGCATCGTCTGTCTGACTCTTTAGACACTTTACCACCGAATGTCTTCACTGTGTGGGCACGTAGTCACTTGTATTGCTTCATCCGTAGCAGCTTCATAGTTGGCTTTAAACTGTGACTCATGCAAGAACAACTATTACAAAACGATTTGTTCTTTTGTGGCATGTTCGCGTGGTTTAAAATAATTTGCAGCGGTCACCAATGTCCTCGGACTTAGAGTTTTCTTATATGCAGACGTCAAGTGTGATCGGGAAAACAAAAATCTAAGCAAGGAAGTAAAGAAACAACACAATCTTGTTTTGTGTTTGCACGTATGTGCGTTGGAGGGCGTTAGGCACGGACTTACTTTTTATTGTAATCGTTTCCTCCCTTAATCGGATGCGTTTGGTGTGGACAGGCGTGGACGTGGAGACCAGGCTTGGCTTTGAATGGACTCCTCTGATGTGTGCCGTCAGCGTGGCTAATTACGAGCTGGCCAAACTGCTACTGGACAGAGGGGCTAGTGCCAACTTCAGCAAAGGTCAGATTCATTCGGATCACTGTGTTTGAGTTAACTTGTCTAACCGGACCTCGTTCTCACCAAGGTCCTGAGGAAATGAGAGGAATGAGCTTAACAATGGCCGCCTCCAGACGTGGCTTTTTGTTCAAATAAAGACAAGTTCTCTGTTGCTTTTATTTGTTTGTAGTTTAATGGCAGCCCACGCTACTTCCACACGTTACTTAGTAATTTACCCAAATACGATTGGGAAGTTACTAACACTAACACACAAGCTAAGACGTGTTCGAACAGGACATGAATGTAGCTCAGAGTTCACCTAGCAGCCAAATGAAAAACACTACTTTTAATAAATATAAGGCCAACCATAAGTGATGTTCCTATAAACAAATAGGGCAGTAAATATAAAACGAAACGTTAAAAAATAACAATCGTAGAAACCTGTGAAATTCAATCTTAAACATGTCAAAAATATAACTCCTATCTTAGGCGCTAATCACCACTATTAAGTGTGTTAAAGCTGCATTCTCTCTAGTGTCCACCAGGGGGCGACTCCTCTGGTTGTATAGAAGTCTATGAGAAAATGACTCTACTTCTCTCTTGATTTATTACCTCAGTAAACATTGTAAACATGAGTTTATGGTCTCAATCTCTAGTTTCAAGTCTTCTTCAATACAGCATGATGTTCATTTAGTACATTATGGTCCATTTAGAGTCAAACAGACCATAAAGCAGGGGATGCTTTAGGGCGGGGCTTACTGTGATTGACAGGTCTCTCTCGTGTCACTTCTGGTTGCAAGAAAAACAAGATGGCGACGACCAAAATGTCAAACTCGAGGCTTCAAAACGACAGTCCACGAACCAATGGGTGACGTCATTGCGACCACATCTTATATACAATCTATCTTATTAAAACTCAGGCCTATGGCATTTGACGCTGCATAAATTATGCATGCGCTTAGTTTTTCGTAAACGGAGCAGCTAATATTGGTAGCGAGGGCAACACGTTGCCGAGTGTTTGAATGCCGTCTCGCTGCTCTTTCACACGTGTGTGCAAAGCGTCGCCATCTGTAAAACACGGAGATCAAAGGAGAGGAGAGAAACGCAGTAAAGACTCTCGCACTGAGCTGGTAAAAACAGAAATAACTTAAACTATTTTGGATCGACGGTTGATATCATCGTATACCCGCTGATCTCTCTGTGATCCCTCAACCACCGAGAAACACAAACTACAGCAGATAGTTTGATTAGGCAACACCCTCACATTGCTGCCCTCCAGGCTCTGATATCAAACAGCCGTACCTAATCCTGCTGACAGTGCCTCGTGCGTTGGCGTCCAGCTATCCGTTCCCCCCCGCCCCCCCTCGTGGCACCTTTCTTTAATTTCCTCACCAAAGACCAGGCGACCAACACGCTTCATCTGACATTACTTAATGGCGATGACGCCAAAGAGGAGCTCTTGCAGAAACACACCGCCGATCCTTTTGAGTAGTTCATGCACACGGCACACTCGTCCCAGAGCAAGAGAGATTAAAGGCATCTGTTGCATGGAGGTCAGTCTGGGTAGAATAAGCACGGGGGAAGAAGTCTTCCATGTTAAGAGGGCTGCAGTTTATATACACTTAAAACCACGAATCCTGCTAGAAATGTATTATAAGCTGCTTGGAGCTAGTGTGAGGAAGTTAATCATAATTCATCTCTTATATTGCTATAAAAACATCTTCATACAACTGTTCATTCAAGTTTCTCATCAAAACTCCATTTTACAAGATTACATTTGAACACATCTTGATAACGTTATAATTTACCTTCGACCAATAACCATTTTCACTGAATGGAGCCTGAACGCATCGTAGTGTAAATGAATGGAACCTCCGTACGTTAGCCGTTAGCGGTGTTGCTAACCTTACCGTTGTTTTCACTGTAACATTATCAGAGATCAGCGAATAAAAGCATAAATGCCGATATCCTGATCGCTTACCGTGACTAATACAGGTAACTAATAACTATTTAAATGATATTCATGTCGCTGTTGCTGCCGCACAATACGTTATTTTGAGACCACTGCATTCCTAGTTTCCCAGAGGATCCATTAGAAACCCTCCTGTGGCCCCCCTGCACTGGAACCAGAGCACTGGTCATGCTCTTGATATCTGATGTCAATTACTTCTCAGTCCAGAATGTCGAGTTAAACTGTGTGTGTGTGTGTGTGTGTGTGTGTGTGTGACTGATTTCACATGGTCTCGGCATCTGATGCTCGGGGCAGGTGAAGGAAATAATTAAACCGAGGGATGACGTGTGGTCACGTCCCGGTGGAATGCACGAGTGATTGATAACGGTCACCGTGCTGCTGTCATGCCGCCTCACCAATTCCCAGGCCTCAGATTTATTTACTCCACCAGGAAAGTCTGGTTTACACCCACACACACGTAGTTTAAACACACATACACACAGATATATAGAGCCAAACATGCACAGCCACAGGAACCCACATACAGATGTAGTGGCCCAGGTATGCACACACACACACACACACACACACACACTCGTATAGATGCCGTGATATCCACATGTTGGAGACTCAGTCATTGGTGGAACCAAACAGGAATGGAGTGCATTGCCACGGGTCTCAGACCGGTGTTATCAGGAGAACATGAGGAAGCTCCCTCGGTCCCATAAAGGCCGCCACACTTCCTGATGCCAGATAAATGAATGGCTATCCATCTCCATCACCAGATTTTATTCTTTTCCTTATTACAGCATGATGTGTGACTGCATTGTGTTTAAAAAAAAAGAAAAAGGTACTCCTCTTTGCATTACCAATAATGAGGATTTTATACCTTTCTTTATATTTACAGACATTTTAAATGGGATTTTGCTGTTTAATAGGAAGATTTGACTATTTGTTCCTCTTTTTTAAACTCTGAGAGGACGCAGTAAACCCTCAATATGTCACGTGGACGCACCTTACCTTTGTCCTGATAACGCTGCTTTGTGAACAGCAGATTCGTGTTGAAAGCTGCAGGACGAGAGCTAGTTAACGTTAGCGGCTAACGTTAACAAAAGTTTCATTATGATGCGTTCAAGCTCTGGTCAGTAAAAATGAGTGTTCGGCGAAAGTCATTTTTAACTTAAAGTAATCTCAGGGCCAAACTCTTAAGACTTGTTAGCTTTTATGAAGTATGTTTTTCCAATTTGTGCTAAGCTAAATGTTAAAATAAAATAAAATCTGCATTTGATTGGACCGCTAAGAAGTGGGCGGGCTTAGTGCGTAGCGTGATACGGAGCTACAGAGGAGCTCCCTTGTTGCAGATGGATGTCATGATATTATTGGTTGATACTATCTTACATATTCACTCGTCATATTTTGTTTAATAGGAAGAAAAGATGATTGAACTTTGACATAAAACTACGAAGAAACAGATTTTTAAATGGGTGCAGAATACGACCGAGGATGTGATCTAAAAAGACATTTCGTAAACATAATTGTTTCTTAATATGTCCTCATTGGTGTGTTCTTGTCCACAGACCATTGGACGGTGCTCATGGCCAGCTGTACGGCATCTGCCAGTGAAGACAAAACCGCTCGCTGTGTGGAGATCCTGCTATCCAGAAACGCTGATCCCAACATGGTGGACAGGTGAGGGGGGGGGGGGGGGTTGCAGATATGTTTCGGGTCAGAATGTTTATAGGACTCTCAGGACAGTACGCACTGTCACACCCCTGTTGATGTCGGCCAAATAAAAACACTCCAGACGTGAGGTGCTGGATCACATTTCCTTTGATGGTTCTCGTTAGCTGCCATGTGTTAGCATTATGCACCGCAGCACTCCATACAGAGAGTGTGTGTGTGTTTTGTTTGGAATGTCCTGTTATGGCATGTGCATGTACAGACGGGTAACAGACAGACAGACAAACAAACACAGAGTGAGAGGGGGGGGGGGGGTTAGAGGCTTGGATGCAGTCCAGTAAGAACGGTCAAAAGGTTACAGAACCAAACTAAGATGTGTTAAAATGTCTTCATTGTTGTTACTTATTGAAATGTAATCGTTTTAATCCGGATGTTCAGATGTCACAAGTCCACGTTTAACCACCAGCAATCAGATTATCCATCAGAACACGTGTTTTCAGTTTAGTTTCTTTGTTTGTTGACTGTTGTTCTTTTTTTTTTTAATGAAAGTCGGTGGAAGGACGAATCCATTACATTCTAGAGCAGATCTGAATCACGGCTCTCGTTTGTTTTCACGGCCTCGGAGGAGTCATTTGTGTAAAGTCATACACGGCCTTCCTGCATCCTTCTAACAATCATCTTGGAATGAATCTGCAAACGCGAGTTAAACGTCCAGAAACGATGTCCAGGAATCACTAATGACGGCAGGAGACAGAATAGAAACAAACAAGAACATCTGGGGGGAAAACTAAGCATCTTAGATCAATACGTAGAGACACAAAATGTCAGCGCAGCGACACGCAAGGAGTAACTTTAAGCATCCGACACACAACTTTTAACACATAAAGAAAAGGGACAGCAGACGGCTAAATGTGCTCCCTAAAATATACACATTTGTTGCATTAGTGATGTTTAAACAGACAACGCTGCACGTGTGTGTGGGGGGGGGAATTAGACTTTCAACAACATCACGAATGTGCAAAATGATTCAACTGACAAAAGCATCTGTGATGATGGAAGAGTGACGCTTTCAAACACACTGACGGCGCCCAACAGGTAACCTAAACTAGAGGTTATTATTTCACAATATAAATTGGTATTTGTGAGTTTTGGGGTCCATCAAGTGCAACGAGTTGATATAAAATCTGGTTCCCCGTCCTGATGTGAGGAACAAGAACAATTCCCTGTCGTGTAAAAGAATGAAGGGAGCGCGTTCTCGCAGCACTTCTACCCATCTGTGGATGTTTTCCGTGTCAAAGGGAGGATGCGGCGGCCCCCCCCCCCCCCCCCCCCCCAGTGGCTTCCTTGTTTAGCCGTCCCTAATCCCACTGTCACTCTGTCACTGCCAGCGTGCCGCTACATGCACGACACTCGCGGCCCGAAATCCCACATGGACCACGCTGTAGCTTTGAGGAAGCCGATTGGTTCTTTCCCAGACAAAATATGTGAAGCGAGGTAACAAGACGCAGGAGGATGCAGATGAGAGGAGGAGGAGGAGGAGGAGGAGGGGTCAACAGCTCCTAAACATCCAGAGCACAGAAAGAGGAGCATGGGGTTCATGTGGGTGCAGAGTGTAAACCTCCTCCTCCTCCTTGTCACCTCTTACGTCTGAATATCAAACCGATGATGAACACCAGCTGCTCATCCCTCCGTTGTTGTGTAAACACGAAGTCTCTGTCGTGTCTCAACGTCCTGCAGGAGCACGATGTGGGGTCCATTGCCTCCATGTGTCCTCCTCTTCTCTCTTATGTTCTGATCCCGACATGCAGGAGGTGAATGTGCACACGGTTGATCCAAGACGTTTGAGGGGCTTTTATACTTTTTACAGATTTTGGGTTTACACGATTTATTTCCTCATAATTCCAGTTTAGACTTCTCTTAGTTTGTGCTTTGAGATGTGAAGAAGGCCTCACGCTTTGATAATGAGGATATCGATACACATTGATACAGCTGCTGTGTCCTTTCTGTCTCTCAGCAAAATGTAAAACCTCCTACAAATAATGTTGGAAACACTGAGTCAGGACCCCACACACACACACACACACACACGCAGGTCTAGACTTAAGACTTAGGACTGGATTTAGACTTTGAGTGTGGAGAGAGTTGACCTGCTTGAGATTAGAATCCCTAAACACTCGGTTTGACTGAAAGCAAAAACTTAAAAAATCGACACTGATTTGACAATATGAACGTAGAAACGATCGCCCTACTCCAACTAACTGAGGAAGCAATTTCTTTATCTCTGGTTGTACTGGGCAAGTCTGAAGGACACACACACACACACACACACACACACACACACACACACACACACACACACGGTATGAGAGTGACCTTGGTACTCGTCAACCAGCTTTGGGAGAATGCAGTCGTGCAGGACATGAAAGCAGAAATGACTCTAACTATCCCGTTAAGAGGAATCGACTGATGGGTCGGGGGGGGGGGGGGGGGGGGGGGGGGGGGGGGGGGGGGGGGGGGCAATAAATGAACTGTCGTGACGCGTCGCAGCCATCGGTTCATTTGTTTGACTTCACATGAAACATTAACGTTGGATGTCTTGTATTTCATAGACGCAGGTTCAGATCACATCCCCTCTGTGTGTCAGAGTGTCGGTTCAAGTTAATGTATTGGTACCGAAGTCAACATCAACACAGACGCATCAGTCCGTCTCCGCTCGGAGCGACGAAGCGAGAAAAGGCTTCGACTGTCGGCTCATATCACCGTATACTGCGTGAGATTTGTCTGCTTCTTGTATTTACAGGATTTCTGCATTAGAAGTATGTTTTTATCAGTTTAGTGAATCTGAAATGCTTCAACTAAATGTTGTCTCATGCTCAAAATCCTTACAGAGTAACGACACACTTAACTGTGTTTTTGTTTAGCTATAAACTAAATGATATGACTGTACTGTGGTGAAACGCATCAATGCAGCAGAATGAACATGCGCTCTAGGATGAAACGATGAAGTAACTCGACCAGTTAACGGAGGCCAACAACTGCGAGGCCGTAATTCTAGTGCTTAAAACTATTCTACATTCTAGTTATAAACTATGCAGTGGGTGGACATAGGCTCACTTTACTATATTACTGTGTTAAAGACCCAATCAGTTATTATTCATGGACTTTATACACAATGGTGTGTCTCTACAATATGAGCACCTTAAGCCGACATGTTTCTACTTCTACCTTCTGCTTTCTGTGACATTCCTTTAGACAATAATGTCGAGGAGTTTGGTAAGAACCGGTGCAGTTCTCAGCGTTAGGCTAACGTTGGCTAACGACGCTGTCCGCCCATTTTCGACCCTCAATCGTCGGCCGTCGTTATCTCTGCCCTTTACGTAACGTTTGTCTGAAAGCCACCAGGTGAGGTTTGAATGCCTCCTCTTTCCCTCTCGCTGTGTTGTTCTCACACACACTAACACTTTTTAGAGTGTAGAGTGATGAATTGCCCCCTCTCCTCTCTAAATAGGTGTATTTTTCTCAGCCGCTGTGTTTGCGTCCGAGGTGATAAGACACCGACGAACTGTAGCGGCTTATTTATGAACATCCTTCTATCGGACAGAAGCAAACACATGACGCCAACAGAGGAGGCACGGTTGGTACGAAAGGTCGACGTTAAAACCATTTAACAACGTTGGCTGTAGAACGACATGGTTAAACATTCGTACCCACTACAGTGGATTACCCAGCATGCATCTGTGTTGTACTTAAAGGAATACTGCAACGGAAATGTAAAATTGGAGTGGAGCACAGTGGAGCTTTCTATTGTTTTATTGCTTTGCTTCTGCAGCTTTTGTCAGTCAAAGAACTTAAAGGTGCTCTATAAATATAAATAAAGCTGTTATAATAATTAATACATACATTGTTTCAGTTCTACTTGAACCTTTTGAGAGCAACATCTCAAGCCTACAGGTGTTACTAGTTACTCAGACGTTGTTTCTTTGTCATAAAGTGTCTATAAAGTGATGTGTGCTGCCCCCTGGTGGTTTCTCTGTACCTTCATCATCACCACCACTCATGTCACGTCTCCCATTTTCTTCCTCTTCATCTGCTCAGGTCTCAAATGACCTGCCTGATGCTGACGGCCCGGTCCGGCTACAGTAAGGTCCTCAACCTGCTGGTGTCTCACGGGGCAGACGTCAACGTCCAGGATGTCAACGGGTTCACGGTGCGTCACGGTTTATCTCCGTCCCGAAGCTCTGAAATCACAAAGAAGGAATGAGACATTTCACAACTAAACTCTCTTTGGACTGAAGGGTTTCAGACGTTTAGAGATCCATAATGACGTTTTATTGCTGATCATTGATGATCCACATTGGCAGATACACATTTGTTGTTTGATTATAGCAGCTGGTCTACAAGGATCCAGACTTTCAACCGCTCTGAAGTCAGTAAACCATCAAATATTCTTAATTTAGTTATAATGTACCTTCAGCCAAAACTCATTTTCACTGAGCAGAGCCTGAAGGCATCATAACGTAACTGAAGTGAACCTTCATTCGTTAGCGTTAGCGGTGCCGCTAACGTTACTAGCTCTCCTCCTGTTTGTTGTTTACAATGTAACATGAAGTCGTACTGGTGTTCTCCACCAGGCTCTGTCGGTGGCGGTGCAGTACGGCAGAGAGGAGGCCGTGCTGAAGCTCCTCCAGCTGGGAGCGAACAAAACGTTGAGGACCAAGGCTGGCAAGAGCCCTGCAGACCTGGCCGTGGCTTTCAAACACACACAGGTACCTGAGGTCATTCTACGAGGCGTTTCCGAACAAGTGTCTGAGAACATTCCCACTCCTGACGGCCAGCGTCTGTTCACAGATAGTCAGGATTCTGGCGTCTTCGTCCCAGATCTCCACCGTCCAGGCCTTCAGCTCCATGGAGGAGACCCTCTCAAAGTTCTTCAAGACCAACTCTGCACCGCTACCTTCAAAGGAAAGGTAAAGACGACCCCCAGACCTGCTGTCAGGGCCGCAGTTGTGTGTGAGTGTGTGTGTGTGTGTTTGTCGCCCTCTGTTGGATTACCGGAGCAGCAGCGCCTGTGCAGCAGGTGTTGTTGAACCGTCCTTCAGCCAGACGTAAACAACAATAAACCTCCTGCGTGAGTGTTTAGTCTCTTCAGGCACAGCTGGGCCACAACCATCAGCCAAAAAACATTGTGTTTGGAGCACGTCTGGCACCCGGAATCACAGACTGTCGGCTATTCTGGCTGCTTTTTCTCTCGTGTACAAAGACGTTCAGACCCATTAACTTATTCCACACACTTTGAACATCGTGAGAAGAGAGGCTCGTGTGTGGAACTGGAGCCGAGGATGCTCTGATGTGTCTGAACTCAATGACACCCAAAGGAGACCGAGAACATACAAACTAGAACAAGCATGTTTCTCAAACATTAAACATTAAAACTTGTCAACATCAGTGCCGTTTTGGTGCAATCCTAGTCCCAGCTGTATCGTACTTGAGTCCATGCGGTGTAAATGATATATATTATAAGTCCTATAAATCTCTGCTCGTCAGTGTAACCAAGCTGGACGACCTCGAGCTCCTCCTGCACGGCCTCGACCTCGGCTACCTCGCTGACATCATGGCTGTGAGTACCGATTGCACGCTGCAATAACATTTCATCAAACACGTACGTTTCTGTACGCACACAACGTGAGAGACCTCTGATGCCGAGATCACGAGCAGAGATAACGCGCCGGTGAAACCGCACAGAGTTAAATCTACGGGTGAGGTACAGCGATCCCTACAGCTGGCAGAATCACATTCACGTGTTTTGGAACGTGTCACGAGACGACCGGTTTACATATTTTACTCATAATGGATCCAGTGTGCCCGGATTGGCTCGAGCTCAGCTCCAGCCTGATATACGAGCGCTGGGTTTGATGGGTGCAGGTAGATTGTTGCCTCATGCAGGTACATCTGTTTCAGCTGCAGAAAGTTTTGATTCGGTGAACTTCTCTTTACTTTTTTTTTCCCCTCACATACACACACACACACACAGGAACATGACATCACCTGGAGCTACCTGTTGACCATGGAGGAGGAGGACCTGGAGAAGGTAGGCGATAACTGTAACATCTGTCTGTCTGTCTGTCGGCTCTTCTGCTCGGTGCCGAGAGACGAGGGGCAGCTGCTGAGCACTTCTGTAGAAAGAAGGTGGTGAGAGATTGAACTGATGATCTTTGTTCGCAGCGTATTCTGGGATCATTCCTTCAATTGTATTTCTGTAAACTTGGAGAGTCCTCAAATCTGCACAAAGCGGAAAAATTAGCTTGTCTGGTTTCCCACTTTTTCATTTAGGCGCCGCAATAATTCTAAGCGTTACTTTTGTGTCAGTTCTCGTCAGGCGGCAACCTCCGGTTCTGCCGAGTGAAGCCGATGCAGAAGTGTCTTAAAACTTGCATTGAATACGGCCGCCGCCATCTTGGTTTTTTGCAACCGCCGAACAGAAACTAGCATATTTAGAATGCGGAGGAGTGACGTAGAGACGCCGTACACGTCTGTGGTAGCGACCTGTCAATCACAGTAAGCCCCGCCCTAAAGCATCCCCTGCTTTATGGTCTGCTTATAACAACTCACAGAGCTTAATGTGGAATTCCAGACATGAAACAAACTTCACTGTGAACTACAGACAGACATGGAAGAACATCACACCTCTGCATCAAATCGTTTTTCATTTGATAAAGTAGTGTTTAATCTCAAAGCATCATGTAGCAAACAGCCAGAGAGTACAGGTGAGTACAGGTACATGTATCAAGAGAAGAGATTTAAGTTAATAGTTGTTGTTTTTTCTCCATTTGTCAGGTTGGCATCACAGACCCAGAGGACCAGCAGAAGGTGCTGAGTGCTGTGAAGCAGATGCACCGCGACAAAGTGGACTTGGACACAATCAGCCTGCCGGGACCCGTAGACAGCGGGTAGGGAACCACGTCTCGTCAACAGTCAAACACCAGTACTCAACACGAGACTGTCTCTGAGCGATAACCGTACAAATGTGAGTTAGTTTTAGTGAACCGCTGATTTAATTACACCGTTCAACCGTCAGAGTGTGAGATAATCGGCTTAGATCAAGTTAAAATATGAGATCAGGACATTAATACCTTCTAGTCGCTGATCGTTTTATAAGATACGCTTCTACTCAGTGACATTGTGGTGCGTTCAGGCTCTTCAGTGAAAATGAGTATTGGGCGAATTAAATGTCATGATGTGTTCAGATGTAAGATTATAAAATGAGAAAGTGTAGATGTTTGAAGTAGATGTTTTCACAGCGATGTATAATAGAAATTCGATTTTTGGGACGGTTATTAAAAAAATATATTCTGTAGCCTCGTATACCAGCTGAAGAAAAAGGATCTGTGTCGGTCAATATGGATCATCGATGATCTACAATTGGTATCGACGGCAAAGAAGCATGATCGGGATCTTTAAACGTTACATTTGGTCCTTTTTTCCTTTGATCTGATCTGATCTGATCTGATCTGATCTGATCTGATCTGTGACTCAAAACGTTGATACGATACCGCGGGTTTCATGATCCGTCGCACCCTTAGATGGAGCATCACATCGCTTTTCAGGAAGTCGGCACGATGAGATTAGAAGGACTGACAATGTGATCAGAGGCTTCGTTCTCTGCACACTCTAGCTCTCCTACAGCACAGCCCGAACATCGCTGGTGGTGTCTGACAGACGCTTTGTCAAAAGGTGTTTGAGAGTCTTTACGGTATTTGAAGATCTAAGTTTCGGTCTGCTGGAAACAAGATGGAGATAAGCTGTCAGCTGCAAAAACAAGTATTCCACAAAGTCGACTATAGTAGCAAAAATTTAAACACTTGTCAGCCACACACCTTAAACCCTCCCCCGCACCCAGCCCTCCTCCATCTCCCCGTAATGCTCCATCTGTCCTCCTCCGCTGGAAGTCGTCCATCAGCCCCGTGAGCATCTCGCTGTCTGTGCTCCATACCCCCCCACCCCCCCCCCCACACTCCACCTCCCATCTCCGTAGCCGAGCCCCCGAGCCGGGTCCTAATGGTTTAAGCGGAGCCGTAATGATTTGTAAGGTGAGAGGCGATGGGAGGGTTGCATTGAGCGAAGGAGAGCCAGCGGCACCGCACCCCATCACTTCATGAAGGCTCTGCAGAGCTGCAGCCGCCCTCGCCTGCCGGATGAGACACGGTCCGAAAGAGAGAGAGAGAGAGGGGGGGGGTAATGAGAGGGATGGATGTCTTCATCAGAGCCAGAAACCTCCTGAAGAGCTCCTTCAGGATCCTGGTTTTTCACACTCGAAAATAGTCCAAATTAGTCTTAAAAACATTTCCTTGACATGTCGGTGACCTGTGGGGAACTAAATGAAGGCCTGGAGTAATTGTTGCAATACAATGTGACCTACAGTACTAATGCAGTCAGAAATGTATTTACTGAAGACTATAATGAACTGGAATGTGCAGAAACGGAAACATCTGTCCCTTCATTGTTAAAATGCCACTTTACTTGTGAGGACGGAAAACCCCCAAAAAGCTTGAAGCTGAAGACGTAGCTGAGAATCAACAGACGGGCCCAACAGGGTTGCAGCTTTGCAGCGGTCGTGAAAGCAGAAAGCAGGGTGCTGGAGGAGTTTATGGAGGTCACGAAGACGGACTTCTGTTTGATCTCAAAGACTATCAGACGACTCAGTAAAGGGCCGTGACTGAGGATATGTTAGGAGGTGGAAGAAGCAACGTTGGGAGCTCCTGACTCCAACTGACATGTGGCAGAGAGGATGCTTTTCTATATTAATCGCGATCACGATTTAGGACATGAACGTGGTCGACTGCGACCTGCCCCTGAGCAAGGCACTTGCTGCCTGAAACGAGCAGGGATTAAAAAAAGACATAAAAAAAAGCTCACAACAAAGCGGCATCCTCCGCGAGCATTCCCACATCACGTAACGTCCTCCGATCCCTTCAGCGAATCTTCCCACCAGGGGCCCATCATCACTCTCTGCAGCCTAGATAAACTAACAGCAGCTCCGGCTGACTGACAGTGTTTACTCGGCCCTCTGACAGAGTGTGAGGAGGGCCGGAGCGGCTGGCTGCCCGGTTCCCCCTCACCGAGGGAAATGTACCATTAAGATAAGAGCTATCAATATCCCCCCCCGGACCAGGGGATGGGAAGAGAGAGGCTGATGAATATAAATAACTATCATTTAAGGTGGATGACAGCACAGGGGGGGGGGGGGCTCGGCCACCTGCTCCGTTTTCTATAGTTTGGACCAAACTCGGTGTCGACATTCTCCGTGCATTCCCTCGGAGACCACCTCACCAAAACCATCCATCTGTCTGCCCCGTCACCGGCGGGCATCTTCAGCGGGCTTCGCCTTGTTTTCTCTTAATGTTGGACGTCTTCTAAAAGCTCCAACAGAGTTTTCTGGACGCCTAAAAGAAACGGAGCGAGGGTGACTTTATGCATTATACAGTTATTTTCTATGAAAGAATACATCTTTAAAAAAAATGGTTATTTTATGCGTTATCGTTAAATCAGATATACGATGCTCGTGTTTTGCAGGAGTGAGGAGCTGCATAACTTCCTGATCAGCGTGAGGAATCAGTGCTGCTACCTGACGGAGACCATCCAGGACGTCATCGGACGCTTCCCTCACCAAGCCTCTCAGGTCCGTCCGTGTGTCTGTGGTGTCGCGCTGCTTTAAGGTTGTCAGGTGTCGACGCCGTATACGTCTCTGGTAGAGACCTGTCAATCACAGTAAGCCCCGCCCTGAAGCATCCCCTGCTTTATGGTCTGTTTGACTCTAAATGGACCATAATGTACTAAATGAACATCATGCTGTATTGAAGAAGACTTGAAACTAGAGATTGAGACCATAAACTCATGTGTACAATGTTTACTGAGGTAATAAATCAAGAGAGAAGTAGAGTCATTTTCTCATAGACTTCTATAGAACCAGAGGAGTCGCCCCCTGGTGGACACTAGAGAGAGTTTCCGCCTGGATGAGACCAGCTACCTTATGAGTGCATCAGCTGATGTCTTAGTTACTTTGTTACCAGCTATATATATATTCATAGATTAGACCTTCTTGTCTCCGTCTCTCTGGTCCTCCGTGTAGCTCGTCTTCTCACTGGACCCCAAAAGGGAGGCCCAGGCCGTCTGCAACCAGCTGGTGATCCAGACCAAAGACCTGCAGAAGGAAGTCGCCTGCCTCCGCAATCTGCTATGCCAGGTGAACACACACACACACACACACAACAGAAGACTTGAAACTAGAGATTGAGACCATAAACTCATGTTCACAATGTTTACTGAGGTAATAAATCAAGAGAGAAGTAGAGTCATTTTCTCATAGACTTCTATACAACCAGAGGAGTCGCCCCCTGGTGGACACTAGAGAGAATGCAGGTTTAACACATGAAGCTTTGACTTCACTCTTCAGAACCAGAGGTTTCCGCCTGCTAGTGATTAAAAATACAGCTTATAACGTATTTTTGCAACCGTCAACATAGATACTGATATATATACTGTGTGTGTGTATATATATATATATATATCTGTGATAAGCTGAAAGTAGCTGATCAATCGCGTCCATCTAAATTCCTTTGTTACACTGTTCCTCTTACTGCTGAGGATTAAACTCAACAGAACATGATGTGTGTGTTTGAGTTAGATGTTGGTGCATATATATGAATTCTGGCGAGCTCCAACAGGTATGTGCGGGAGTGCTTGCATGTGTGCACCTGACTGTGTGTGTGTGTGTGTGTGTGTGTGTGTGTGTGTGTGTGTGTGTGTGTGTGTGTGTGTGTGTGTGTGTGTGTGTGTGTGTGTGTGTGTGTGTGTGTGTGTGTGTGTGTGTGTGTGTGTTTGCGTTTGTATTCCGAGAGGAGAAAGTCGTTCCTGACAGGGCAGAATCCTCACAGCCCATAAGTCAGCACCGCTGTGACATCGACCTGTCAGCACACAGACGATGAGGCGGAGGGATGAGGGGGCTGATGGGAAGGCGAGGGGGGCGCAGGTTGGCGGGGTGAGGGAGTTTAAGAGGGGAGAAACGGAGAGGCGGGGGCAGCAGATGGAGGTGTGTTGATAGTGTAGGTAGATATGTGTGTGTGTGTGTGTGTGTGATAGCGTTAGTTGGGGTGGAGGGGGGGGGTTCCCTCAGTTGTGTCAGACAAGAATCTGACGGCCAACGGAGCACATTTGGACCCACTGGCTCTCAGCCCGAGGACCATAAACACACAAAATAAAACCTCTATGGAAGACACACACACACACACACACTGTCTCTGATGGAGCTCCCACCACACAAGCCGGGACACACACACTGTGGTTTGGTGATGCTTTGAAAAGAAACTAAAGAAAAACAAGTTAAAGAGTAAACATCTAGTGAATGAGGACGGTGCTCGTTACTGCCATCTAGTGTTGACTTTCATACACGTGTGATGCCGAGTAAACCAAGTGGGAAACTTGACTTTTATCAACTTTTATCAGGAAATTCCATTTCAATAATGGATGTGCATTCACGGTGGAGTGAACAATGACTGAATTAGAGACGCACTGTAGTAGTTTCCCCATGAAGACAGAAGTTTATTTTGAAAAGACTGTGAATCGATACACGTTGCTGGCTTTCGTAGGAAAACCCATAAATAGTGCGGAGTCACATTTTCCGTAAGATATCGTATGAACCGTGTGAGGAAACCCAGAGTCGACATAACCCACGTGTGAGGAAACGACCCGTAACGCTAAATGCATCTACCGACAGTGAAGCTTCAGCGCATTAAAGATTAAAAGAATATTGTGTTTTGATTTGGTAGCCATGCTGCATTCACGTGCCGTGGGAATAACGCCTTTCCTAGCATTTACCAACAAGAACATCCTCGTTGGTGAATTCAGGAAATCTGAGTTTTCCCCCCGAGTCATGTTTACTGGAAGCTGAACTCGATGCCTGATGAATCCTTGAGGATTAGGCACAGGAAGTTTAGGTGACTCAGGGTTTTCTGTGGTGGTGCGACGGGACCAGACATGCCCGTGTGATTCCCACCACAATACTAACTGAGCTGATGTTTCCCACCCAGTCTGACCAGTTAACTGTCATAATCCAGACCGGATTAGGGTTGAATGACCCCCTTCTACTTCCTGCATGAGGGCCACCTCACTCTGACCGCAGGACTCTGTGTGTGTTTCTCATGTGAACCTCCCCCCCCTCCCCCCCTCCCCCCCTCAGATGGACCAGGCCGGAGATTGCTGCCAGCTTCCTCGACCTGGTTCCCGCAACCGGAGGACTCGGTTGACTCTGACCGGAGTCGCACTGAGCGCGCTCGGAGCCACTTTCTTCCTGCTCCTCTGCAGAGCAGCCGGCGGGAAGGTCAACCTGCAGATGTACAGGAACCTGTGTTAATCAGTTAGTTTGATGAGATCATCGCAATATTTTGTTATTGGTGATAAATTGGATTATGGAAGAACTGATATGTTTTAGGACGAAGTTTTGACAAGACGGCATTTTTTTATTTGTAAAACTTTTCTTCACCACTTCGCTCCGTCTTGTCTTTGAGTTTAGTTCAGAATAGTTTTTATGTTTTAAGGGTTGAAGTGAATATTAAAGTTTCTAATTTCTTGCAATTTAAGATGTTTTCAGTGTCTGCAAAATCAAATAGAACTTGATTTCTACTATGTGTATATATGTACATATGCACACACACACACACATATATATATACACATATGCATACGTATAAATGCATACATATATTTATTTATGTATATATATATATATATACATACACATATATATAATAAAATATATACAAATTGTCATAAATATATTTATATTTGCCATGGGCCGATCAAAATAAGTGTATGTGTATATATATTTATATATATATACACAGTACATATGCACACAAATATGAATATATATATATATATTTTTGATCGTCTCAGAGGTTCAACAGTTGCTTTTAGTGAGTACTTTGCCTTTGAGAGATTTCTTCTCATCTAACTCCAATAAATGTTTTATTTAAACCGTTGAGCTTCTTTAATGCTGTGACGTCGTTCAAAGACCACAAATCATCTCAGTCAACACACGAGATGTTCAAGTTCAGTTAAAGAAACGCTTCTAAAACCCAGAAAGAGAAACTTGATTGATTGTGAGTTGTCAGCTTAATCCTCAAAGAGCATCTCCGGTGACTCACCGCTTCATACTTCATGTAGTTAGTCGGTGTCTTCGTGACCTGACTTTACAGTTAAATATTCTTTCTCTTCATTAAACACGGAGTGGAACACAGTGACCGGTCGTAATGCGATTTGGTTCAGAAGTGCACAAATTACTCCAATTACATTTGATTTCTATTACGGACTTATTGCAACTGCTGCTGCTGCAACAACACAGTCGAGTTCAATGGGCTGAGAAGAGCAGAGCAGAGAGAGAGGACTCCTAAATCGACTTGTTTTATGGTTTTCTTCCACGGGGATCACAGGGAGAGAGAGAGAAAAAAAAAACAATTTGCCCATTAATCTCATGTGGTCAGGGTCTCCTGGACCTCCACATCCACCAGGGCCAGATCAAAGATGGAGGAAATACCGTGTGACAGTGGTGCAGACTTCAAAAAGACTGCGCTAGATAATCCACATCACCTCTAGGCGCTGCTTTGGGAGAACCGGTGCGTAATTTCCCTCCTTCCTATTTTTTTTAAACCATCATTCCTGAGTTATTAGTCCGACCGAGTGATGGTTTGTACAAGGCTGTAACATAACAATGCGTCATGCTTTGGAGATCAGAACTATTTGGCACCTGTGCGTCAGTTGGTTATGGCAACCGGATAAATCCACTCTTTGTTTTTCGGCCTCAATGCGCAAAGAAAGTGACCGAATAGAATAAGAAACGAGACACCTGAAGGGCCACAAACTGTGTTTGGGAAGAAGAAATGTGATTACGAGATGTAGGTGTATAGTTTGACGACTAATTATTCATAATTTATATAAAAGTATGTTCTGAAAAGTGCGCAAAAAGATGAGATGTATTGTGTGTCAAAGCGTCATCTTTTCGGTTCCATTCTGACATTGGCTGAGGACGTGCTCCTCTCCCCCTGAACGCGTCGGTGCAGTTCGAGTGAAGCGCCCCCATCCCGCGTGGACCGCGTCTCAGCGGCGCGGCGGAGCTCCGGTCTGGACGCGGGCCAAAGCCTGTCTGGTGTCAAACCAGCCTGAACAGATACTCTCAGACATCTCATTTCTTCACCTCATTCCTGAGACGGGACTCTGCCCACCCCTCGTGTAAAGCAATTTAAACCTGATAGCACATCATCTCCACTGGAAATATTTGCCAGACTATTAAGAGCTTCACTTTCCTTTTTCCTTTTTTTTCCCCCCCTCGCCGGCGCGCAACCGAGTCATGGCTTTTACGCGCAGACCTCCGTCCTCCGACTGTGTGATGATACATCTTTTAATCCAAGCTTGATTTTTCTTTTTTTTTTCTTCGGAGATTCAACAAGTTGTGACTTCTCCTAATGTTTTATATTTCTGTCTTCCATTCGTGGGAATGCTCCGTCCTGACCCATAAAAGGACCGACGTTTGGTTAATATGAACTTATTGCCGAGTGGAATATGTTTTTATTTATCTGTAGCAGTCTGCTGGATGACGGCCGAGGTCGATGCGTCCTGGTGGTGAGTACCGTGAGTTTTTCTTTATTATTACGTCTTCAATGCAACCTGCAAAAGCCCACGCGCTGCATGCATGGCTTTCTTACTCACACGTTTTAGCGCAAAATGCGGTTAAACGTTGTTTGAATGAATACAATGGGATTTGTATTGTTTCTCTCCTCTTTGTGATGATTATATGTTTAATGTGTAGGCCTTAAAGTCTTGATTGAGTGAAATGGTTTTCATGACTTGACGTTTCAGTCTGAATATTTGGACAGATCCGTTTACAGGATGAAGTCATTTCATTTCATTTCTCTTTATTTGCTGACTTTTCGTTTTTCTCTCAAAGGTTCTGTTTCCATTTTTCCAAACTTCACACCGCCTGTGATACCGAGAGGCTGTTTGCACAGATCATTTTCCTTAATTTCTCTCTCTCTCTCTCTCTGGCTGCTCTGGTCTTTCTCTAATCGCTGAGGGGAAATCCCTGGAGCCTGCAAGTGTTCAAATTCCCTGCACATCTGTCGTCACCTTGTTCTGCAGGTACATGGGAGTGTGGACTTGTTAGGAGTGATTTCAACACAAAGCTGCTCCAGAAGACACCTTTTAGTTTCGTCACTTCATTATCTTTTTACTATTTCTGACTGTGTCTTCTTTATTCAACTTGTTCTTGAAGTTCTGTCTTTTAGATCATTGAGAGAACTCAGATTGTGTTCTAACATTTCATCCAGATGTTTTCACCCCCCCCCCCCCCTATCTCCCACTTTTCCCTTCCTTTGATCAATGCTTTAAAAAGTCTTCCCCCAGATGTTCACACGTCCGACTCTCTCTCTGTCCGTCTGCAGGTACATGGGCACGCTGGGCTCCCAGGTGATGTGCGACAACATCCCCGGTCTGGTGAACAAGCAGCGCCAGCTGTGCCGCCAGCACCCCAAGGTGATGCAGGCCATCGGGGCCGGGATGAAGGACTGGATCTCCGAGTGCCAGCACCAATTCCGCAACCACCGCTGGAACTGCAACACCACGGCCAGAGACCACAACCTGTTCGGACGCCTGCTGCTGCGCAGTGAGTGGAGGAGGAGACTGATGTTACTGATGTTACTTCTTATGCTAAACGAGGTTTTAAAATATCTTTATGATTTAGAACAGCAGGGAGAGACTGACTGAACATAAACCCCCATGTCCACTTGTCCACCCTGCCTGCTGAAGTGTCCTTGAGCAAGTCACTGAGCCTCAGGGGGAAGAGACAGTTTAAACAGGTTTTGAGGGATTTAGATTGAGAATCACATCAATCAGTTTATTTTTCCTGTAAGCTGTTAAAGTTCAGTTACTTCATGTCTCTAATACTTTGAATTATCATTATCAAAAGGAAGTTACATTCAATTAAAGGCACAGCGTGTCATTTAGAGGGATCTATTGGCATAACGTTGACTGTAATGACAACAAGTGTAGTTGTCTTTAGTGTTTAATCACCTTATAAAATAAGAATCACAGACTCATCTGATGTTCGTAGTTATACCTGAGAAAAATAATGCGCTGTAATTCGCAGATATCCCACGAAACCTAATCGTATTTAATCCACATAATCATGAACCAAGAAGGAAAAATCCCACACGAGACGAGAAGTCACCGTTGATTTATTTGTCACTTAACTTCCATACTTAAGAAACACAACTTCTGTAGTTATTTTAACACAATCAACGATCTTTTCCTAAACATAACCAAGTAGTTTTATTGCCAAGTTGTTTCCTGTGAAGACGGAAGTTTATTTTGAAAATACTGGATCCATCTTAACGAGCAGGAAGTGACACGTGTTGCTGGACTTTCACACGAACCGTATGAAGCACGTCCTCTTCACGTCCTCTTCACGGCATTGGCCGCCATTTTTTCCCCTCCAATAGGAAACCAAACGCCGTGGCAGACGGGAGAAGTTTCAGTTGGTTGTAAACTGAGACGCCACCGCGAGATGACGCCAAAAAATCCGACACATCGCAAATCCCTCTAAGACCTAAATATGACTACTTCAGTATATAAATAAATCAGCGTATCAGTATATAATGTTAGTCCGTAATGCTAAAGTAAATAAGATGCAGTCGTGATCTGATGACGTGAGGAATATGAAGTTGGATCGTCTGCACCAGTATCTGCTGGATTGTGTTACAGCTCAACGATCTGTGAGCAGCAACAGACATGTTGTCTCAATTTAAACGCTGACAAACCTAAACAACCGGTTGGTTTTTTAAAGTGTTGATTTACTGCGACACCGATAGTTCACAGATAGATCCTTTTATTTTTTCCTCCACAGAAGGTTGTTGGATCACATTCCACACCTCGTCTCACTTTACATCTGTACATTTATCACGTCGGTGCAGCCGACTGGTTTCTCCGTTAGTCTGTTCTCATGTGGGGGGGGGGGGGGGGGGGGGGGCATGCTACTCAGTACTTTGTTGTAGTAATATTATGACGTCTGGTACTCAGATTTAGTGCTAAAAAAGATTTGTTAGTGGAAGAAAAATGTATCTGGAGCAGTTTTCTTTATTTATTTTGGTCTTATTTATACTCCACAAGTGATACCTATGTTACCAAGTTTCAAGTATTTATCTCATAGCACAGTACAGACAGTACATGATGCTGAATTCATCTTTATTTACTTGTCAGATGTTATAGATTATAGATATTATTATTATTTATGGAGCAAAGCAAGTAATTTATCAAGCAAGAATACTGTATGAATACCATCAGAAGTAAGAAACACTGACCCGCTTCAGCTCCTTTCTTGTTCCTTTACTCTTGTTTCATGTCTTTGGGTTTTCGATTGTTCGTCGTACAAAACAAACAATCTTTAGGACTTTGAGTAATTTTTCCCTATTTTCTTAGTTTTTATAGATTATTCAGTAATGACAATAACTGTTTACGTTAGATCCACTTCAGATCCGGTCTCAGGTTGTCTAATTGCTCTCCACTCAGCTCGTTCTAATGATAAATAGTCATTTAGATTTGTTTTCCCAAATAAAACTAATCCCACCACTTTGAAGATCCACGTCGGGTCTGTAGCGCTGTTTGTCTTCTCTGCTCAGAGACTTATTGAGCTTTTTAGAAAGCAACAGACGACACTCAACATGTATTCTTCGGGGGGGTGACAACGACAGTAATGACTCAGCAGCATCGAGGATCTACATTATGAAGCAGCCTGTGACAGATATTTGCCACTAAAACATCATCTTTTATTTTGCTATGGCCAGTGGAGGATCATCAGGACGGGGCGGCCTGATGTTCCTCTCCCATGCCCTGAGATTTAACCTGCGAGGCGGATCCTTCGACTTAGTCCGTTTCATGTGGGGGGGTGGGGGGCCTCTAATCAGCCGTGTGGTATTCGGACCTCCCAGCCGGGCCCCGGTCGTGTCACACAGCATTATGGCGGCGCACCGAGGCCCCCGTCAGAAGCTCCTTATTGTCAATGTCAGCCGGCTAATTTCAAACAATTACACAGGAGGGTTCTTAAAGTTTCCCTCTCTGGTGTCGTGTTCTCTCAGCGTTCTCCTCGTTAACCTCGTTAGCCGCGCTCAACTAAGCTGACTGAGGCAGTGAGATCACTGCGTGTGTGTGTTGTAGTTATTTAATGCTTGTGCTGATACGATACCTTGAGTTTCTACTCTGATGCCAAAGTTCTCAAATGGTTTGATTAGTTTTGACAACAGCGGCTTTACGAGACCTTTGCCAAGATAAACTAGTCTTTAACTGGTAAACTATCTGATCAGAGAATTCTTACCGTACCATCATTACATTTTGAATTCTGTGAACCCCCAAAAAACCATCTCCACACGTTTGACATGTTCGGATACGAGGCCACTAAATTGTAATAACCTGCTGTTGGAAAAATTCACTCGAGACCAGTTGAAAAATCATTAATCACAGGACATTTAATTTATTCTTTGCAAAGAAGGAGACAGAGTTGATTCACATACAGGATATGTACATCAAGGCCGCTCGGAGTTCTGATATTTATACTGAGTAAACAACATGCAATGGGCTGGCACAGGATTGGTTTACAATGAGGTCTTCGTCACAAAAGGTGACACACACACACAATGTAGTCTGAGAAGAGTGTCTGCAACTTCTGGCACAAAGGTCTCAACGCTTCTACAGTTCTTATTATCATTCCAATTCAGGACATTCTGCTCTCTCAGCAGACTAAACATCTGTAGAACCTAATGTCAGAGTAAGTTCACACACACACACATTCACATGAGGACACCAGACTTTGTAAGCACACATTATAATTAGTCATTTAGATTTTTTGACCCCAACACCTGCCCAGAGACTACAGATGAAAAATTGTTCTTATATCATTAATGCAAAATGTGTTTCAAATAAATCACATTCTTCTGTGCATGAACTCTAGACTTGCCTTTTCTTGCTTCCTTCTTCACAAACGTTGCGTCGTCTCCCCTTCAGGCAGCCGCGAGGTGGCCTTCATGTATGCCATCTCCTCGGCCGGCGTGGTTTACACGTTGGCGCGCGCCTGCAGCCAAGGCGAGCTGGACTCCTGCTCCTGCGACCCAAAGAAGAAGGGCTCGTCCCGGGACGCCAAGGGCTCTTTTGACTGGGGC
>JAVDOI010000007.1:26340886-26345886 GCA_032191485.1 Leptoclinus maculatus | reverse complement strand
CTCTCTTCCCCCGTCTCTCTCTTCCTCCCTCCATCTCTCTCTCCGTCTCTCTCTTCTTCCCTCCGTCTCTCTTCCTCCCTCCGTCTCTCTTCCTCCCTTCCCCCCTCTATCCCTTCCTCTCTCTCTCTCCCTCCCTCCGTCTCTCTCGCCCTCTTCCCCCGTCTCTCTCTTCCTCCCTCCGTCTCTCTCGCCCTCTTCCCCCGTCTCTCTCTTCCTCCCTCCGTCTCTCTCGCCCTCTTCCCCCGTCTCTCTCTTCCTCCCTCCGTCTCTCTCTTCCTCCCTCCGTCTCTCTCTCTCTCTTCCATCTCTCCCTCCCTCTCCCCCCCCCCCAGGCTCTATGGGTACAGGTGGCCGTGTGTGTGACCGGTCCTCGGTGTCCGTGGACGGCTGTGAGGTGATGTGCTGCGGTCGAGGCTACGACACGTCCAGGATCAGCCGGACCACAAAGTGCGAGTGCAAGTTCCAGTGGTGCTGCTCGGTGCGCTGCAGCGACTGTCACCAGCAGGTGGACGTGCACACCTGTAAAGACCAGACGTGACCCGACACCTCGGAGCGCTGCACTTCATGTCTGTGTGTCGCCTGTCAATCAAACAGTAGGTAGTGTCAGTGTCAGTAGTGTCAGTTCTGAGTGTCTGTAGGTGGTGTAGTGTCAGGTCTGTCTGTAGGTGGCGTAGTGTCAGGTCTGTGTCTGTAGGTGGTGTAGTGTCAGGTCTGTGTCTGTAGGTGGTGTAGTGTCAGGTCTGTGTCTGTAGGTGGCGTAGTGTCAGGTCTGAGTGTCTGTAGGTGGTGTAGTGTCAGGTCTGTCTGTAGGTGGCGTAGTGTCAGGTCTGTGTCTGTAGGTGGCGTAGTGTCAGGTCTGTGTCTGTAGGTGGTGTAGTGTCAGGTCTGTGTCTGTAGGTGGTGTAGTGTCAGGTCTGTGTCTGTAGGTGGCGTAGTGTCAGGTCCGAGTGTCTGTAGGTGGTGTAGTGTCAGGTCTGTGTCTGTAGGTGGTGTAGTGTCAGGTCTGTGTCTGTAGGTGGTGTAGTGTCAGGTCTGTGTCTGTAGGTGGCGTAGTGTCAGGTCTGAGTGTCTGTAGGTGGTGTAGTGTCAGTTCTGTGTCTGTAGGTGGTGTAGTGTCAGTTCTGTGTCTGTAGGTGGCGTAGTGTCAGGTCTGTCTGTAGGTGGCGTAGTGTCAGGTCTGTGTCTGTAGGTGGCGTAGTGTCAGGTCTGTGTGTCTGTAGGTGGCGTAGTGTCAGGTCTGTCTGTAGGTGGTGTAGTGTCAGGTCTGTGTGTCTGTAGGTGGCGTAGTGTCAGGTCTGTAGGTGGTGTAGTGTCAGGTCTGTGTGTCTGTAGGTGGTGTAGTGTCAGGTCTGAGTGTCTGTAGGTGGTGTAGTGTCAGGTCTGAGTGTCTGTAGGTGGCGTAGTGTCAGGTCTGTGTGTCTGTAGGTGGTGTAGTGTCAGGTCTGTGTGTCTGTAGGTGGTGTAGTGTCAGGTCTGTCTGTAGGTGGTGTAGTGTCAGGTCTGTGTGTCTGTAGGTGGCGTAGTGTCAGGTCTGTGTGTCTGTAGGTGGCGTAGTGTCAGGTCTGTGTGTCTGTAGGTGGCGTAGTGTCAGGTCTGTCTGTAGGTGGTGTAGTGTCAGGTCTGTGTGTCTGTAGGTGGCGTAGTGTCAGGTCTGTGTGTCTGTAGGTGGCGTAGTGTCAGGTCTGTGTGTCTGTAGGTGGTGTAGTGTCAGGTCTGTGTGTCTGTAGGTGGTGTAGTGTCAGGTCTGTGTGTCTGTAGGTGGCGTAGTGTCAGGTCTGTGTCTGTAGGTGGTGTAGTGTCAGGTCTGTGTGTCTGTAGGTGGTGTAGTGTCAGGTCTGTGTGTCTGTAGGTGGCGTAGTGTCAGGTCTGTGTGTCTGTAGGTGGTGTAGTGTCAGGTCTGTGTCTGTAGGTGGCGTAGTGTCAGGTCTGTGTGTCTGTAGGTGGTGTAGTGTCAGGTCTGAGTGTCTGTAGGCTGTGTAGTGTCAGGTCTGTGTGTCTGTAGGTGGTGTAGTGTCAGGTCTGTGTGTCTGTAGGTGGTGTAGTGTCAGGTCTGTGTCTGTAGGTGGAGCTCGTTGGGTTATAAACTGATTGTAGGTATTTTCAGACAGAAAGGTCTCAGAAATAAAAAGTGAACCACGACATCACCTGAGACAGAAGAGTTTAAGCAACACTGTTCCTCTTTATTCATCGCTCAAACCTAAACCACCCGTTGTTCTGACTTCACTGTATTTATTTACTCAGTCTGTTGTAACCCGGTCTTTGTTTGATGTAAATATGTGGTTGTGTAAATTAAAATCAGATGTTTAGAGAATGAAACATTATCTGTTAGCAGCTCGCTTCACTTCCTCCTGCCGTGAGAGCCAATCACAGGACTCGTATTCACTGGCTGAGATTAAGGAACGTGGACACTTTGTTGTTAAGACCTCTTTAAAAAAGGACTATTGTGTTCTCACGTTCTCACTCTTTACCTATAAATCATGTTCACGCGCTGCAACCATCCATTTTAGATGTTTTCCGATGTTCTTCTCAGGCAGCCATTGATTTCTATTCTCTTCATGATCGTTCCCTGGTGATGCAGTTTAAGAGCAGAATGAAAACCTTTGATGAGAATACAATGATCTCAGACTTTGTTCTGTTTCTGCTGGTTTTAGAAAGTGATGAAGAGTTCCCTTGTTTTGTCTTAAACGGGGTTAAAGATGTGAAACCTCTGGTCCTTAGCAATATATGTCCCGGATCAAACTCTTCTTCTACCTGTGGACCGACACAAACACCGATGAACATTTAAAACCTACCAGGTGTGTTGAGACGCCGTCGTCTGTACTCGGGCTTCTCTCCGGGTCGAGTCCGTCGCGAACCAAAAGAAACGTCGGGAAGAAGTCGGCTTGCAGCAATACACAAAAAGTCCTTTATTGTATTTTTTTGTCTTTTCACTTTTTTAATGATGGCAATTGATCACCTCTTTTTTTTTTTTTTGTACAACAAAAGAACAGCTTTAAATGATTGAAAACCCCCAAAAATGCAAACATATCAAATAAAGTCAAAACCACATCTGGATTCCAGTGTTTTGCCTTTTTCTGTCTCCCGTCTCTCGCCGTCTGTCCCTCGGTTTGGTTTTGAACTCGCTGATCTCGGCACAAAGGTGCGTCAGTCCGGTCCAACGCAGCGTCCTGGGTTTCAGTTCGGCTGTTTCTGTCCGGAAGGAGGTCCTGGTGCTGGTCCTGGGTCTGATTCGGGTCGGGTCTGGGTCAGATGCGGGTGAGTTGGTGCCAGAGGCTGGACGGCAGGATGCTCTCCACCTTCTCCATGATGAAGTTGAGAGGAGCGAACAGCGTGCTGAGGAACTACGAGGGAGACAAAGAACTTTGATGAACGCAGGAAGACGTGGAACAGACGACACAGCAGAGCTATTTAAATCTGACTTCATCTTTAATTAAAATCATTTCAGATATAACATTTACAACAATACAAAAACAGAAAAGCTGCAAATCCTCACATTTGACAATCGGAGAATGTTTTTTATTATTTTTCATTGACAAATAAGTTAAAAGCACCAAAGCTCATTCATAAACCCAACTCATGGTCCTTAAAACCTTTAAAGGAACTTTAAAACAGCGGAAAAGAAGACCATGTGATACAGTTGAAAGCTCAGGGGATTTAGTCAGTGAGCAGCAGGTGTGTGTGTGTGTGTGTGTCTGTGTGTGTGTGTGTGTGTGTGTGTCCTGTAGATGTATCTGCTGATAGTGTCACATCAGTGGGGGAGAGATGAGCTCACTCACATTCCAGGTGAGCAGCACAGCGCTGCAGGGAGGAGGAGGAGGAGGAGGAGGAGGAGGAGTTTTAACCTCAGGTGCTGCAGAAAGTAACAATCTAGCAGCTTCTGGACTGAAACAAGAGTCCACCAGACTCCCTTTAGAAAACCTCTCATTGTACTGCAGCAGGGTCTGACAGTCTGCCCCTCTCAGTCCTGGTTCTGGTTCTCCCGTGCCTCCCTTCCCTCCAGCGGGTCCATCAATACGTCCTGGGTCTCCAGCAGCGTAGGAGAAGCTCTGCTCCTGAGGAGGAGACGCTGCTGCTGCCGGGAGCTGAGCTCTCCTCCTCCCTCCGGAGCTCCGACTGCAGGTCCAAGGCTGCAGGAGAAGCCGGATCTGGGTCTGTCCACGGCGGACCGGTCTCCGCTGGAGGATCTGGGTCTGTCCACGGCGGACCGGTCTCTGCTGGAGGATCTGGGTCTGTCCACGGCGGACCGGTCTCCGCTGGAGGATCTGGGTCTGTCTACGGTGGACCAGGTCTCCGCTGGAGGATCTGGGTCTGTCCACGGCGGACCGGTCTCTGCTGGAGGATCTGGGTCTGTCCACGGTGGACCGGTCTCTGCTGGAGGATCCGGGTCTGTCCACGGTGGACCGGTCTCTGCTGGAGGATCTGGGTCTGTCCACGGCGGACCGGTCTCTGCTGGAGGATCTGGGTCTGTCCACGGTGGACCGGTCTCTGCTGGAGTCTGAGCTGAAGGAGTTTCTGGTTTTGGAAATAGACCATCTTCTCTCTGATGGTCTCCTTTACTTATGGAGGTCTTATAGAGGATCAGGACTAAACTGAGACTGGTTCAGGACCAGATTAAAGTTCCTCACAGTAACTTTAAGGTTGTTAAAAATGCTGAATGTAACGACATCATGAGAAAATGACTCTCTGTATTTCCTCTTTCCTTAAAACTTTCCAAACAAGGGAGAACAAGTGTGTGTGTGTGTGTGTGTGTGTGTGTGTGTGTAGGTGTGTGTGTAGGTGTGTGTGTAGGTGTGTGTGTAGGTGCGTGTGTGTAGGTGTGTGTGTAGGTGTGTGTGTAGGTGCGTGTGTGTGTGTGTGTGTAGGTGCGTGTGTAGGTGTGTGTGTGTGTGTGTGTGTGTGTGTGTAGGTGTGTGTGTAGGTGTGTGTGTAGGTGCGTGTGTAGGTGTGTGTGTGTGTGTGTGTGTGTGTGTGTAGGTGCGTGTGTAGGTGTGTGTGTAGGT
>JAVDOI010000007.1:26300886-26335886 GCA_032191485.1 Leptoclinus maculatus | reverse complement strand
GTCTGAGTGTCTGTATTTCAGCTCCACTGTTCTATTATAGACTTATTGTAGGAAATTAAAAATCATAAATCCCACCTTCTCCAGAATTGTTGTCATCCACGTTGAAAGATATTAAATCAAGAAGCCGTCCCTTGTGATGTCACTGAATCTGCTTCCCTACATCGACACGTCACTAGATAGATGACAACCAGCTGCTAACAGCTCGTCTCACAGGACAGAGTCGTGAAACATCGAGCAGCTGTAGTGAGCTCACTGTGTGTGTGTGTGTGTGTGTGTGTGTGTGTGTGTGTGTGCGAGACAAAGAGAGGAGGATAGAAGAAGAAGTGAACTCACTCCTCCAGCTCCAGAGCTTCGTGTGCTGCGGAGATGCGAGCCTGTGGGTTCCTCTCTCTCCATGCCTTCTGCATAACTGCCACCAAACAAACACATAGAAGATGTCAGACGGTGTGTGTGTGTGTGTGTGTGTGTGTGTGTGTGTATTGTGTGATGCTTGTGTTTGCTCACTGGCGTCAGCGGGCCGGAGGTGGTCCGAGTCGCAGGTGAAGAAGGTCTGGTGGTCTTGTGCCGACAGGTTCATGTCGTAGTACGTCAGCGGCTCTCGACCCGTCACCCACGTATATCTGAACACAAGAGGAAGATGAAGGGATGAGAACGGGAGGACGACACAACGGGAGGAGGACACAACGGGAGGAGGACACAACGGGAGGAGGACACAACGTGAGGAGGACACAACGGGAGGAGGAGGACACAACGTGGAGGAGGACACAACGTGGAGGAGGACACAACGGGAGGAGGACACAACGTGGAGGAGGACACAACGTGGAGGAGGACACAACGTGGAGGAGGACACATCACAGAGGGAATAAAAGAAAGGATGAAAGAGAACAATTTAAAAGAGAGGGAGAAAAGAAACCTGAGAGAGAGAGAACAGATGAGAGGATGTGCAAAGACAAAGGAGGAGGAGTGAGGAGGTGATAAGGAGTGAAATAAATAAATGAAATAGAGAAACTGAATTTACTGTAACTGAGGAGAAAACGGATAAATAGATGAAAACACAGACGAGGAAAACAAAGAAGAAGGCAGTGAAAAGGAGAATGAATGATTTTGGAAAACTAACAAGAGAGAAGACGCACAAGGGAGGAGAGAGGAGGGAGGAGGGAGGAGAGAGGAGGAGAGAGGAGAGAGGAGGGAGGAAAGAGGAGGGAGGAGGGAGGAGAGAGGAGAGAGGAGGGAGGAGGGAGGAAAGAGGAGAGAGGAGGGAGGAGAGAGGAGAGAGGAGGGAGGAGGGAGGATGGAGGAGGGAGGAGAGAGGAGGGAGGAGATAAAAGACAGCGGAGGAGTTATTTACGTTCTCACTCACCGGTTATATTCGGCTCCGCGAAATAAATTCAGCGGATTTCTCCACACTTTACATTCTGCAGGAGGGAGACAGAGAGAGAACAGAACATCGGAGGTGAAGTCCACACTTTTGGACTTCCTGAACACACAAACACTGATTGATTCTACTCGTCAAGAGTCATTCATTAGGATGAGCGCTGCTCACTTCCTCCTGCTACGGACTCCGCTACTGTAACGTGAGCTTGCTAGCTTCACTCTGTGCATGTTGCGTTTTGACAGTTTTAATGCAGCTGGTCGTGCCGGGTTCGGAAGCGTAGAACACTAAATGATTCAAGGGATTCACACGGAGCAGATTATCAGCCAGAACACGAGGGATTTAGAGAGTCACAATAATGAAGACGCCTTTCTTCTCTCAACCACGAGCTCGTTGATCTAACCCGGAACACGTAATCATGTTCAAGTCTACGCTGTAAACAGAAGCAGGCTGAGCCTCCACTAACTGGTCCACACACACACCAGCCTGCAGAGGAAACTGAAGCAAACGTCTGCGTGTCTGATGGGAAACGTTCACTACGTCGTCAGAGCTGCAGATTAAAACCAGAGTCCGTCTTGTGAAGCTGCATGCAGCACCGCGGGGCTTCTTACCGGACACACTTTGTCGATTGGAGTCGGCCTCTCCGTTACTGGTGTTGGAGTTGCTGGGGGTGCTGCTGTCCACTCCGCCCAGCAGGGGGCGCAGGTGGCTCACAGACACCTGCTCTATGAAGGAGGTCCCATATTTCCTGAAATACCACCACTCAAATATCTGGAGAGAGAGAGAGAGAGAGGGAGGGAGAGATATTTAATTTATCTGTTCTCACGACTTTCATTCAATGAAAACACACTGTTGGTTCTACTCTCATTCTCTACTAAAGCAATGTAAGTCCACTTAACACTGTGGTAGTTAATTAAACAGATCAAACAGGATGTGCATATAAAGATAATCACTGGCTAGAAAAACACCACGATCAGCTAAATACCTTATTGAAGAGCTATTCCCCGTCTGCTTTGAACAGCGTCTTTATGATTTTAATCACAACGTGGACTCAACCACTGCGGTAATCAACAGCGTCTGCGTCGCTGGCTCTCGGCCTCGTGCTACAAAAGGCCCACGAGTGTACTTCTACAGAGTTCTACCAATTACCACCTTCAGCCGGAGCGGAGCGGAGCTAATCAGCCGAACCGTCTGTTTGGCTGGACTGGGTCGCGATGGCACACGTCTGAGAAACCCACTCGGATGGCGGAGTGGGTCGCCCATTAATCTGCATGTTAAAGGGTCCCCGAGCAAGACAACAAGCTGTTCCTGATGAGCGGGCCAGCTCCACTGTGAGACGTATTGTAGAGAATCAATACTAGTCTGAGTGTACGTTATATTTAGAATGTTTTCACTGCCGTACCGTCCCCTCAGACAGACCTCTCAGACGGGGAACTGAAGTCGTTATCTAAGCTCTCTTCAAAGCCACCAGACTGCTTTAGAGAAAAGGTCATCCCCCCCCCCCAGAACACGGGAGTACCTGGTCCTCCACCGCCTCCATCGCTTATTCACATTGTGTTACCGTGTGATTTTGGTCCCACAATAACAGACACAGACACATTAAAGAGATTAAAGAGAGCGTAGATGATCTAATGTCTGAAAGGTCTGTCTGACGGCAAAGTAAAGCAGAGAACAACATTCTAAATATAGCGTACACTTAAACCGATATCGATTTATTCTTAAGATGTCCAGAATGCGTAGCAGTACATCGCTTCGTGCTGGTTCTCCAAACTGGTTGCGTGCAGACCACCATCTAAACGTAGGAAATACAGCGGCTGTGGCCAAGTACCTCGTACTACCACACTTCAGAATATCTGAACTACCCCTTTAAAAGCCCGGTCTGCCGTTAGTGCATTTACCTTTCTGCTGGGTGTGAGCATCTCTACTTTAACAAAAATTGCACAAAAACACAGACATTTCGACAATATGTAAAGGTTGCAGGTTTGATTCTGTTCCAGCTGTGGAGCCTCACGAACATCAAGCAACAGCCTTTTAGCAAGGCACAGCTGCTTTGGTGGAGAACAGCAAGAGTGTAGGACGAAAGACAAAAGAGTCGGATAATATTCTGACAAAAAGAGTGGTTTTAATCCAGAACACTGACGAGAGCTGCAGTCCTCTACTAAGTGCACGGACGGCCATCTGGCAAAGATGTCATCCTCTCATCGTCGGCTCGAGGGGAGGAAGTGATATTTGATATTTGATGGGACTCATGGAGAACTAATTGGGACATAAACATCTACTGCGATCACCGATCGGGCTTCCACAGATTTCTTGATCATCTCACAGAGCATGTGCGAAGTTCTACACCTTTTTATATCGGCCAACAAGCCGCAGGGAAGAGAGAGAGAGAGTGAGTTAATTAAGAGAGGAGCTCATTTCAAATACAGAGCGACCACTGCTGCACAGTCTCTGTGAAGGACTTGAAAGAGAGATTTAAAAACACCTGCATCAGTAGGAATAGACCTGCCAACACATGCACAGACTGTGTCTGTGTTGAGGAGATTTGTCACGTCTTTATTTAAGCTATTTTTGAGTACTAGCATAAACATTTTTGCACGATGTTGGGAAACGTCCTGGAACCACTCGTCACCAGTTGGATGCTGCAACAAATTAGTGCTCAATGCCCAGAGATGGAGAGCTCTATTAATATCTCTATCTCTATCCCCTCCCACACACTAAAAACACCCCAAACTGTAGCTGGAAACAGCAGCAGAAGCGTTGGAAGTGTGTTTGCGTGGTGCGAGACGTGCCAGAGGGCTGCCGTTTGTAACGCAGCTCGTCTCATTGAAGAGCTGCATGAGTAGAGATTTTCCTTCTCTACTTTGCTCCTCGTGGCCTCTGAACCTGTGATTAGAGTCCGAACACATTACATCCCGCGGAGCCACCTCTGTCACGTTATTATATAACAGATGATATCTGTGTTTTGTGAGAAAACATCACTTTTTACATAGAAATTAGCACCGCCGGCAAAATGTTTACTTCCATCATAATACATTTAAAAACCGATACGAGCATCAGCTTCATCTTCCTCAGACACAGACAACAATACGAGTGTTTCTTACCAATATGAGTCCTGATATGAGGGAGGAAGTGCCCGTCAGAGCCACGTAGAACTTGGGCGTCAGGGTGTTGAGAAACATGCTTACTGCAGAGACACGAAGAGAAGAAAAGACACTTAGAAAAAGGAGAACATTTCAGAAAAGAAAGATATTTGTAGAATCAAAAGCAGCTCGTCCGCATGAAGCTGGGTTTACGTCTACACACACACGAGACAAGTAACCAAAGCAGAAGGAAACATCAAACAGACTCAAGGACATTTGTGATTTCAAGACATGAAACGGTTCACATTCCGCACGCAGGGTTTTTTGGCATTTCCCAGAGAGCCCTGCTGCACAGACGTGAAATTACAAAACACCAGGGGGGGGGGGGGGGGGGGGGGGAGAAATGACTACAGAAACACTGTGGGTAGAAAGACCAGGCAGGGAAATGAGCCCCGACATGCTGAAACGCAGTATTCACCAGCAATTTAGCCACGCAAATCTGACTTTTAGCGTGGAACATACGTCACCTATCTGGTGATGGAGTCACAATAGACTTAATGTGTAGCTTTAGCTGTCAGCCTTCAGTGTACTACAACTCTAACAGTACTGTTAGAGACTGATTCACTATTATTAAGGATTATAGGTTTAAATGAACCAAAACAAAAGCAGTTGCCGACCAGCTCCCCCCCCCCCCCCTTTGACATTTAAATCAGGTTCTATACGATTTATTTCCATCAGATCCTGTGGACTGGAAAATTACAACTCTGAGTCAATGATCCACATCCATCAGCTTTCTGGAGCTGATCCTCTTTAAAAAGCACCACAATTATTACACCATTTTTTGTCCAAATGGGTTTCTGTCCGACGGTAATGTATTCATCGTTCACGCAGCAGATTTGATTCTGTGGAGTTGTTTATCCCAAAGCGTCGGAAGGAGCGAGCTGTTTTATCTGTAAATACTTGTGATATTATCGTCATCATCCTCGCAGAACGAAGCCACCGCACAGTGTCGCAGAGTCCTCCTCCGCCAGCTGCTTTCAATTTTCACAAAACAATCTCCACGAAAGAAATAATGAAATAAATCACTGCGTACTAAAAGTGGAGGATGACATTTGCAGCCGTGACCTTTCTATTCATTATCTGAGGACTGTGTTCTTTTAGTTTACAGTACGACGACACTGTGAGTGACGTTCACACGGATGTTCTGTCCCTGGTGGATTTTAAGATGTCTGCTTTCTTTACGCGTTTAAAACAGAGTCATGTTTAAGCTGGATGCAGGTACAGAAGCACCTCCGTGTGATGGGCGGATAAGCCACAGAAGTCCGATTTAAGTACATGTAAGTAATGATCGGTTCAGAGAGATTAGCAGCTCAGAGCGGTGAAGGAAGCTCCGCGTGTGCAGTCCGCCGGGCCAAAAGATCCATTCATGTGTTCACTTCCAAATAAGCTTTCCTAGAGAATAGGATTCAACAGCCTCGTGGCTTTGTGCGGTGCATCCTGTAGCACGGCTATCATAAGAAGAAAGGTGTATAAGTAATGAGTTTTGGTGGCCTGCCAGAATGCACCACCGTCTCTGCTGGTGACCTTCCACACCGGTGTGTTCAGGGGTTCTCCTAGTTGTGGTGAATGAAGCTCGACTGATGCATTTGGGGGGGTTGGGTTGTCATGTTAATGTCCTAGAAGTCTCATATGAGGAGGACAGGGAGGGCGGGACAAAGACCCCACTCAGATGAACCCGGGCCTCATAGCCACCGCACACACACACACACACACACACACACATATGCATAAACTAAGTGCAGCTGGACGGCTATTCATGCAGTGAAGTGGAGGCTCTGGTCCTCACAGAAAAGCCTCTTTCAGGTCGGCCCGTGGTGGAACAGCTGCCGTCAGTCTGCGCTGATGAGGAGACTGCTGGGACTCTCATCTCTCTTCAGCCAAGTCGAAATAATAATGAAGCCAATGAATGACATTTGGAATATGCACATAAATATAATATAGCAGGGTGGCCATGATCCAAAGTAAAGTCAAAGCTTTGTACAGCATTGAAACAGTCAAATAGTTGCTTTTAGTGATGAAACGATTAGTTCATTAATCAAAGATTTCCTGCTTTCATAATTATAAAAACAGCCATTAGAAAATATCACCTGTTAAATCTCTCCAAACGCCTGTCACATATTCACAGATTAAACAATTAAACAAACATATAAACTAAACAGTGGTTAGTTGCAGTCTTATTGGATTTGTCTCCGGGTCAGACACCGTTAGCATGTTAGCTTGTTAGCTTGTTAGAAAACAGATCCTCTCCTAACTGGATGTGCTGGAATCAAACGCCACAGACGGAAATCACTCATCCTCCTCGTCTAATTACATAATCCTCGGGTGTTATAACACAATTCATAACACAATTTTCCCCATTTCGGAGATCCACCAGAGTCCCAGGACTGAATTAAACTAAAATGTAATCAAGGCTCCGTGTCACACAATTAACTTTAGACTCGGGATGAGACGGCTGATGCTCGGGTGTCCTGATGACGAGGATCAGAGAGATTATCATGACGCAGAATGTTATTTAACGAGTCATAATGGACACTAGGAATAACAGGCCACGTGTTTGTTGTCATGCACTTTATAGACTCAGTGGTTCTGCAATAAAACCCATCGAAACCGTTCCATCAACCAAATAAATTTGCTGTCATTTGAAACTGATCAGTCGACCAATTGTTTCAGTAAGTCCAACACGTAGACTATAAGAAGTGGACGCCGTGACCTATTGGTATTTTGAAGCCTTGAGTTTGGCATTTGGGTCGTCGCCATCTTGTTTTTTTGCAACCAGAAGTGAAAAGACACGGTGAGGATAAGTACGACCGAACGCTTGAGACCTTTTTCAGCCACCAAAATGTTACAATTAAACTGAAAACATGCTGTGAAAAGAGAAGACGGACGACGGAAACAAAGACAAGAATGCACAGGTAGAGACCTGTCAATCACAGTAAGCCCCGCCCTAAAGCATACCCTGCTTTATGGTCTGTTTGACTCTAAATGGACCATAATGTACTAAATGAACATCATGCTGTATTGAAGAAGACTTGAAACTAGAGATTGAGACCATAAACTCATGTTTACAATGTTTACTGAGGTAATAAATCAAGAGAGAAGTAGAGTCATTTTCTCATAGACTTCTATAGAACCAGAGGAGTCGCCCCCTGATGGCCTCTTCTTCGGCCGGTTCCCCTTCCTGTGTGTTCGTATCGGTGAGGAAGCAGCCAGAGAGCATGCTGGGAGGATACCGTGATGATTCGAAAGGGACAAATTCTAACAGACAGACTGAGGACTAAATGTCACCGGAGACAACAGGAGATGTGACCTTTACTGAAGAGACATGCCGGCCTGACTGGAATGATAAAAAGACCCACGCTGAGACCCACGTGAACACGCACACATTCAGACATTAAATTACTCTCACGAAGGCACAGTCACACACACACAGATATATGTCCTTTAACTACAAACGAGAACAAAAAGGAAAGGATGACTCATTACGTATTCATGAGAAATACTTAAACGCATCGCCCGCTGTACGTTTGAAAAGGCCGAAGCACATTCTGCCCCCACAACAGTAACATTTATCTCTGAAGTATTGTTGGAACAAAGGCATTAAACACAGAATGTTGTCTATGACGTGAAATCACAAAGAAGTAGGACAGTGACACAGCTTGTGTAAGCTCCCTGCTGCTGTACGCCGAGTATGAAACATGGAATATGAGATCAAAACGCTGACTTCATTTGAGGGGATTTACATCCACGTCAGAGGAACCGTGGTCTTTTTATACGATGCCCAACTTCATGGACGAGTTAACAAAAATATATATTTTTTTTAAATGAAATCCTTTGCAGTCACTGGCTGTGTTAAGTCTCCACAGACGTCGGCCCTGCAGGCCTGTACCGTACCCTGAAAACACCCTGAAACGTTTAATACGGATCGTTTCATCTTTAGATCCAGCGGGCTGGAATGGAGACAAAACAGTGAAAGACAATGACTGACGACATGAAGCCAACGCTTAAGAACATCGATGTTAATGTACTACGGCGGCCAAGTCGGAGTCAAACCTAACAAAAAAAAAACTCCGGCATCGTCTCATCACACAGCTGCACTACATCTGCTCGAGCAAGTTACTGGATCGTTGCTTTGGAAAACATTGGTGAGTTTTTTTAACGGCTCGCATATGGAGCTCGGTTCGTCGCTACCGAGTGCGGCTGACGGCGCCGTCGGGGTTGTAAAACTCGAGTATTTAACAGATTCTGTTTTTCATGCTTTAAGATTGATTGTGTGAGTAACACGAGACTAAGCAGGGAGCTCCAGCCGGCATCCTAAACTCTGCTCTCTCTCTCGCCCTGAGATGTTTGTTGGCGGGGGCCAATTCAGGGCCTCACGTCCTGGCTCTGCTGGCCCTGAATGATGGGGCCGCTAGCGGAGACCGTCGGGGTCAAACTACCTGCTTTGACCTTTTTGAGCAAAGTGGAGCCCAGCCAGCGTCTGTCACAGCGGCAGCAGTTTGTCTCTGTGAGCGTCACATGGGGTCCAGAGTTAGGTTCAGCTCACATACAATTTAAGATGATTTATCTTTTTAATCGCCTTTATTATTGTGCAGCTCGGAGACACGTTGTGTTTGTTTACTAGGAAGTTCACGTGTTTTTGGAGTGACTTCAGTAAACATTGTGAAACATGAGTTTATTGTCTCAAATCATAAAGCAGGATACGCTTCATCTTTCCTTTATCAGGACGCTACCTGCTGCGTAATACGACGTCTATACGTCGCTCCTCCACGAGCCGAACGTGGTCACGTCTGGTCACTGGTTGCAGAAAACCAAGATGGCGACGGCCAAAATGCAGAACCCGAGGCTTCAAAACCGCAGTCCACAAACCAGTGAGTGACGTCGACGATCAAGTCAGCTTCTTAATTACAATCAATGGTTCACTTAAGGTGGACTGAACTTTAAGGTGGACCAGATATCCCTACGCGAGTATGGATATCGTGCACAGTGTTCATAAGATGCTGTCTTGTTGTGTACAGGTGCGTCTTTACATACACGTGTGTGTATGTAAATGTAAACGAGGCAAGTTGACCAGCTGTGGTGAAAAAGACAGATCGAACTACGTATCACTGAAACAGCAGTTTGAACCAAATGTTGCCAAAATTACAAAATGCACACTTGGAAAAAAACCACAGCATTACATTTAAACTTTAATTTTTACGTTGGACTCTTCTTGCATTGAAGAGCCAAGAGGGATTCATTGAACTGAAGACTTGGCAGTCAAACACTAAGAAAAAGAGATATTTTTAAAAAATGGCTGCCAAGAGAAAAGACGGCGTGTCAAGTTGTGTTTTGACTCGAAATAAGAAAACTCAAATTAGTAAAAAAAAAAATTCCAAGCAAGGGGATTTTGTGTCTGAGAAACTACAATAAAAACAAACATATCTTTATGCATTTGGGGCTTTTGGGACTGAACTCGCACCAAACTGTGACTCGTAAACCGGAGCATCAACGTGACTTTTGTGTACCGCTGCGTCCCTGAATGCAACAAACAAATTGCTTTGTGGAGCCCTGAAATGCTTTGGCATTGTTACCATCTCCCTTGTTAATAAAGCAATTGGAAAAGTGAGGATGGGAGATTCATTGTTTGATTTTTCTTTGCTCGACTTGCAGCTTCTTTCAAACAACAACAACGACTAGGACGTTGTGCGGGAGGCTGCGAGGCCCGACACAATCTGTCAAACAACCTCTCATTTCTAATTATTTCCCACAACCGCAGAGAATAAAAGGAAATAAAGGAAACAAACATATGGGACATCAACAGAGAACAAAGATTGAATGACGTTCCCTCTCTCCCTACCACGGGCTTCTAATCTAGCTCTGCTCAACAAGCCACTAGGTAAACACAGATATCTGCTTCAGCTAGTGTATTACACACACACACACACACACACACACACACACACACAACACTAGCAGCCAGCAGGCCTTCGCCCACGCGCTGAGCAAACCGTCCACTTCATGAATATCAATACAAAATGTACAGGGCCACCTGCTGTACACAATACAAAGGACATTTGCAAGGGAAAAGATCAGAAACACAGCCACCGTAACAGTTCCCCGACTACACTCAGCGTGTCATCAGCAGACCAAGAGAAGCAACAGCACACATCACTTACCCTCCATTCCACCGGAACATCCACACCGGCACGCTAACGAGGCCTTTTCCTCCTTTTAAATAAAAACTAGAAATCAATAAAAGTGAGATTTTTGTCTCCTCTTCCACCACAAATCAGGATTGTGTTTCTCCACCGGGTGTCCACATCCATACAGCAATCCAAGCAGCAGCTAGCCGTCTTTCATATGGCACATTTACTGGAGGGGGGGGGGGGCTGGTTTGGTTTTGATTTCCCGTGATTGGCTGCGGTCTGTGAGTGACAGCCGGCCGACGCAATAATAAGCGAGCTCTTTCCTGCTTTTCCTTCTAGTAACTCGGCAGAATAAATATAGAGGGAGTGTGGGGGGGGAGGAGTGTGTGTGGGGGGGGAGGGCGTAGATGGCAGTCCAGCCAATCAATACCATGGGTTTTAATGAAAGGGGGCGGGGCAGGTGCTCCTCGGCCTCCTCCTGCAGAGGTAACCATGACAACCCCTAAACGATCCCTCCAGCAGGATGGATGGAGGAGCGTCCTCGGTGCACGTCTACAGAGAGGCGAGGCTCAGTCCCAGATAGCTGCGAGGTTTCCTAGGCTGTGACAAACAGACTGTAGATGAAGCATTATCAGTTTAGCAGTTGGCTACATTAGCTAGCCATCGTGCTAATTCCACGACGCCTTAATGCTACAGATCGTAAAACGACCACCTCGCTACTTTAACGTGCAGGAAGTAACCTTTTCAATTAGCTTATGCTAATGGTTAGCGCTAGTGGCTTATGCTTATTGGTAGCATGCCGACTGTTATGATTATGTTTAGATAAGAGAAAACCTTTTTATAATTGTATATACACTTGTTTATTTGAGTTTAAGTAGAAGGCAGTCTATATTATCGATTGTAATTAGCGTTAGCAATTAGCGTAAGCGATTCACAGACTTACTGAAAGGGTGACGGCTACTCTTCTCTGCTGCAGTTCTCTCCAACAGCCTGTTTGACCCATTTACTTCTAGCATCAGCCCAGTCACACTCCAGTCTCCCAGATGGTCACAGACCAGCTCTAATAGAGTAAGTGGGGGTTAAATGCCTTGCTCTAGAGCCCCTCGGCAGCAGTCGTTATCGTTTGCTTTACACAGGATTCCCCCGGTCACGAGGTCCTTTCCTCCTCCAGTCTGCTGAGACGCTGCAGAAGAAGGATGGAAGAGAGCCTCCAGTGAAATTAAATGGCTGACGAGGTTAGAAGCAGCTCCACGTTAAAGTTTGACCGTGATGATGACACATGTAGTGATTTCCTCCACTGTAACTGATTCAATTATCGCTCCGCTTCCTTGAAGAACCACCAAGACGAATCATCACGCTACAATCTCCATCAACTGACCCCTTTTTTCCCCCAGGAGAAAACCCCGTCAGTGACCAGGATGCAAATTCAAATTCTAACCTCCATTTAGCAGCAGTGAGAATGAAATGGTTGTGTTTTTTGGGAAGACAGGGCGTCCTCAAAGCTCAGAGACACTAAATATTAGTGAGAGGCTTTGAGAGCGCAAACACCAACACGATGACAATGAAGAGAACAAAAAAGACAACGGCAAAGACTTGTCAAATGACGGCCCTCCATAATTTATTCCTCCTTTTCTAGAAGACCTATCATTCAAACACAATCAGGCAACAGACCGCTGCAGACGTCGTCTTTGTTTCCAAATCACAAGCTCTCCTTTTTGTTGCAACTCCACCATAATGGCCTCCATCCACCGGTAAATACTCTCCACGCAGACAGAACTGTATCCGCCAAGTAATATTCCGTCTGGTTGTTAATCATATTCCAGCTCGTTCTGCAAGCTACCCCCCCCCAAAAAAACTCCCTTTTCATCAGCAGCCAAGCTCACACAATGATTATGGCCGAGGGGGTTTGCCAAGAGCGGTGATGTTTTTATTCCTCACCTCGCCCACAGCACGGGGCCCAACTTATCGGACTAATTGACACCAGTTCACCGCTCTCTGACGGTCTATCATCGGTCGCATCGAGTTCTCCAAATCTCGAATCAATACATTCACCAGGCCTGAATCTCAACTCAATAAGCTACTCACACTAGAGCTATGAGTGAGGGAAAGGTCTGCTAGCTACTAGGGCTAATTCATGCATTTTAAAGATGATGCACATAATGAGCCAAAGTGCACAGTGTTTGTTATCGGCCCCACTGGAATCACTGAAATAAGTTTAACAATTTCCATTAGAAGTGGGGTGAGCGTGCTGAGCATGACCTCAGCTCTCGTGGCTCTGGCCAAGCCTGTGATCATTAAAACTCAAGAGTCTGAGCTCTGTTACTGTTGGCACGGCCCGAGGGCCGCTGGAGTTATGGATGGCAGCGGCTAATAGCCTGGGAGCCGGTCCTGCTCGCTGAATAGTTTCACAACCGGCCTTGGATCCATATATGGAGATTTTGAATGCCAGTAAAAAATGACTTTTCCAGGTTTCCCTTTTTGAGATCCCGTCTGAACATACTGTGGTTTACGTAATCCTGCAGCACTGGAAAGCCACGAAGGATGGAGGTCGGAATGGACTAACCAAAAAACAAAACAAGTTCATTCATGAAAAAACACAAATGAATGAATGTTCGTTTGTTGTTTAACAGGAATAATCCTCTTATAAGGCAGCAGATAAACATTGTTCATCACTTTCTTGAAGATCAAGTGGTTACTTCAAGTAATAATCACTATAAAAAGTATACTTTAGTTAAAGGCTACACTTCACAAATTTCATTTTCTTTTCATTCATCTGGTTCTTTGTCCGTTGAATCGTTTTCACATTTGAGCTTTTCAGCTCACATTGTCACCTGCAGCATTGTCAGGTAACAACAATATTTAAATAGCACTAATTCAACCAATAATAAAAATGTATGTATCGAGGGGTGCACGTTTTGCTGTTTGCTGTCCCCATTCGTTAAATGTTAAAAAGCGGTTTCCATCGATGGCAAACAAAGGCCAAGAATTGGTTTGCCGATTTCTAGAATTTTGTTTGCCAATGGCAACCTGGCAACTATAATTGTCGAGCTCATATTACATTTTCATTTAGCTTGGCAACAAATTGTGCATAAGCATTACCTTCCTTTTGGCGGACGCTTTCCAAAAACGTGCCACAAGTCTCCCGGTCAGAATGCCACATTGAACCCAGCAGAACTGGTGGTGACTAAACAATCTCCAAACCAGGTGCAAGTTTCCGCTCTTAAAAACTCAACATTGGATGGAGTGTACGAGCTTGACGGAGAGACGTTTGTGCATCTGTTGGGTGAGGATTTATGGTCAGAGGTCACGATCCATGAGAATACATTAGTGTCTCTTTCGTGGGATATTAGATTAAGTCCACACTGAAGATCCTTTATCTAAAATAATCCTCCTTTTTGGCTCGCTCAAGTTCCAGCCACTGTATGAGCTCAAGAGAGACAGAAATAGCAGAATCGGCAGTTACCACAGAAACCCAACCGCTCTGCCGTTTTGCCGTTCTTTCCGAGGGGGGGGGGGGGGGGCGGGGGGTCGTTACCTTAGCAACAGAGACAACTGGTTGCCGTCAAGAGTTTGCTGCTTGGCTTTCATCAAATGGCCGTTTTCAGTAAGCACCTTATTCTGCTCGTGGGGCAACGAACAAACGCAACGAACAACCTGGAGCTTCCTCAGCAGGACGGTTCAAAGCCCATTAGGGGCTTATCCCTGCATTGAAGAGATGATGTCAGGCAAAATAAAACCCACCGTAAAGAAAAGAAAAACATAATGGCCACTGATGAAAGAGCACTTGCACAACGCTGGAGAGATACGAGCGATAGAAGTGATAGAAGATATGGCCTACAGCAACCCTGCCACCATCAAACATACCTCCATTTGCAAATTGCATTTCCCTGAGCTCGTCCTTATCAGCAGGCATGCCTTTTGGCAATCTAATATTAATCTTACAATAGCCTGGTGTACAGTTAGTGCAGCGGACAGGTTTACACAGGGACGAGCATCGCAAGAAGACTTTCACCTTCCACTGCATCACACGTGCAACGGTGCGTATTACAGATTATTGAGGCTCCAATCTGCAAATATGCTCACAGCTGATGATCAGGAAATATTGGTTTCACATTCACAAGGATGATAACTGATGTAATCCTGATGATGGCGGGGAGCTGTACACTGGAAGTCACGTTAAAAAACCAGTGAAGATCAGTATCAATGGCATGATGCATGTCAATGCAACACGAGTACGGATTAATATGGATTTAAATACAGATATGATTCATTATTTATATATAACAGGGCTGGAGGAGAGATGTGGTCGATACATTAGAGCCTTTAAAGTCAGATGTAAAGGTGAACCACACATGAAAGCTGACATTTATTGTAAGACTGGGACTCTTTCCCGTCACCTCTCTATAGTTTTCCCTCATAAAATGCCCATCAATACACAAAATGTGTTTGAAGTGGGTAAATGAATGTGGTTCAGGCCGATTCTATACTGCCATCACATTAACTGATATTTCCTAAACAGCCTGGTCTAAGACTGAACCTCACTCAGTATTTCCCAAGAGCCACAAGACAGTCTAGACCGTCTTAAACAGGCCAGGGTCTACGAAGGAATCCAGCATGGTGAAGTTTGACTACAAAAGACACTGAACCACTAGAATAGAGATGCACCAAATACAGATACTGATATGGATCCGATACGGGCTCAAAGAGCCGGATCGGGTATCAGTGACAATGGGTCATTCTGGTATCGGATACCATCATTTCAAGAAATGACAGTTCAGTACATTTATATTGATGTATTCAGTACTTACACTTTGTTTTACACATAAAAGAATGATCTCAGTCACGTCCTCACAGTGAGGCATACAGCTTATTAATTAACCCTCTGAAACCAAAAACCTGCCAGTAGGATGGAATGTTTTCTTTAAACAATCAACAAAACTAAACCGTTTATCACAGCCAGAAGCCGAAAAAACGGGCATAATCGTCAGAGTTTCATCTTTCCGAGGGTCCTTAAACACATCATGTGTGACTAACATCTGTCAGAGAAAGAAACCGAAAGTAAGCTTAAAATGGTGATACTTCATGAAAAACATTATATTCTACATGTTTCATTTTAAAATCTCGCCCTGAATAAACCGTTTGAAGCAACCAGAACCTGTAGAAAGCATTAAATTCTGAGCTCCTCAGCGCAGCTATGAAGCCATGATTGATTCAACGGAGACCAACAGTCACGTAACAACAATTCTGTGAAACTTCAAGTGAACTGCAGGCTGCTGAACACAGAGCAGAGAGGAGTGGAGAGGCTGGAATTTAAATAGCTCAATATAGATATATAGCATGCAGATCCTCCATTTCTTTCCAACATTGGTGACTCTTGTAGGCACTAAAGACAGTTTTGAGTTCAGATCCTCCATTTCTTTCAAACATTGGTGACTCTTGTAGGCACTAAAGACAGTTTTGAGTTCAGATCCTCCATTTCTTTCAAACATTGGTGACTCTTGTAGGCACTAAAGACAGTTTTGAGTTATCTCTACTTCTAGCCATGGTTGTGCTGTTTCCACAGAGGTGCAGGACTTTTATATTGCAGTGAAAATCAAGGCCACAAAGAGAAAAATGTGTCGGGAGCAAGAAACGCCCCAAGATCTGCCGATACCCAAAGTCCAGGTGTCGGATCAGAAATAGTCAGTGTGTGCTTGTATACTACAAACTGTGGTGACATAGAATCAACACAGGAACAAACTGTGAGCTTTATTTTGGTTCTGTTATAGCATCCCTCCACCTAAACATCTAAGAGTGTAAGCTGATGAGGTCAAATGTCTAGAAATGAGCCCCGTCTTGTCTGTGTGTGTGTGAAAAGGTAATTGCATCTACAAATTGGTGTATGAAGTGGATAACGTGTCTGCCCACGCTGGTGCCTGTAATGTGCATTTTTCTTTACTTTTACTGCATTTGGAAATGATCACGAACGTCTTTATATCTGCATCTATACTCCACCGCTGCCTCGATCAGTTAGTTTGTTTGTATTATTTGACTTTGGTGAATCTGAGCTAACCAAAGTCACACAGTAATACAAACTAATTGACCGGTTAAACCAGAAACTCCCTTAATCTGTGAGGTAAAATTACAGTTTTTGGCAATGGAGTTTTGTGGCTTTGGCGAGACCATAGATAGCTGCTTCAGTAAAACAAAGACTATGGATTAGTACCTCGTACAACCACCCTTCAAAAACATCCAAACTATCCTTTTAAGATGTTGGAATGTGATTTTTGTTCTGGCTTTTCACTTCCTCCGTTATGAGAAAGAAGGAAGTCCCTGTTTGGATTCCAGAAAGAAATTCAGAACCTTTCCAACTAAACCTGAACACTGATCGGCAATATGTCAAATGCAGCACAGAGCTTCATAGAGGCAGACATTTCTTTTCCTCCAGGGACAATTTGGCAATAGAATTACAGTTATGTCTAAAAATCAATGCGCTTATTGCTTATTTTAAAGACCCTATGACACGCGCAAATACATACAAGCTTTCACATTTTTAGCTGTTTAGATGATTCTAGGTGAGACAGAAGATTGCAGGAGATCAATAATATCACACGGGCTCCACTTTTTCGAGACAATTTCCCACGTCTCAAACAGAAGGTGTCCTCAATGTTTCCGAGTTAATTACCTGTTGCAGTGTTTGCTGATGCAGCGTTTTGCAGCGTGGAAATAAACTTGGACCCGAGCGGTTTCCGAGCAGAGCAGTTCCAGTGAAATGGCCTATAAAAAGGAGGCTGCACTTACCGAGGAGCGTTTCGACAAATGCAGGCGAGTTTACGACCTAAACCTACAGAGCTCAATGGGCGTTGTGTTAGCGCCTCAGTCGGCCTCTTGTGTCTCTTGTAGGTCCGTCTAGTCGGCTAACACAACACAATTATTCCGTCAACGATTAGTTGATTCTATCCACAGAGAGTTTCTCCACAAAAGCACCTCTTTAAATCTTGTGTTCATCAGAGATGTGCCAATAAGTTTCTTGGTCATTCAGCGTGAAAAAAGCATATAAAAACGACCAATCGACTGCTTGTGAAAATGAAAATTCAACATTTAACAGCAGTATTGACAAAGACTGGTCGGTGGTGGTGTTCGTGGCAGCACCCACTAGGTGAGATCTGGTTGAGACAATCAAATGGGGGATTGACGGACTGCATACAGCATCTACCGAATACTCTGTAACTTCGTTTGCTGCTCCTACAAACAAATTCCCCCCCTGGGGATGAATAAAGTATCTATCTATCTAAATGAACGATAAAGACTAAGTATGATTTAACCAGCCAAGTGTTTACACTGAAGGATGCCGGTCTCGAGGTTCCCCACCAGCAGCTCCGTCGCGTCTCTCAACGTCGCAGCATATTCGGATAACCCGGTCACATGTTGGGAATCTAAACTGTCTCGCATGAAAACGTATCAAAACTTATCAAAGTGACTCATTTCTTCCCATCTTCTAGTCAATATTATATTATGGTAGTCAATCTCACCCTACACACTGATTTGGTATCATTTATTCTTTACTTTGATTACTAGAGAACATAATCCAGACAATTATTACAATAAAATCTCATCAAAAGTGAGGATTATTCTTGAAAAGTTGTCAACATTTTGTCTCGATAATCCTTCACGAAGCTAAAAACAGACCCGGCGAGCTGAAAACACCGAGCACAAAGTGACAAATCACCTCAGAATGTGGTCGCTAATTCAGAACCTTTAGAGCACACGGACGAGACGACCTCAGCCCGGCTTTGGTGAAATGAAAGATGTGATCAGCACCAGGCCGGTACATCCAGAATACTCCACGGTGTCATCGGCTCATGGACAAAGATTGCAGCTCTCCCTCACTAGATGCCAACAGTCAGTGCTGCTGCTGCTGCTGTCGGCTCTGATCTCACGTCCAAAAAGTAAGTTACTTTTGGCTCCGACTGTGCGGCCACGACAGAATCAATCAGATCAGCTCAGACTTCCCTGAAGCAGCGGAGCAGGTAGTGGAGCGAGGCATTACGGTATTGATCTCAGTGAAAGGGTTTATGGAGAGGGTGGGGTAGGAGGTGGAGGTGGGGGGGGGGGGAGTGATTTGGCTTGGACACGTCGGCCCACGTCTAGAGATCAACACTACAACTCCTCTGAAGGAGGTGCACACTGTCCAAACACACACGGTACATACACAACAGCAGTATGCTATGCTATGCTAACGCCACGCTCGCACCTCACAGCAATCTGAGAAAAAAAAAGAAGACAGAGGATGCTGATGCTTCTGGAAAAACGATGAAAAGCATCCATCTTCTGACGTGCTCGCTCACACACACACACTCACACACACACACACACTCGCAAACGTGCACAAAGACGCACTTAAAACGTCATTCAACCGGCACGCTCAGGAGCACTGAAATGCATACAGGCAGGAGATGATTGCATATATATATATATATATATATATATATATATGTATATATTTATACACGCAGCAAGGCGAGGAGTGAGAGAATGCGAGGCGGGCGGTGAGCTCAGAGTGACCAGCTAGCTTCGTGGTGCCGACCCTCCGTGCTAAAATGGTAGATCCCAGATTTCTCCCCGTGCAATCTGCCACCAGCAGCAACCATGGAGGCAAAACAGGAAGACGAAGAGGAGAGGATGCAAGAAGAGAGGGAGAGAAAAAAATCCAGCCGTTTCCTTCCCTCCCTCTGATAAAACGCACACAAATAGAAACACGTAGATAAAAACACCGTTACATGAACGAGGACAAAACACAGAGGAGGCAGGAGGATGTTGGTGGTACTTACATGAGGACTCTGTGCCGAACATGGCTGGGCCGGGAGCTGTGATGGAGAGAGGAGGGGGGAGGAGGAGGAGGAGGAGGAAGAGGAGGAGGAAAGACAGTGGAGAGCAAGGGGAGGGCGAGAGAGAAGGAGAGAGAGGGATGGGGGGGGGGGGGGGGGGGAGGTTGATGAGCAGGCAGCTACACAGCGGGGGTCATCAAAGCAACACAATGCAGCCAGACGGCCGTCGCTGCCTCACAGACGGACAGATGCCACCGACTCCGCTTTTTAAAAAGCCTTCGTCCAGTCCACACACACACACACACACACACACACACACACACACACACACACACACACACACACACACACACACACACACACACACACACACACACACTCAGTCAGTCAGTCCGGCCACGGAAGAAACAAAAACAAGAGGTCTTGTGGAGGATTTAAATCAATCGATAAAGAAATATAAAATAAAGAAATCCTTCACAGCCGAGAAAAAAACTGTGATTATTAAATCCGGAGATGTGGTCGCGGCTAGCGATCGCATCTCTCTGCAGCCTATGTCCTCCGTCTCATCTCCTCTCAGTCACTCTCTCACTTCTCATTCAGTGTTTACTAATGGGTAGAGAGAGAGAGAGAGAGAGAGAGGGGGGGAGGTTTTCCTGGGGAGAAGGGAGGGTTGGATGGGGGGGGGGGGGACTAAAAATGTGGTGAAGAGCGGTAAGACAATAGCTATGCAAACAGAGAGTGACGTCAGAACGGCTGACTTCTGCTGCCAGATGGAGACATATTGAGAGGGTAGGAGAGAAGGGAGAAGGAAACAAGGAAAAACAGGAGGGAAGGATAGAGAGGGAGAGACGGCAGCAACAAAAAAAGGGGGAGGAGAAAGGAGGAGAGATGGTACGGTGAGGGAAGGAACAAGGAGGCGAAAGCAAAGGTGGTAAAAAAGAGAGTGAGGGTAGGACGGAGAAGAGAGGGGGAGGGGGGGGGGGCAGATAAAGAGATGCAGAGGGGGAGGAGGGAGGCAGCTGGGGGGGGGTGAGGGGGCACCGGAGATAAAGAGAGCGAGAGTAACCAATCAAAATGGGTTAAAAAAGATGGTAAAAAAAACAAAAAGCCACTCGAGATACAACGAGGGGGGGGCAGTCTGTCAGTTTGTCAAATAGGAAAGAGAGTATGTGTGTGTGTTTACCTATACACACACACCCCCACACACACTTTCTGTTGTAATCACAACGTTATCACTCAAGCCTGCATAAACATAACCTGTAAGAACATCATGATTAACATCTTATTGTTGCTCTGCTAACATGTAACCGACCGAGTCAATGAGAGGACTATTTAAAACACCAGGAACACTGAAGTATTTTACTAACACACGCAAAGGCCCAAATGCATCATGGGATTGATGTATTTAATATAGCAACATTCATTTATATACGACACCCGATGTCACCCAAAATGTCCGACCAAAATAATGAACAAAAGCTGTTTCTGACCAAGTAGCCAAAAATAAATAATAAATAAACGTTTTGCCATTTTCTAACCAAGCTGAGCCTTGCATTGAACTCATACAACAGGCATCAACTGTCTGGAAGCACTATGGTGTTTTATTGATTGTTTTCTCCATTGATCATTAAGCCTATGAATGGTGAAAGAAAGGGCCGTCGTGGTTTGCTTGACAAATGGCCGAAACTATTATTAAAATAGTGAATCCACTCCTAAAAATGGACTAATCACTGCAGCTCTACTGCTGAACACAAATCATGGAGCATGGCCTCCTGTATTCAAGACATCTGAATGCTTTTCAGAGCTCTAAATCTAAATGATTCAAGGTTTTCACACTTTTCCTTCACCCTGGTGTGCAGGCTGCAGGTGGAAAGTCTTTGAAAGTTTGGAGCCTTTTAATTTGAATATTACCCGGTGTTCTGTGCAGCAGTGGAGACCACTGGGCCTGTGACTGGGTACAGTGGTGAGTGCGATACCCCTCCCCCTCCTCTTCCTCCTCCTCCTCCTCCTCACGTCTTTGTCCCTCAACCACAGGCTAGAGACCCCATCTCTTCTCCTGCTACACTGCAAAAAATGTTCCTCTTTAAGAATATTTCAAATATATAAATCCCCATAAAACTCTCGAACAGAGTCCTTTAATTTAAGTTATCTTTCAATATTTTATATTCACTTAAATGATGATTCAATATGTATCCAACATATTGAATCAAAAGCTGTGGAGACACACCACGTGTTCCGTGAGTTACTTGATCCAAACACCGAAGGGCCCGATTTTTTAAATAATCTTAAATTCATGGAGTTAAATTGTTAATATGATATGAATGCAATATTAACTGGGAGAATGGGGACTTCCTGAAAAATTGTCGTGGAGCAGATCAGATCAGAGAGAAGACGTTTCACTCCGAACTACAGAAACACACCATCCACAAGTTCAACGTTTTTTTACTCTGGAATCAGAAATCTACGTCCCCAAAGTAAACATTTACTTGCCTCTACACACGGTTATCAAATAACAAACAAAGACCAAAGATAATAGTCATATCTAACCTACATTTTCGTTCACCCGTCGCCATTTTCTTACGAGTGCCGGAGGCGAGACGGCTCACTCCATCATCAACCCCAGAAAAAAAGGTTTCAACTCTTTTTTTGGAGTTTACTAGCCGACATGACGGCCTTCTTGCCCCTGGAGAGCGGGTGATCCTCACTGTTGAGCCGTGGATTGTATTGTGGTGTTGGAGTGAAAGGTGGGGGAGAGAGCACTTTAACTTTGGCCTGAGTCAAGTTACTCACAAAGAAACTGACAGTGACAGCTGACACCATCTGCCGCCGGCTACAGCCGACATTTTAACAGACAGCGATGATCAGCGCCTAAGAAAAATGGCTAAAAGTGAGAAGCTGCTGGCTGAAGGTTTTGGACACTATCTCATCCAAGCTGTCAGTTTTTAAGATCTCGACTTGTAAAGATGGATGTGCTCCTCTTCCACCCTCACTAAAGACGTCTCCTCGTCGTGTTAATCACGCCGATGGGAGGCGAAGAGGAGGTGATCTGGGATCGGCCATCTGTAATCTCATTTGGTTTAATCTGCTCACACGTTGAGCCTTCCACTATTTCTGCCCCCCTGATTGGCATTGGTATGATCTGAATAGGGATCAACGGCTCAGGTGGGACGGCTGAGATAATAATTTCTGACGATTACCGATGTCCCAATCAGGGAAACCCGATCCCATCCTTTAATACCATTCCCATCCATTTCTACCGGTCCCATCCATTTCTACCGTTCCCATCCTTTAATGCCTGTCCCATCCTTTAATACCGGTCCCATCCTTTACTACCGGTCCCATCCTTTAATGCCGGTCCCATCCTTTACTACCTGTCCCATCCTTTAATACCGGTCCCATCCATTTCTACCGGCCCCATCCTTTACTACCGGTCCCATCCTTTACTACCGGCCCCATCCTTTACTACCGGTCCCATCCTTTACTACCGGTCCCATCCTTTACTACCAGTCCCATCCATTTCTACCGGTCCCATCCTTTAATACCGGTCCCATCCATTTCTACCGGCCCCATCCTTTACTACCGGCCCCATCCTTTACTACCGGTCCCATCCTTTAATACCGGTCCCATCCTTTAATACCGGTCCCATCCTTTAATGCCGGTCCCATCCTTTAATACCGGTCCCATCCTTTAATGCCGGTCCCATCCTTTAATGCCAGTCCCATCCTTTAATACCGGTCCCATCCTTTAATACCTTTTACCGAAATGACTTATCACGTGTGAGTGCAGACTATAAGGAGTGGACATTTGGTTTGTGGACAGCAGTCTTTGAAGCCTTGAGTTCGTCGGTTTGGCCATCGCCATCTTGGCTTTTTGAATGTTTTGTACGCCGCTAACGGGAGAGAAGAGATAACAGATTTGCTGCCGGATGCCAAGAGGGAATTTATGTTTAAGCAAGCCAGTGTAAACTGTCACAATGTTAAATGGAGTTAACTGCAGTGGATATTTGCATAAAACATCCTGGTACTAATAGTTTTAATTATGTATTATAGGCTAGTGCAGTTAAACGGGTCATAATTCCCTCTCTAATATCTATTTTACATTGCTTTAACATCTAACAACTGTATTTATTTAAGGTTCTCGCCAAAAACTACATTTTGAAAGATTACTTTTGAATACATGATGATAACTTTATAATTAAACTTTGCACAATATCATCTTTCCGTACATTAGACGTTAGCTCCAGTTTCAACAGGAAGTTATTGTTCACAGTGTGTCGTGATCGGCAGTTAATTTCACAGTACGATGGTTAAACTGTGTAGTTAATCAGCGGTTCACATGCATGCTGATCCGTTTGGGGGGGGGGGGGGTCCATACGGATCACGGATAAACTACCCAACTACTGATCCTCAGGATACTCCCAATAGTTTTGCAAAAAAATCCAGCTACGCACCCATCTGGTTTTCTAATTACGAGCAACTGAAACGTTCACCAAACATTGCAACTCCATATATTTGCTCTGCCACTACACAACCTGTCGATGCATCTTCTGCCAAAGCATCACATGCTTCTCTGAGGAAACAGATGCAGGAACAACCGGTGCTCACAAATGTGCTAATTACTTTAATTAAATTCAGAAATGTGAAGCTCCAACGAGCGCTCAGTGAATGTTTTACTTAAAAACAGTGCTCTCTTCAGTGGGACTGCATTGATGAGCCATTTGTTTATTCCTGAACAATGCACACCTCACCCCGCCCCCATCGATAAGTACACCCCCCCCCTATACAAAGCCCTGGAAAAGCATCTCCTCCTGGTTGCGAGGCAACTGAAAATAAGCGTGAGAGGAGCGAGGCCATCCTTCGGTGAGGAAAAAGGAGAAGGATAAAAAAAGGAGGATGAGGATGAGGAAGAGGAGGGGGAGGACCGTCTATTAGAGAAGCAAGACTTGATGTTTTGAAGAGGAAGTGTGTCAATGAAGAGGTGAGAGCCATACAAACATCAGAAAGAAACCACGCTGCGTGTGTTGTCAACTACATTATCATCCCGTCCTCGACAAATGTTACACAGACTGAACACTGATCAATCACACATCAATATATATTCAAAAAGAAAAGACGTTTTTGCCCCTCTGGCCATGTGCCTTTTTCATCCCCTGCTTAATAGATTATAGGAAAAGGTCAGGATGACACCACCACCACCACCAATGTGTCTCCAACCAGCCACAAGCTTATTTGCTGGCGGTCACATTTAGCATTTAACTGGCGATCATTTCCTGAATTGAATTGAATTTACAGCACTCAGAGCCAGCTGGTGTGAAAATATGGATTGTGCCAACCACATCCGCCGTGCAGACAACAGCAGGGATTGGCAGTCTTTTGATAACCACACAATCCCCCCCCCCCCCCCCCCAGTTTGCCTTTCAGAGGAACCAGACTCCACCACAAAAGGAAGGTCGGCGAGGCTTTGATTACCTCCACTGTGTCACCATTCAGCTAACTGGGTCAGGACTGCCGCTGCTGACACCCACTGGTCAGAGTGGGGAACGACCCAGAGCTGTTCTTACTGGTCCACTGATGCATGGACAACCAGTGAAATCAGATTAATCACAGTCTAGCGGTCTGATACAGAGACATTTTAACGAGGAATGTTAAAGCAGGAAACCAAAAAAAAAAAAAAAAACTGGATGAAATTTACCAAAACAAAGACTAGATTTCCCTCAATAAAAATGTATGTTGGACCTGCACCATCAAAAAATGTCTCCGAAGACAGAAACCCAGTGAAGTGAATGCACAGAGAAAGAGAACTTGATAAGAGGCTGTCACTGAATGCTCAACACTGATCTGAAAAGGTCCAGACGAGCTGAAGCTCAGTCAGCGTGAACGATGGATTCCTTTAAATCTCTATCCAGGATACGTTTGTTCAGCACACAGCAGTGTCTCCCCTTCACACTCGCACAGTTACAGAGGTAGAGTATACAATCTAATCTGAATGTGATGATAGGAAACAGTAACCTCTGTATTCATAAATCCTCTTCCTCCTGGTTTATGGGCTTTAACTTTGGGCACAGCCAGAGCTGGTGTTGTGTTCACGGAATGAAATTAGACACCTGCTGTCTGCCAAATACAGAGTACATTTTTGAGCTGTGGCAGGTTAAAAATATTCCAGAAAACAGGAGCCTGGAGGGGAGAAAAATTGCCAAAAACTACAAGCTGACGTCACCCGTTGGTTTGTGGACTGATGTTTTGAAGCCTCGATTTCCCCATTGCCATCTTGGATTATTTCTGTTGCCATTTAGTTTTTTTTGGAATGCAGAGGAGTGACGTAGAGACGCCGTATACGTCTCTGGCAGCGGCAGCGACCTGTCAATCACAGTAAGCCCCGCCCGCCCTAAAGACCATAACTTACTGAATGAACATCATGCTGTGTTGAAGAAGACTTGAAACTAGAGATTGAGACCATAAACTCATGTTTACAATGTTTACTGAGGTAATAAATCAAGAGAGAAGTAGAGTCATTTTCTCATAGACTTCTATACAACCAGAGGAGTCGCCCCCTGGTGGACATTAGAGAGAATGCAGGTTTAAGACAAACTGACACAGAACCAGCAGCTACCGAACGGAAAATACAAGCTCAAGTCAAAGATGTAATCTAGTGCTATTAACAAATGGATCGGTCCTAATTGTGATAACAGAACACACCTGACGAGTGCTTCAGGCAGACTGTGTCTGGCATTATGCAGATTCCGGTCAGAGAGTTTGCATAGATTTAAATATGTGCAGGCAGAGGCCATCGGACACATGATTCATCAAACTGTCTCTGCATGCAAAGTAGAGCGCCGGAGTGAGGAGAACAAACACCTGGCTGTGGCTGATTAACTAATCTCTTTGGCATGTAACCAACCATTACACAGAGCTCATTTTTCTCTTTGTTTTACGGAGGGCCGGCACCTGAAGTCAGAGCTCTGTTGTGGTGGGACTACAAAGGTTATGCTTTCATTATTTAGCCAGACTCCTCAGGTCCCATAGCAACTTTGAAATGGTGAAAAACTCTAAGATATACGCTGCTTGCCAATTTGGTAGCAAGTAATAATCTTCTGGAGGTCTTATTCTGACACGATGCGCAAAAATAGATATTTAAATAGTTTGAACCAGGCGGCAACCTCCGGTTCTGAAAAGTGAAGCCAATGCTTCATGTCTTAAACCTGCATTCTCTCTAATGTCCACCAGGGGGCGACTCCTCTGGTTGTATAGAAGTCTATGAGAAAATGACTCTACTTCTCTCTTGATTTATTACCTCAGTAAACATTGTAAACATGAGTTTATGGTCTCAATCTCTAGTTTCAAGTCTTCTTCAATACAGCATGATGTTCATTTAGTAAATGATGGTCCATTTAGAGTCAAACAGACCATGAAGCAGGGTATGCTTTAGGGCGGGGCTACACTGTGATTGACAGGTTGCTAACAGAGCCGTATACAGCGTCTCTACGTCCAAATATGGTCACTTCCATTCATAGTTTGCAAAAAGTCAATATGGGGACGTCAAAAATGCCGAACTCGAGGCTTTAAAACATCGGTCCACAAACTACGTCCACTTCTTTTACACAGTCTATGGTTCAAACCTGTGTGTTCTTTTTAGAACGGTTTTGACCGGTTTTGACCTACTATGCAGCCCACAAAGAAAATGATGGTGTTTCAGTTAGTGGGTTGGGAGGCAGACACTCCTGATACCAGAACCTGGTGAGCACAAGCACTGACAAAGTGAGTTTACACTTTAAAGAAAACTAAATCTAATCTGTTTCCATTTACTCTTACTTAGCTACGGACCTAAGCTTCTCCTCGTCCTGCTCCCATCCTTCAGGACTAAAGAGTTAGTGAGGGGAATATATATATTCAGGCGTTTACCTGGATCCACCTCCTCCCTGTACTTCAGCAGCCGAGTGACTCTTTGTACAGTCGGGGGTGTCTACGTAGCGGCCTTGACCTTTTCCCTCACTTGGCCAGAGGCCTCGCTTGGCGTGGTGGTTCAGATATTAGAGAGCCAGCTGTGAGGGCTTTCGGACTGTTTTGCCTTGAATTACCGCTTCGGGTGCTTCGAGGTGCAAAAAGTCCGGAGGGTGATCCGGGCTTTCCGGTGAGGATGTTCTCAGCGGGTACGGCTGATTGAACGCAGACAGAGAAACAGACTTTGATTGTTGGAGGCTTGTTTTTTGCAGCCTGCCCCAGTCAAAGGTAGGGTAAACATTTCTGGCCGAGCTCATGTTACCGACAGCAGCGCACAGGTTCTAAATAAAGCTCCCCGACCAGTCTGATCCGGCTGTGTGGTGGATGTGTGTCTCACAGGCCTTCTTCACACTCTTTTCACTCTCATACTTTCATACTGCAACTTCCTTCTGGGTTTTAATACTGAGGTCAGTGTGACGTATGGAAATGTTTGTGACTTTTCTTTCTTTAAAGGACATTTCTTATTCCCAGAGCTGTGGAAAGACTTCGTGTAAAAAAGGCTTTAACTGCCTTCATCCCAGGCTGAAAATGTCAGAATCTTTTAGCAGTAATAAAAAGATTGTGTTTCTAATGCATGAATTAGTTCTCCGGGGGAACATTACGGCCTGCAGAATCCGTCTGAACTCAGATACAACTTATCATCAGTGGTCTTTGGAGGCAGAGACAGACTCGTTCCTTCACCGTCAGCACCACAGGAACCACAAAACGCTCCGTAAATCTCTCTTTACGCTCCGACCTTTTCAGTGTCACGGCTGCATATCAAAATGATAATGCCTTTTTCATCCAGAGTCATCGTTTTTAACGCAAACTGTGCCACAAACAGCTTATTGCTGAGCGTTTAGCAATCTGCACACGACACGATGCAGCGGGGTGTGGACGGATGACGGTGGTTTGCTGTCGCTAACTTAAAGAACCCAACAAACAGAAGAGGTGCCGGCCTGTGTGAGACTCCATCAAAGTGAAAACATGTCTCACAACTCTTCTTCCAGGACACCACATGTATCTCACCTTCATCAGAGCGGTTTTTTGATCTCATCCTCAGTGTGTTGTGAGGATTGTGTACGTGTTTCTGGGCCAATTTTCATGGATTTTTACCTTTTCTAGAGTTATATCTTACATATGAACTAGCCAAACATAGATGACATCAAATTGAGCACGAGGCTCCTTCAGCTCTGTGAAACACCTACAGTGAGCAGGTTTTGGTAAGTCTGGTATTCAAGCTGAGGTGTGAAGGTCTACGTCTGCAACGGGACCAGACAAGTTCTCTGGTAGACGCCAAAAGTCATTCTTCGAAATGCAAAGAAGCTAATAACTCAATCAGAAGTAGAGGAAGCGAGGAAGTGAGAGAACGTGGCCGAGGTAGTAAACAGAGGGGGAATCCCACAGTTTAGCTTATAGTGAAGAGGAACAAAGAATACGTATATATGCTGCTGTTAATGAGGAACAGGAAGAGAAAGCATGTCGTTGCTCTCAGTTTGAGATGTGACACGAGGTCAGTCTGGGTACAGAGAAGCTGTGGTTGTGAACTTATCTGCAGCAACATGTGCAGCAGAGAGCGATTGCCGACGTGTCATTAGTCAAATACACAACAAACACAGATTTGTCCATCTTCATCTATATTACAATGTGCATGTGTGCAGCACCGCGGGTTCATTTGCTTATGAAAATCTGCTGCCGTTGTACTTCGTGTCACAAATTTACATTTTTGACTCAGCGGGCTAATGGAGCCGTCAAAAGAGACACGACTACCCGCTGAAGTACCTCATTCCTCATTCACAGCCTACTGCGACAACACAGGAGATCATTCTAGTAAGAACTGGAGCTGTTAGAAAGGTGTGAGGACACACATGTGTCTACCAGAAGAAGGGATTTCACACCTTGTGTATACAGGCTTATAATTGGCTTATAGGATGTCACAAGCACAATTAACTGTGAGAAACAACCAAACTAAAGATATGATCATTTTTAGACATATACAAGAAGAAAGATGATTCCACGGTTTGTACATATTTCCCCTTATATCGAAATTCTTTACTAGGAATAACCTCTTTGAGACACGTGTGTGTATATGTACACAGTATATATATATATATATATATATATATATATATCAGGGTTTAGAGCAATTTCTAGTAACTTAGTAAGAATCATCTTGCATGCATTCACAGACTGATGCAGTACACACAATGTACATGAACACCTTACCTGTGCAAGAAGTGACCAGGTGTGTGTGTGTGTGTGTGTGTGTGTCCTGTCCTAGTTGGAGCCAGCTGGCTTTACTGAAAGAGCACATTCTTCCTTCTGCTGCTCAGCACACTGAGCCGATGGTGAAAACCCACCAGGAGGTAGAAACACTTGAGGGTCCACAACGGGCAGTGGGACACTTGAGGAGTTTTACTTTAGGGCTCAACATGTATGTTGAAGTTCACTTTAAATGCATCCCTTAATAAAAGGATGCATGACAGCACTGTACACTGTGGAGAAGCAGATATAAGACCCATTGACCCATGATGGAGACCATTAAAAACTCTTTAGAGTTGCATCATGGCTGTAAGATCATCTCATTGACGCTCCACACAATATGTATTTAACATCAGACACGCACGTGTTTTTGTCCCAAGCGCGAGGGTTTTCCATTTAAACTTGGCTATACGTGTTAGCCACTCAGCTAGCTGCTAACAGGAGGAGCTGGCGAAAGGTTTGCAAAGCATTACAAACTTTTTTTGTTTTTATGAATGGCAGCATCTGGAGGAGCGTTAAAGCGACATGCACGCGTGTGCGTGTGTGTGTGTGAGAGTTTACCTTAATGTGTGTGAAGCCAGTTAAATCCGTATTCGTCGCTAGCATTTCTCCCATCAGCAGTGCAACATGTGTCTCTAGTACCCAGCAGCTGGTGGTGTGGACGTGTCTGCAGACGGGGCTAGCTGGCTAGCTAACGGTAGCTAACCAGTTAGCCACCGGCTCGCTAACCTGGACAGTTAACGTGTAGTTACCACCGACCGCCGCTAGATGTCGCTGTTACAGGTTCACCTGAATTATCTCAAATAAAATAAAATAAAATGAAAGAATCCTTTATTTATGGAAGCCCATTACTGCCAGCAAAAAAAATGAGATCACTAAAAAAAAAAAAAAAAAAATAAGCTCACAAAAACAAAAATAGTAACTTAAAAAAAAAAAAAAAAAATGTAATTCACAAAAAATAAAATAAATACACCCACAAAATAAATAATAATAATTCTAATAATTTTTTATTTTTTTTATTTTACTTTTTTTCCACCAGCAAAAAAAAACAAAAAAACTTTTGGTGCATCCATCTGTAACCATAACACTGACCAGATTTTTCCAGTTGCTATAGAAAGTCGAAATTATGAGATACTTTAACACAACAGTCATAGAAGCAGCTATGACATATGAATGGATTGTGAGTACATTGAAGACTTCTTTAAAACGCGGCTTTACAACACATGAAATACAGATGATGTTTCACATGGATTGTACTGAGCAAACGCACCCTTGAAGCTCTGGAGTTTAAAGAATGAAACCAATGTGGCTGAGGTGGCGACCAATAACCTATTGAAGCCCATTCACGCCAGCAAAAAAAAATAATAATTCATTCACAAAAAAAAAAAAATGAATTCACAAAAAAAAAATAATAATAATGAATTCACAAAAAAAGAAAAAAAAAAAAATTATTCACAAAAAAAAAAAAAAAAATATATATATATATATATACATACATTTAAAAAAAAAAATATTATAATATAATATATATTTTTTTACTTTTTCTCTGTCAGCAAAAAAGAAAAAAAAAAAAGATGTTTCCAGTTGCTGTTTATTGGTCGCCACCTCAGCCACATTGGTTTCATTCTTTATACTCCAGAGCTGCTTCTTGCTTAACATTCTATTCAAGGGTGCGTTTGCTCAGTACAACATGTGAAACATCATCTGTATTTCATGTGTTGTAAAGCCACGTTTTAAAGAAGTCTTCAATGTACTCACAATCCATTCATATGTCATAGCTGCTTCTATGACTGTTGTGTTAAAGTATCTCATCATTTCGACTTTCTATAGCAACTGGAAAAATCTGGTCAGTGTTATGGTTACAGATGGATGCACCAAAAGTTTTTTGTTTTTATTTGCTGGTGGAAAAAAATAAAAATAAAAAAAAATAAAAAAATGATTAGAATTATTATTATTTATTTTGTGGGTGGATATTTTTTTTTTTTTTTTTTTTAGTGATCTTATTTTTTTTCTACTTTTTTTTTTTTTTTGCTGGCGGGAATGGGCTTCCATATTTATTAGTCCCGCAGTGGGGAAATTTACAGCACAAATATATACATATATATATATACATATACATATATATACATATATATATATATATATGTATATTTATATGTATATTTTACATTTAATTTGTTGGATTCATGACACCAAAAGTAATGCCTGCAGTTATTTTAAAAGCAATATCATTATGAGGCGCTTAACATTCCTTCATCATTACTAAAAGCCCACATTTTCAGTTCATGGGATCAGCACTAACTTCCATGTAATGTTCTCATCTTTTGACTCCGTGACATCAGTCCATGGATGTAAACATAGAACCGCACAGAAAGTGTTCTACTTGCTGATTATGGGCAGTTCTTATGTTGCTCATTGGTTAATTCTGTTAAAGTTAAGAGTCAAAAGTGTGAAATTTAACTGTTCCCAAAGTGTGGTTTAAGACCTTCCCGAGTCTCTTCCATCAAGGATGCGTTTTATTTTACCCGTTGATGACCTGCAGCTCACAAAAGACTTAATGCAGTCAAATCTAACTAACATTAGTTTTTAGGACAAAGTGCAGCGACATAACCCAAACCTAACTTCTTCCTGTTACACCTGGAGATGAAATATTATTTTTCAATTTTTTAATCACAATAAAAGGGCGTCAGAAATTATGAGTGAGCCAGTAAATAGAAAATGTGTCATTTAATGCAACATGATTGTGACTGAGCAGAGAGAAATGGAGAGACAGAGAGAGACAGAAAGAGAGAGAGAGAGGGAGACAGAAAGCAAGAGAGACAGACAGACAAAAAGAGAGACACAGAAAGAGACAGACAGAAAGAGGGAGACAGAGAGAGAGAGAGACAGACAGAAAGAGAGAGAGGGAGAGACAGAAAGAGAGAGAGGGAGAGACAGAAAGAGAGAGGGAGAGACGACAGAAAGAGAGAGACAGACAGATTGCCCACAATAAAAGGTATCAGAAATTATGAGTGAGCCAGTAAATAGAAAATTTGTCATTTAATGCAACATAATTGTGACTTGAGTTACAATTAATCTCATGGAAATAAATCACCAAACTGACAGACAGGATGTTTCATACAGGTATATATTACAATGTGCCTTGTTATATAATACAGTCAGGTTCTGTTCGTTTTGTCTTGTCTTTTGTAATAAAAATAAGCACTGGAGGAGAACGTGATACGTTTTTGTATTTTATTGTAAATTGGACATTATGCACATTACTTAGCGACTGATGACTTTTGTTAATCAAGCGTGTTAAGTGGTCACAGAAAACTCAACCCGCGCTGAGTGAGAGTCCAGACGATGTCGAGTCCAAAAACAAAAAAGAAAGGCGATAAAGCCGGGAGATCTCTCTCACACACACACACACACACACACACACACTCACACACACACACACACACACACACAACGAACGGTGAGGGAAGTACCAAAATAAAAGAGGAAGAAGAACATTGAGTGACTGCTTGTGCCAAACACACCATTCAATGAACACAAAGGGTTTTTTTCTTCTTTTTCGTCGACCGTACGGGACTTTAACTGTGAAGTGAACGGAGGCATTCTGTAAAATGCACCGTCATCGCAAATTCAAACCGTTTTTTAAACTTTATTTTTTTTAATCAGCAAGTCAAATAAAGTCGTGGTCTCACTGACACAATAAATATTGCACACGTGATATTTCATAAGGATGTCTTTGCATACAAGTGCTCGCCCCCCCCCCACCCCGCCCACTTTTTCCTATGTCTAATTTCCTCAAGTTCTATTTCCCCCCCAAAATACGCTCATCTTCATCATGATGGATTCAATATACAGAGGAGTTAAGGGTGTCTGTATAAAAACAAAATAACATCAATAAAAGTAGACATCCAATGTGTGACGTGACATCTGGCTGTGAGACCAAAACCTCTCTTTGTCCCAGTTTCTCTAATTTCTGTACAAAGACGAAACAACTATCCAGTCATGCAACGTTTGTTTGGGTGGGGGGGTGTCTGTTATGTTCTCCGTCGGTATTTAAGCGTTCTGCATCTCCTTGCCAATCTTGTAGCTCAGGATCTTGTTCCAGTCAATCTTGGTGCGTGTCACAGGGAGCTGGCGGCGTAAGGCTTTGAAGGTAGTGTCCGACATGGTCTGGTAGTTCTCGTTGATGGCCGTCTGGAGGGAAGAGCAGAGAACCATAAACAAGTGCAATAAATGAGTTAGTTAATAAGTTATGTACAGGTGAAATTCTTTATTTCCTTTAAATGAATGGATGGCCATTGCAGCGTGAAAGTGAAGGATTTCCTCATTTAATCCTGACAAGAGTAGAACACAAGCTTTTGGTGAGGTCTCATTTTTAGCCAATTGCATATCTCACGCTACAAGGTTCCCTGGGAAAACGCTGGACAACGCTGCCGGGGAGAGAGGGAAGTCTGGAATACCCTGCTAAACTCCAGATAAGCTGAAGATGATGGCTGGATGGATGGACCAAAGTCAAACCCGTTCCATGGACGGGATCTCAAGTGTCCGGTTTGGGGACTTCAGAATTGCATTTCTTTGCAGATGATGTGGCTCTATTGGCTCCATCAGACCGGGACCTTCAGCACGCACTGTTGGTGGTTTGCAGCAGAGTGTGAAGATGTCGGGATAAAGTCAGTACCTCCAGGTCTGAGGCTTGCTGCTGGAAAATGGTGCATTGCACCCTTATGGTTGGGAGTGATGCACTGTCCGAGGAGAGGGAGCTCCAAGTATCTTTGGGTCATGAGTGAGAGGAAAATGGTGCGCGAGACGGTCAGGCAGGTGCTGTACCCAACTGTTGTGGTGAAGAGAGACCTGAGCCAGGAGGCAAATCTCTCGTTTTACAAGTCAATATATAAGTTCCGACCCTCCTCTATGTTCATGAGCTTTTTTAGTAGTGACCAAAAGAATGAGATCACGGATACAAGCGGCTGAAATGAGCTTCCTTCGGAGAAGAGTTTCTGCTCCTTCGTGTCTAAAGAGGCCAGCTGAGGAGGTTCAACATCCGATCTGGACGCCTCCGTTTAGAGGTTTTCTGGGCACGTCTAACTGGTAAACACCAGAAGACGTTGGAAGGATTATACATCTCATCTGGCCTGGGAACGTCTCCCTGGAAAGAGCTGGAAAACGTTGCTGCCAAACAACGTGGCGGGTAATGGATGGATACGTATCTCACACCAAAACTTTCAATCAATAAATCTGTTTTCCTGCAACAACCAGCTTGTAATCGGTTTATTTCACACAGAATATCTGCTTCCCATCTTCACATACCTGATAGTCGT
>JAVDOI010000007.1:26018386-26293386 GCA_032191485.1 Leptoclinus maculatus | reverse complement strand
ATCAAAGTGTATCTGCATTTGTATCACGCATCCTCTGTCATGAGATCATCATGACACACTAAAAATTCATAAAAACACAACGACGGAGGTGTGTGCGTCTCACATGCGTCTCTCTTTGTGAAATAAGCCGGTGGAAAAAAAGTTGTGTTTGTTTGTGACTCGACGTCCCCGTGGGAAAGACGTCAGGGGGGGGGGGGGGGGGTGGTCTCCCTCTTTACACTGGACGGGAGTGTTTAAACAGGTCTAGTTTCAAGTCTTCTTCAAAACAGCATGATGTTCATTTAGTACATTATGGTCCATTTAGAGTCAAACAGACCATGAAGCAGGGGATGCTTTAGGGCGGGGCTACACGGTGATTGACAGGTCTCTACCAGAGCACCGCTGTATGTCTACAGTGTAACACATTTGGTTTTTGGTCAGAAAAACAAGCACTTTGATCATCTTATGTTGAGGACAATTGTAAGAGGAATGGGACTTCTGTTGGATTTATTGTTTAGAAAAGTGGTAAATAATATAAAATAAACGTGTTGCAGTCCTCAGGAACGAATGTCAAAAAGCTTGTCAAGTCGTTTAAAACTAAATATGGACATAAAAATGTCTATTATCAGATTTATCTGCACTTCATCTGGTAATTAAAGTATAGTATGACAGTTATGACATATTGGACAGTTACTAACTATGATAATTGCCATTTATAAGAGTCTGTAAATAAGACAAACTAAGACCCTCAACTGGTTCAAATATCATAAAACTGAACTCTCACCCGTCACACCCAGATCTGGTTTCAATAAAGTCTATTAATAGTATTTAAAGTCCACTCTAACTGCTGCTAGACGCTGAACACACTGAAGCCTTTTACCCAGCATGCCTTTTTACAGGTAGCCAGTCAATTAATTATTATGAATTATTTAAATCTGAGCAGGCCACTGTAATTACATTTCAGATAGAGAATAAAAAAGTGTGGATACAACACTGAATGAATGCCTTTTAAACTGTTTCAAGACATTCAACACTTTAATTATTATTATTGGCGTAAATGGTGCAGACCGCAGATCTGTAATCTCCGCTGTGAACAACTGTGTGAGCTTGTAGACTTAATTGCGTAGCGCCAACAGCTCGGGAGAGACCGGGGAAGACTGTAACAGGAAACAGACGGAGACGGTTTTACAATCACTTCTGACAGATAACTGTTTTCAGGGCGCATGGAGAGAGGAGATGAATCACTGACAGGAGGAGGAAGAGGATACTCCATTAGTGGATTATGAGTACGCCATTGACTGTTAAAAGCTAGTAAAGAACAGAGTAATACTTCCTCTTTCCTCTAAGTACCTCAAACCAGTTCTACTGATGCACTGAGATAACAGCAACAGAGTAAAGACGCATTAAATTAGATAATACACTCACGTTTCTACCTGTTTCTTGCAGGTTGTTTACATGTTAAACAGGCTGGACACCGATACCGTTTGAGAATTTTGGCTCCAAAAGCAAGATCCTTCGTCATCCCTCACAGACCTGCATGCATGTCGTTCATCGTTGTTCTGCTGTGACTGAGTCTATGTTTTTATTGTCTAAAGATGCAGCAGAATTATGTCTTTAGTCCACGTTTCTATTCACATAATTGTCCCTCATTTGATTGCTTTGCATGTGTTGTTTTATGAGCCTCTGTGTTGCTCGACAATGTAGTGCAAGTGTGTCCTGAATGATGTTTCTTCTATATTCTCTCTTCTTTTATTATTGTTTCTGCATGCTTATAAATGATTAATGATGCATAACTTTGTCATTTTAATCTTATATTCTGACGTTGTAACATCTTTCCAGGGACTACAGATGAAAAATAGCATATTGGTGCATTTCCAGTGATGTTTCTTATTTTATGTGCACTATTCCCCAGCAAAATAAACCAATGAAGTTATCTTGTCAGCTAGCAGACAAATGGAACCAAAAGCATGGCCTCCTTTGCAGAAGTAATTACTGTTGAGCTGCAATGTTAAGTATTAACGCCGGCACACGAGCCACTGGGACACTTCGGAGCTCTGAGACCTCGTTTTAGCCTCGAGCATTAACAGCTAACGCGCTACATGAAGACGGAAGTCTGAGGCAAAGAGTCTTTGTGGGGAAATTTAGTTAAGTATCCGCTTTGAGCCCCAAATAGTGATGGGACGATACAGGACTTTATCATTCGGCAACCTCCGGGTCTGAAAAGAACAACGCTGAAGTGTCTTTTACTTGCATTCTCTCTAGTGTCCACCAGGGGGCGACTCCTCTGGTTGTATAGAAGTCTATGAGAAAATGACTCTACTTCTCTCTTGATTTATTACCTCAGTAAACATTGTAAACATGAGTTTATGGTCTCAATCTCTAGTTTCAAGTCTTCTTCAACACAGCAACAATGACAACCTATTGCTCGACGTCAGTAAAACCAACGAAGACACACACTCTCCTGTCTACATCAATGGAGTTCCAGAATTTCAGTGCCACGTCCTTGTCAACTTTTACAGAGGAGCGACAGAAAGCATCCTGACTGGAAACATCACCTCAGTGGTGCTCATCTACCGAGCATCAGTGGTATTGGTGACAAGAGGTGCCTGCGAAGAGCTAAAGGGATATAAAAAGACTAACACCCACCCAGCCAGCCACAACCTGTTCACCCTGCTGCCGTCTGGAAAGAGATACACAAGTATGAGCTACCGGACCACCAGACTATAAAACTGTGAGACTCCATTCTCCATCCATAATATAGTTTTTGTGTGTTTTTCTTATGTAGCAAAATGGGACTACAATCTGAATCTCGTTGTGCAATCCTGCTTTACAAATACAATGTTTTAATGCCATTTTAAGAGTTTTAACAATTATTAGATATTTAACAATTAGGATAATATCGCCAATCGCAAGTTTTTTACATTACGTTAAATGTCAAGCCCCAAAACTATTTAAACAAACTTTTAATACAAGTGTTCAACAACTCCACTACCACTGAAGATAGGAGGGAGAAAGACGTCTCGTCAATTAGGCCGTTAATTGATTCGTCCATCAATTGAAAAATAATTGACAGTAACTTTGATGTTCTTTTAAGAGATTTACATTGTGAAATCTATAGATTCCAGCTTCTAACTTGTGAGGATTCACTGCTGTTTGTTGTTAAATAGCTCTGTTATTCACTGTTAGTCAGCTAAGATAAGCTATTTGAGGATGTAACTTTAGGCTCTGACATTTTATAGACTAAACGATTAATTTAATAATTAAAAACATCAGTTTTGTGTTTGTTTGTTTTTTAAGTAGTTAAGGTCTAATATCTGGGACTTGCTAATGAGCAAGTTTTGCATTTAGGTGCAATTTTCAGAGAAACCGTCCCTGAAGAGAAATAATAAACCACATTTTATGGAGGTTACAGTTGCACTACAAAAACAGAAGGACTGACTGTAGTTTGGTCATTTCATGGGAGCAGAAGAGACAACAAGAAGCCGACGATTGCTGCTGTGAGAAACTCTTTTGCTGACTTTTTATCTCCCGAGAAGATGTGACCAAGGAGCTGGAATAATAATAGTGGAGCTAACCGACCCATTCAGAGAACATGGGACATAAACTCCCCCCTGTAGTGTGGGATCTTTGGATCTTTGTCCTCTCTTGGGCCTAGACACCAGCTGGTCTCTTCTCTTTCAACTCGCACTGTATATTCCTCCTCATATTACCCAGAAAACCCTCCTTTTCCTTCGCAAAACAAACCGCACCATCCCGACACCATCCCACCCTCTGATGGAGCACCCTTTCTTAATTCCCAAACGACACCCGCCGACACTGAAACCACTCGTAAAGCTAATCCTAGCATCAAAAAAATCGCCTTATCACCCCCAATCCAGAGCCGTGGAAATAATAACGGTACAAAAACACAGCAGGAGTAAACTGAAAGCAATATTTTTTTGGACCCGCAGGCATTTTTTAAGCTGCATCATGTCCCCGAGTTTGATCCTCTTCCCTGGCGTGCATCCATTTCAATATCCTAAAAAATAAAAGACGGTGAAATGCTTCAAACGGAGCCGAGTTTAGAGGGAAAACCGGTGTGATTAGGGTGAATATTGGTGAGGGTGGGTGACGGGTGTCATAACTCATGAATAATAAGTCCAGAGGAGGAGGAGGAGGAAGAGGACCGTCAGCCGGAGGGCGACTAGAAATGTTCCTCTGCTAATCGAAACCAGGAGGTGGCGGCTGGGCGGCTCAGGATGAAATTGAAGAAATGAGGGCATAAATACAGTCGGAGGCAGACCGTTTAATGATAGTAAAGATCATGACTTTTTTTAATAATTGTGTTAAACAGAGTAATGACTGTCTGGGGCACTTGCTTCATATTCAGGTTGACACAATGCCGCCTGCTCTACTGTCTTAGCTGCAGGTTCACATATCGCACCAGCGATTATTTTACAGGTTTCAGCCCGTTAACTACAAATCACGTAGACTGTGAATCATTAAATGCAGTTTTTCAGATTGACTTCCTTCCTTCCAGGCAGCCACTAGTTTCAGTTTGTCTCAGCTGAGCGTTAACGTTAACCTTTGGGAGACTTCAAACTTGCTTGGTAATGAACATTTTATCACGTTTATTTTTTTTGCTGTCAAACGTATGTGAAGGTTTTGAGGAAAGCAAACAAAACTCTCTCTGTCTCTGCATATTGTGTTGCTGTCTGCTACTTTGTCTTCTCTGATATTAGTCGAAAGAGTCAGACATTTTACAAACCTTTCAATAGTCAATAAAAATGTCAAAAACCTTGTTGAAGCCCATCACAAGAGTCAGTGGGAAACTCTTATAGTGATCACTATATTATGATTCGTCTTCTGTCTCTCTAGTAGTCATGACTTTTTAAACTCCATGTTTACAGCTTGATAACTTGTCTGGATAGCTGGTGCAAAACGACACATCCGTTGCCAACATGCGCACTTATATTTGTGATGATTTTAGCTGTAAAAAGAGACTATCATCAATGATTAATCCAACCGTTTATAATGACACACATGCTGGACACTTTGGCGAGGATCAAACGTGTGTCCTTCCTGGACGGACTCTGACTGCGCTGCATGAATACTGCTGCCATGTCTACTTTACATTTGTCACCTTCAGCCAACACCCCCGATGACTTCTCCTTACTGGTAAGAGTAGTGTCATTTTACCCCCCCAGCAGCCAGCTACGCAATGTACGGACTATCGCTGGCTTGCATTACCACCTCCAGTATGCGGACACTCCAGAGCAAAGCCGCCGGTCTTAGTGCATCAACATTTATCAGTTCATAGGAAACCAGGTAGTAATCTGTTTAACCCTTAAAACAGGGCATCAGTGTGAAGCCTCAGCACTCAGACAGATAACATCTCGGTCACTGCTGCAGTACAGACAGCTCCTCTGTCTATGCATTCTTCAGTTTAAGGGAGATGCCTGAGTTTCCAGCGTTCATCTTTGCTATACATCTCCCTACGGTCCAAGACAGCTGTTTACAAGCTGAGCTCAGGGACACATCCGGGGTTGTTGGCCCTTTAACTTCAGCATTATCTAAAAAGGAGTATACTGAGGTTTCTTTAATACTTCCCAGACAGCAATAAAACCTTCAAACTGGATCATTTGAGAATAAACCTTGTAGTTTTAGTCTATCTCCATCATAAGAAGAATGTATTTCTGTAATTTATTGTACTTTGTGTAAGGTAACTACGTAAAAGGTTTATATATTTGACATACAGACGTCCAAATCTTTGTACGGATCCTGTAGGATGCGTAGACAAAATATCCAGACCGGCGTTATTCTAAACATGGGATGTAGTAGATGCTTTCATTCATAAAGCCCTACTGTACCAGGACTACATGCATTATTTACACTGGAGCCCCTGGTAGGAATCAGGCCACCATCCCTGGTATCGTCAGCACTCTGACAATTTACCTTCTTCTCTGGCAGTATAATAAATGAACTGTTATGCTAACTTAACTGCAGAAGTGACATTTGGCTGCTGTCCAGTGTTAGCCACCAGTCTCTTTACTCTATTATTTGTGTAACCAGTGTAGCATGAAAGCATGGTGGAATTAGCAGGCTAGCTAGCTAACTAGTCAGCTGCTTATTGAGCCAAATTTAACAAGTTAATGCCTCTTTCACGCTCTCTTGTCACAGCGTAGGAAAGCACATCACGCATGTCGTTGAGTCGCACGAGGAGCCGACTGTAGGACCACCGTTTGAGTTTTGCCTTTGTGATTCTTGCTCACTCCCTGATATCAGAAAGGTCTGATATCTATCAATCAATCATTCACTTCAATCAATCTTCCTATTAATATATCATCTTACATCCCCTATTGAATAAAACTCCATTTCACGAGGTTATGGATTCTCACCAGCTGACAGAAAAGCCTGCTCTTTCTGAAACAGGAACCAAAGCACAGAAACCTCTGGGTTTCTTTTGACCTATAACAACTCCAGGAAAAGCGAGCAAAAAATACCTCTTGTGTAAAATACAATGTAGACTACTCAATGGAAGTGTAAGCTACAACAAAACAAGGAGGGCAGCTGCTATTTGCTTATAAATCTTGCTTGTGCGTAGTGAGTTTGTCTCCTCTGTCAATCATTTTGCCATGTGCCGGATTATTGTTTCAGGTATTTACTTCCAGAGAGAAACAATCAAGTTGACAGGTAATGTAGTTATGTAAAGTGCTTGGTTTCTGGTGCTGGTACCTGTCACTTACATACAGACAAAGGACACACGTTGAGTAAGAGCAGCTTCCTGTTATACCCATGTGTGGTTTCTTTGGTGTGATCAGGAAGCTGGCAGGCTGGTACCCAAATGACTCAAAAACACTACAAGAGGAAATGTATTATCTGTGGCAGAGACTCTTCTCACCGTTTAATCATTTACAAATGGAAGAGACTTGTTAGAAATCCCCCATCAGGGAGCTGTCAGGTCTGACAACAGCAACAACATGGAGATTTCTCATGGGAAACGTTTAGGAAGAGACAAACCTATTTATTGTGTTCGACACGGAAGAAATGTCCGGGGTCAACTTTTCTAAAGGCTACCTATCAAAACAGAGTCTTCTTCCTAAGCAGACTGAACAGCCGTCACAGTAATGACACAGATCGTAGCTAGTGAGGATTCCCACAAAAAGAAAGTTTGCAGATTTGTCGTTCAAATGTGGGGAAAGTACCAACAGATGTGTGCCAGGAGATTCTGGCTTCGGCTGATCGTTTTATCCGCTCCACCGGTCTCTGGCAGGCCACCACACATTTGTAGTTTTATTCTACAAATCATGACTAGCCAGTGGAAGAGTTGTTCAAATTGAGTTGCGACTTTCGGAAACTATTACTCACTGTCAGTGTTATGCAGTTGAAAAAGAAGGCTCATTTCCTCCTTATGCAGTTTTTCCTCAGCACTGCTTAAAAAAGAAAAGAAAAAGGGCCGAGGGCCCGGAACAGATGGCTGATTGCTGTGAGCTAATGCGCTGGAGAGACAGCCTTCAAAGTACAAAAACACAACTGCGGTGTTTGCGTTGAACAGCACAACATACAGTTGGATGGATGTAACCCACTTGGTACCCCACCAATCGTATCCAGAGAGAAATAAACAGCTTCCACCAGCTGAACACTGCGTGTTGGCTGAGCCCCTTTTCTCTACCCGACAGCCTGGCAGGTCTCGAAACCATCATTCTCAGTTTCAGATCCAAGAAATCAGAATCGTCTGGTCAACAAGTGACGAATGTGGAAACCAATGTGGTTAAGAGATGAAAAGGAGATCCCATCCTTCTCACAGCACCAACACTTAAAAGTTGTTACTAGCTTAAACCACAAGCCTAACACCATGAGCACACACGCACCTGAAAACATTTTCGCCATGTTGTTGTTTTTAGCAACCAATGAACGGAAGTGACCATATTTGGACTGAGGAGGAGTGACGTAGAGACGCCATATACGTCTCTGGAGACCTGTCAATTACTGTAGCCCCGCCCTAAAGCATACTGCTTTATGGTCTATTTGACTCTAAATGGACCATAATTTACTAAATGAACATCATGCTGTATTGAAGAAGACTTGAAACTAGAGATTGAGACCATAAACTCATGTTTACTGAGGTAATAAATCAAGAGAGAAGTAGAGTCATTTTCTCATAGACTTCTATACAACCAGACTTCTATTTACAACCTATTTATTTATGTGTTTATTTGCCCTAACCCATTTTAAAGCAAGTAACCAGAGCTCATTGAGATTTCTAAAACGTGCTATTTACAAAGCCTTAAAAAAAAGAACATGAAGTGAATCTTCACATCTGTAACGATTAAAGTAATACATTTTTTCCCCCCAACTGAATGATATTAATAAAAACAATTACCAAATTGTCTAAAAAATTGATAAAGTCACAGCTTTCAAGCAGCAGTTATCTCTCAAAGCTGCTGTCAATGTGCCAAAAAAACCAACTAAATCAACCCATTTATTAGGATATTACAATGAAATAGTAGGATTTGTGTAAACCGCTCAGACACATGCAGCTGAAACACTCATGCTGTCTCAGGGTTTGGGCTGTTTGTGTGTGAGCTGTTTTAAGGAAATGAGAAAATTAAACAGCCAGACAGCAGCAGTGTGTGGGGGGGGGTACAAACAGTGCTAACAGTGCAAACAGTTAACATTACGCAGCTTTAAAGGGTATAACGACTTTATAGCTGTAGACACTAAAAATCTGTGCAACATAAATACACTGTGCAATACTACAATTATTCTGTCTGTATGTATAATATTTTAGTTATTGTGGATTTTTTACTTTACTGTTTTATTACTTATTTATAATATATTTAATATTATATTATATTATATAATAATACTGATATATATGTAATATAATATTACATTATATAATAATAATATATATTTAATAATATATTACATTATATATAAATATCTATAGTTCCTCCATATTTTTTGAACTGTCTGTGAAACGTTACTTATTAAACGGTACAGCTGTTAGCATGCTAGCTTGTAGAACACCCACGGTTTGCTGTCACATAGCAAATGAAATCCGGAAGTTGTATTAATTAAAGCACTTTTGACAATTCACCACTTTGCTGTGTTGTGTCGACAGAAAAGCGGTGTCAACACAGTGAAAAGGGCGTGTTAGTAAGTCTATAGCTGTCTGTTAGCAGTGCTAGCTATGCTAAAGTAACAAGCTAGCGATGTGGAAACTTCCCTCACACAAAAACAATAAGAAACACACAACGGGGGGCTGATAACAGCATGTGCACAGACTCGAGAATAGGGCGTGGGAGGCAATGTTAATGTGAATTTATTATAATATGTACACGGTTCCTATTTTTGAGTCAGGACCGTACAAGGAGCCTCCGTTAAAACGAGCGGAAGTTGGAGCTAAAAATAATAAAGCAGCAGCAGCGGTATCTCTGCTGAGGCCTGGAGGAGGTTTTTGTTTCCTCCAAAATTCAACTTAATCCCGGTCGACGACCGAGAAAACAACCGGAGGAAGACGGACTCCAACCGCCGCACACGGTGCTCCCTTAAGCTTGAGTTTGTCCAGCGATTAAATCGGGGTCTTACCTTCTCCTCGTCGGATAGCTGCTCCTCATGATCCGCCATCTTTTCTTCCGGCACCACCAAGCTTGTCAGAGCCCCGTGACGTCACCGCTCGCGGGGTGGATTCCCACAGCTTGGCTTCGGCGCGTGATTGACGCTACAGATCGCGCGTTTCGCATAATTCAATAATATGTGTATGCTTGCAAAACTAATCATTGCGCTGTTGTTTTTTTTGTAAATACATTTTATTTATGCACACTGGTCTGAGGTTAGGTTCTGTACAGCTCTCTGACTTTATTTATTTATTTGCAAAATATTTTTCCTCCTGGGTGTCAATAAATAAATAAAGTCTCCACGTGTGCCACATCTTTTGGATTATCATCTCTGTACATTGCACATCTTCTACAAACTTTGCACTGTGAACTTTTGCACTTTTTTTCTGTATTGTGCAACATTCCTGCACAAAAACAGATTTTCTTATATTTGTTTTACATATTTTTGATGTCATGTTCTCTTTTTTATTTATGTTTCATGAATGTTGCAGTACTTCCTTTTATCCTTTTTATGATCTTAATATGTTTATTGAACCAAAAGACCAAGGCAAATTCCATGTATGTGGAACCATATTTGGCAAAAAAAATTGATTTTGATAATCACATTTTATTTTAATATTGTAATGTGAGCACATCTGAGGTTCATATTAGGAATTGTTATATATTTCCTAAATTATTGTGCAGCATTTAGAAATAATACAAGGAACATTAACTTACAGCACAAACAAGCACATTTAAGTGCTTTTAATGCTGTGTTAAAATATATAGTATTAAGTTTCTTTTGTCAAATGCAACACTGACTTTACATGTATGCTCTTTCACAGAAATATATATTTTTATGTTCATGTAGACCCTCACATTTACACCCAAGGGAACCATGTATTAGATGCAACAGACAACAGTCATTTTAAAGAAATCCTTCCTCTTCCATACATTAAAAAATGTCATGTTTTAAGGTATAAATATGTCTTCTTTTTCAATCTGGTTGAGACATGAGATTACCCAGAGATGCTGCCACGTTGTGTATGTAATGTTTTTCACCACCAGATGGCGAACTAAGACTACTTATTTAAAAAAATACTTTTCTGCTTGTCAGAGGAATGAGGTCAGTTTCACTGTCTGACTCATTCCCTTTCACACTAAAAAAGACAGCATGTAACTTAATACTCAATACAAAAAGGCCGTAGCCACGCTGAGACAGAGGGAGGGTGAGACGGAGAGAAAGAGAGGTTTGTTAAATATTATCACAGATGGTGAGATGATTGTGAGCTTTTAGGAGGTTCAAAGAATTCAGTTCAAGCAGTGAGGAGTCCGGTTGAAAGGATTCTTTTTAGCCACTGAAGTCTTGTTCGCTGCATCTTCCCGATCCAGGCAGTGTGAAACCTCTACATGTGCAGAAACACACAACCCAGTTCCAAACGCTTACATCGGAACTTTTTAGATCCTTTGCAGGTAAAAGTATACCACAATGAATGAAATACTCCATTACAAGTAAAAGTTTTTAAGTTTGTTGTAGTAAAATAGAATTATGAAGTTGTGTAAAACGGAAATATTATAGCCGAGTAGAGACTATAAAGCTAAAGACAAGCTAGTAACTTTTGTGCTCAATACAAAATTCAGAGCATATCTGTTGGTTCCACGTGGCTCTCAACATGGCGGCTGAGCTGGCGGCTAGCAGCTAACGGTGCCAACAGTGCTAACAGTGCGAATGACAACAGCAATGCTGACAGAGCTAAAACAGTGTTTACCTGAGCTACGCTTTCCGTGACCACGCTGTTGATCGGGATTACTTTATCAGCTGTAACCAAGAACATCACAACTATTTCATTTTTTCCCCCCACAGGTAGATTCTTGAGGTAATGTCAGGTTAAGCCACCATTGAGATATAAAAATAACCCTTCAAACTAAACTGCTGCCTGACGGCTACGTTCCTCCCCGATGACATGCCCATTTCCCTCTCCCTCCAAGTAATCTATCGCTTCCTTTTGAAAAGACTCAAGTCTTCTAGCGATGCCCAGACTCTGTGTTTGTTTAGGTGGGGGTCACCTCATCACTGGTGTTGCCACCGCATTACATCACTCTCACAGGTGACAGCTGTGAAATGATAATTTATCTCTTACAACAAGCCCGACTCTGTCCGTCCATTCACCTTCTCTTTCATCCACGTGCCATCACCGCATCTATCATTACAGATGTGACACATTTCAAATGTAGTCAGTGTTGTTTTCTTCTTTATTTGTTGCAGCTTTCATTCAGATTTGGGATGATGAGGCACGCTGGAGGATCAAACCGAAGGGATTAAAAAAAAAAGTCCCAGTTCTCTGCCTGGAACTTGAACGGCCATTGTGTCGACACTGGAGCCACTCATCACCTCCGGGGACCAAAAGGGGGCATTGAGAGCTCCCAAGTTTCTCTGCGCCTGAAAGGGGCGCCGCTCGGTGACTCACCCCCCAGCCACTGGGTGAGTCACCTCGGATACTCGTTACACCGTTCCCACTTGGACAATAATCAACCCGGCGGACTGAAAAACTTTTGAGGTGTTAAAGATGCAGAATGACAAAGCGCTGGTATTTATTTGATGCAGAACTTTTGTGTGCGAGTATCATTTTGGTTACACCACGCTGAGTGATGGTGTACCTCTCTGTGAGTATCACTGTGAGAAATGTCTTCTTGGCAGCGCATGAAAGTCGAAGGAGGCAGCACCATGGGGATGAGTGAGACTGTATTTCCACACCTCCTGACAGTATCTGGTGGAGTCTGCTTTGTGCCAGTTCAATAGTGTGCCTTGTTGAAATGCGGGGCAGCAGCAGCAGCAGCAACGCAGATGCCTGCACAGTAGAGCTACAGCGGAGGTTTAAACCTGCACGTACGAACCTTTGGAGGAAGTCAGGGTGTGGTTTTTGGTGAGGTGATATGAGAAAGCCTTTTTATTTAGCAGCTCTGGAGGTGTTGCTCTGTAGGCATACAGCAATGTCGGTCTGTCAGTCCACCACTTTGGTCCAGACTACAATATCTCAACAACTATTGGATGAATTCTCCTTGAGTTTTGTGCAGACATTCATGATCCCAACAGGATGGTAGGTCAAATTTTGCACCCATCCTGAGAAACATCTACTCGGTGGATTCGCACAAAGATTTGCACGGGTATTCGTGATTCCCAGACAAGGAATCCTACTGACTTTGGTGGTCGCCTGACCTTTCTTCTTGCACAGTGATGCTGTGCATGCAGCCATGAATGAGCACCCAAAACATTACGCAGTTTGGTGCAGCAGTGTGCAAAATTAGCTGTGGACAGACATGGAGATGCACGCATGCATGCACTCACACACAAAACCAAACTGAGATACATTTATTAAAAATGGTAATTATTTGGTACTTTGAAAGTAAATAAGGTACCAGAGTGCATAAAAAGCGAAGAGTGCCAGGGAAGGATCCCCGAATGTCCTAAAAGAAATGAGTTGTGGGCATTTTAATGTTTAATCATGTTATCTGATAAATATTATTAATGTTTGTTTATTAACTGGACCACTGGCCTCCTGTCATTTTGCAAAAGTTGCCCCCGGGCAAAGCAAGTGGAACTATCAGCACCACCACAAGGTTGAAAATGATGACTGGAAATGAAATATATACAATAATGATATATATGACAGTTATTGTATGGCTTACTATGAAATATGGTTCAGACATACTGTGCATTTTATACAATGCTTAAATGTCTGTGCAGCATGAATCATGATGTATTAACTTTTCCCCTCGTGTCATCTTGGGATCAAAAGTTCATTTTTGTCCAATACTTTGGTTTATGTATAAAATACCTGCAAAACTAACTACATTCCCATCAGCCCGAGCTGTACTTTGTGTTTTAATCAGCACATGTTAGCGTGCTAAAACGGTGAACTAAGGTGCATTGTCGTTGTGAGCATGTTGCCATGTTAGCATTAGCTTTTTAGCTCAAAGTGCTGCTGTATCCAGGCCTCACAGAAATATGTCAAAAATGTTAGTCTTTTATTAAGATGTATCTCTTATAGCCTTTTTTGTTGTTGTTATTTGCATGTTACTGGTTTGCTTTCAATTATGCTATCGTCACCTGCCATGTGTGTGTGTGTGTGTGTGTGTGTGTGTGTATATAAAAGGAGTTTAACTTCTTTCTTGCAGAAAAAGACCCACTAAAACACCACATCCACCTCCAACCCTCCACGTGGCCTTGTGGGACTTTGGTGCCCCACTAAGCCACAGATATGAGCTTTCAACGCCAGTCTGGCTGTGATCACACTCCCCTGGAATTCCTCGGTTCGCCAGCACTCCCAGTCCTGATTATCGGTCCTTTCACAGCGATTACATTTTTCGTCTGAGTGATTGCGGAGTTATTCTGGTGAGGAGGCTTCCAACCACACTTGGTTAGTCAATGAAAAATGTCAGGGTTTCAAGTTTACGTTTGGAGATTAAGTTCTCGGGCACGATGAAATGACTGTTTGCTGAGTTTCCTCCTGCGAGTCAGATACCGTATGTGTTAAGTTTCTCCTCTCACCTATTACAATGTGATATTGCAGAAGCCTGTAAAGACTGGAGAGCGACAGACATACAGCAGGTGGAAAAAGAAAGCTTTCCCCAACTCATCCCCAGGGTCACGCACAAAGACCCGCTGACCTCGGGAGGAGATTGGATGCTGGAATGAACATCCTCAGCCAACGCGTCCGTAGGTCTGAATTTAAGAGGCGCTCACCATAAAGCACCGTGTTGAATTATGGGGTTTTCGGGCCTCACTCACACACAGGTTGCAGCTGAAGGTGAAACATGTGAGAAGTATAGCTCACATTTGATTTGTTGACAGTAGAAAACAGGTCGGCGTGTGATAAATAGCGTCTAGCGAGGGAAAAAAAAGAAATGTGTGCCAAAGTGAGATGTTAATCAACTGAGAAAGACACATTGTGATGATTCATCGTGAGGGAAAAATACAGAAATCATGTCGTGTTTTAACAGAACGGCCAACTAGCGCTTTGATCAGCTTGATGTTTCTTATCTCAGAAATATTGACATTAAATGTAATATTTTTAAGCATCTATGGAATAAAACTCTACGTGTGCATCAAAAGACATCCACACCACATGGGAGAGAACAGTCTTTTTCTACTTACACACTCAAAGGTGAGGAAAAGACACTAAGTCTTCAGAAAAGCAGACATTTGTCCTCAAATATTAACATACCATATATGAAATGTGTCGCTTGGGGTACTGAACGGATCTTCAAACATGTTTCCAGTTTTTTGTGGGGACTTTACACTTGTTGCTATATATTTGTTTCCAATAAAAGTTCATGTTCAGATCTGATAATTGAAGCCATCTGACTCAATGGTAGTGTCCACACATTTTACATTGTGTGTGATGCATTATGGGACAATGGGTCCCTCAGCACGGACATGCAAGAAGAAGATAGACCCACCAACTCACATAGGAGCAAGAAACGCAGACTTTACAGGTGTTTATCCTCTCTTTGTAGTTCATTTGTATCTCTTTGTAGTTGATTTGTATCTCTTTGTAGTTGATTTGTGTCTCTTTGTAGTCGCTTTCTGTCTCTTTGTGGACATTTTGTATCTTTTTGTGATCATTTTGAGTCTCTTTGTAGTTGCGTTGTCTCTCTTTTTGATTGTTTTGTCACTTTTTTGTAGTCGTGTGAGTCGCTTTGTGTCTCTTTGCAGCTGTTTGTCGTCTTTTTTTTGTCTCTTTGTAGTCATTGACTCATTGAAAAAACTAAAAAGGCCACAGCAGCATGCGGTGGGACACCAGTGCACAGAACGTTTTCTAGCTGCCTATATGGGACTTAATCATATCTTCTCCCTTTGGGCATCCTTTGGCTTCATCACAGTGTAAACTTGTTCATAAATAGGTTAAAGCATCAGACTCAATAACTCTCCTCCGTTGCTCTCGGCTTTCGCTTATTGTTCTCTTTACACCAAGTTATGTGTCGCTGTGTGCTCCAGTTGGATAGAAGTCATAAATTGAGGCTCTGTGAAGTTCACGATGCCACATTTTTTTTATGGTTCACAGAGGTGCTGATTTAATTTAGTCATGAATCATGATTCCTGAGGCTTCTGTGGCATTCAGAGAGGATCTCGTTTGCTTTCTATCCCCGTCAGTGAGATTTGATTTACAACCACTTTTATGTTTATTTTGTTGCTCTTGTTTTTCTGTTGTTTTTCTGGCTTATTCTGCCTTAATTTAAATAATGGTCATTTTGCGGTTCATGTGAAGTATGCACGTGGAGATAGACGTGGCATTTCCACTTTTAGAATAGTAGTAAAGAAAGTTCTACAGTACAAAATAACGAAGCAGATGCTCGTAAAATGAACAACATCTACAGGAGATAAACTCTTTATTTGGTTACTTTTGGATTTAGAGAAATAGAAACATAGAAATTCCATTTATTTCTATTTTTTATACTTGTTCATTTGCTTGTTCTCGCTTTCTGTTTTTATTTTTATTGTCCTTTAAATGCACTTTTAATGTTTTCTTATCGTCATGTGTTTAATGACCCTGTAAAGCTCTTTGAATTGCCTCGTGTCTGAATGTTGCTCTGTGAATAAAATTGCATTGCCTCTGGAACTCTGTAATTCGCCCCTTGTTGTGTTATGAACTCACATATCAAGTCAAGCGCTAATTGTATCTTTTATAACGGAGAAGTGCCGCGAGTCGGCAGCCAACCCATGACTCACTGCTGCAGCTGCGGCGCAACAATACTTCAAAGTTAAAGTTCTTCTCTTTCATGTGGTACACCTATACTTCTTTGTCCAGCACCTATCCTCTGGATGAAGTCCAGGAACAATGAAGGTGCGTGCAGGAACAATGCAGAATCAATAAGGGGCGCCAACAATCCGAAAACAATCTCTGCTGTGGTGTGAAAGTTTCCTCCTGATAGATTCAAACTAAACCATGAAGTATGTGATGGGGCGAGGTATCAGAGGTGTGTGTGTGTGTGTGTGTGTGTGTGTGTGTGTGTTTGGTATACTCTACCACCAGGTACCATCCACCTCCCTGGTTTCTCATTGGCCAAAACTCATTAACAGTTTAATGAGCACAAGTTGACTCAGCAGGTCAGAATGGCGGCTTCATCAGCAGGATAAGGTTGTGTGTGTGTGTGTGTGTGTGTGTGTGTGTGTGTGAGAATGTGTGTGTTGCAATGATACTCACCCAAGATATTTCAAGTATCAACCCCCTCCCTCCTCCTGTTGAAAGATGACTGTTAAGATGGCAGTTTCCTCTATCATAGAAAACATCGAAGTATCGGCATAAATTCATGTCAGTTACAACAGATTCTGATAATGACAGAAAACTAAATAAGTCTAAATCTCCATTGGAACATGGAGACCTTTCTGTAAAAGAGTCAATACCAAGTAACGGTACTGCATTCAAATATATAAAAGGTGCAGAAATATAATCAGCAAAATGTACTTTAAGATTGTGACATTAGGTTATTATTAATGAGTAATTCGTGCATAAGCAGCTTTTTTATTGCTGTAGCTTGTTGAGGTAAAGCACATTTGAACTATTTAAAGTGGAACTCCGCCAACGTTACGCATTGAGTTCAGTTTACTCATCACGAGGAGTGAAAACAGCTGCACGTCTGGAGGGAGCGTTCATCAACACGGTTATCTCAATTTGGGTTTAATCACTAATTTAATTCAAACTAGTTTATGACGGTGGGTTATTAACGACCTTAAAACGCAAACAACAAAAGAAGCTATGGCGTTGCATTATGGGAAAATGTAGGATCCAATGTTTTTGGGGTGTTTGACCCATTATAGAGTCTAATCACAACATCCAAAGTAACTTATTACAACAGCTGTCATGTAAAAGTAGGGAAATAAATATTCCCCGCTGAACTGTAATGGAGTTTAAAGTAGCATACCAAACTTGTTCCTGTTAAAATCAATTGTTAACTTACTGAATTTAAACCGTTCTCCATCAAAGAGCAGATACGTGTGTGTGTGTGTGTGTGTGTGTGTGTGTGTGTGTTCGGGTTCAACGATCCCTCCGACACACATACCGATGCTGCTGAATCACCTGGTGACTCCCTGTACAAAACAACCAGCATCCCGTTTAACTTTCCTCCTGTGATCCCGTCAACACCCGCACCTGTCCTCTCTCTTTGAACACGCGTGTGGCCGTGTTTTTAACATGTATCACTTACAGCAGGAGACGGGCAAACACACACAGACGTTAAAATACCCACACTGACACAGGTAGAGAACATGGGGGGGGGGTTAATGGTGTTGACTTTGCAGGGGATTAGGAGCAGGGAGTGGAGAGACTGCTATTACGTCACTAATACTCAAGTTGCATTCACTTTATGCATTTTTTTTTTTTTTAAGTATTTATAATAATATGAGTCACTTTTTAAATTACAGTTTTCCATATACGTCTCATGTGTTTTGAAACACATTTTAGTAGAAAGAGCGACAACAAAAAAGTTCAAACTAAAAGTTTAGTTATTAAAGTTGCAAAATTTGTGACTTTCAGTAAAACACAATGTCTGCTGTGTCTCGTGCGTACATGAGGCTTTACTGATGTCAAAACACACAATCTTAAACTCGCGATCAGAGGAGGCCGGTAGCGCTGGTGGGAGGGTGAGAGAAGGACGGAGAGTGGAGGGGGATGAGAGACACAACGAGCCCGGTGATGGATGCTGAGAGTGAGACGCAAAGACAGACGTGCCTCATGCTCCTGTTAGCCGGGGCTTAACATGGATTCTCTGGGATCATTTAAGCCTCCGGGGCGAAAGATACTTCAGCGAGGAGGAAAACTACAACTGGTGGTCCGTGTTGTGCTGGAAAATTCCACCACAGCCTTTGTTTCTCTCAGACTTTCTTACTAATTTAAAAGTTTTCAGGACGTTTTAATTCTCCCCGAGAATCACGTTTAGACATAAAGGACAAAAAGAGAGGCCTAAGAGTTCATCCTTTCAAGAAAAAAACATTAAACATAAACATTTATTAAAATATACGTACAATTACAAAAAGTTATTCCTAATTTCTTTTCCGTTTTCTTACGAAAGTCCAGCTACGCGTGTCCATTTCCGCTCGTTACACGTTTACTTTTCAAAATAAACTACCGTCTTCACAGGAAACAACATAGTTACGTTTAGGCAACAAAAGCAACTTAGTTAAATTAAGGAAAAGATTCTGGTTTGGGTTCAAATGTAGTTAAAACTTCTACTGAAGTGGCGCTACTTGAGTACGGATGTTACGGGACAAATAATCTTCAATGACTTCACGAATTACGCGCGACACGATCAACGATCTCCTGGAGGAAACAGGTTTTCGTGGTATTAAAATAAAACTCATAAGTTCCCTAATTTCCATACAGGCGAAGCTCTTGTGCGACTTTACAAAACCACCGCGTCGCCAATCAACTGCGAAAGTCCAACCCGTCCTGAAAGCCACGGCCACGGCTCAGTTCGACAGAGCGAGGGAGGAAAAGTCTAGACGGCTGCACTTTACAGGGATCAAAAAGGAGAGAGGGGAGCGGGAGGTGAAGGGTCAGAGGTCACCGCCAACCAGTGGGAACAAAAGAACGGTGACTTTGTGTGAACAATACAGCCAGACACAAAGGCCGAGGTCTGTGTGTCCGAGCATCGAGTGTGTTGAGGACGAATGATCGTCTCTCTTTGTCTAAATGAAGGTCTTGAAGAGTCTTATTGTATCGTCACATTGAGGCGTTTTGGACATCAATTGCACAATGCCCATAGATATATATGGGAAGTATGACGCAGGGACAAACCATGTGAGCAGATAGTAATTTAGACATCAAGTGCTTGTAATTAAAGTTCTACATCCTTTGTCTTGAATAAGAAAGGACGTGAAAAACCTCTGATAGTATAGCTTTATTACACCGACAAGGTTGATTTGACATTACATAGGAACATGTACCTTCAGGATTTCTTATGTACAACAAAATCATACACACACAGAGAACAGACAGTGTTAAGAACAGACAAAGTGGTGGAGAGTCACATGATCAAAGGGACGATGCAAATCAGCAGAGATGCAAAACCCCACAGATCCCATGCGATCCCTTCGCTATATTTACAAGATGGCAGTGGTTCTTCTAGGAAAACAAAAGATTAGGTGGCTTTGTTCATTGATCACTTTTCACTCACTACTGGCCGTCAAATCTAGACCAGATCTAAAGAAGAGGCTCATCATCGATACAAAAATATATAGTACAGCAATTTTTTCTTGTCATAGCAAACATTCATACCTGTCCGTCAATGGCCCGGTCACATCAGCAGCCATTCAGATAACATAATAAAAAACATAATCTGCTACACAAAGCAGACATTAAAGGGGGCTTTGACCTCAGCAGAGATTTGGAAGTTTTAGCACATTCGCGAACAAATGACATTTAATTTGCATCACAGCGAACCGTTAAAATTAAAATTGTATTTCTGTTAAAAGCAGCCATTTGCTTCCATTCATTTCAGGTAAATATGAAAACTCTTGAAAGTTGCTCGAGTTGTGTAACCCATCCTCGTACATCACTTCAAGAAAAATGACCCGAAGGAAGCAAACCTTTTATACATTGTATTATACTTCAGTCACAAATCAAATCTGATCAAATGCCTCAAGTGATGTCACTAGAGGCGGCCGTTACTAGCGGCTCGAGCGGCTACATATTTTGTATTTTGTGTATATTTCTTTGGTTTTATATGTTTACATATTATTGACAAAACTTATAAGTAGACTTGATGTTGACTGTGACGGAGTAGCAGATTTTCATACCGTACAGAAATGAATGGAAGTCAGTGGCTGCCTGGAACGGAGTAAAACCTGTACAGCATGCTTTAAAAAAAAAAAGAAAAAAAAAAAAGGTCAGCAAAAGTGCAACTTTTACACAAGTTGTGGTTGAGAAGCTAACATTTTCAAACAAACTGGTACGGCCTGTTAACATAAAAATATTTCGTCGTCATAAACATACAGTGATATACAGCTGATAGTCACATAACAACAACTCTGAAGCCAGATGAACACGGGGACCCTTCGAGGTAAACGTTTAACATGAAGGTATTTCATTAATGAAATGTTGAGGATGAAGTAGTGGGCGTCTCGTTGAAGGAACTTTCTTCGTCTAGGGATCCGTTTTATACAGATGTAGCATGTTCTCTGTCAATAAAATGCTGTAATTTGCTCCAAGCCTCAAAGTTTTTGTGTGTGTGCATGTTGTCACTGTTTTGACATGATGGGACGTTTCAGATAAAAATTAAAAAAAAGGAAATTAAAAGATGCTTCTGACACTTCTCACTCGGAAACATCTGGAGGCTGCGAGATGCTTTTTTTTTTTTGCCCCTCCCCTCAAGCACATCAAAACTAATGACACAAATAAAGCATCCAGTGAACTGCACACAGGCAGCAGGTTTTGGTGATTCTCACATCCCACCTCACACTTACACTGCCCTTCCCCCTGTCGCCAGCAAAACCATCGACCTCCACAGCGCCTTGGTTTTTACTCACCCAGAGGGGCGCCGCAATCTATCAAAGCAGGCTTCGGGAGGAGGTGTGACATTTTCTATGCGACACAAAGCACGGCCATTTGTCAAACATTCACATTACACAGACAGCGGGGGGGGGGGTCCAAGGCCCACTTCAGCGTAGCACGCAATGCCACCCGGAGAGGAAAATCAATCCTTTCCGCGAGTGGGCGCAGCAGTCGATGACATCTTTTTTTTTGGGGATGGGAATCTTCGAGAAGGCGTTTTCCGGCGTCGTGTAATCGTCTTGTAGAGGACGCGGGACGGCTGACCTCACGCTCCCCGGGGGGTCAAGGAGAAGTCGATAAGTTCGGCCCTATAGTTCATGGCGGACCCTGTCGTTTGGCGATGCTCGAGAAGGTCATCTATGTACATTGAGTGAACAGTCAAAGCTCCAAAAAACTGTGTTTTTCCTCAGCATACAGTGTCCAGTGTTTCACAAGTACATACAGTAGTTCTTCATCACCTCACTGCTTTCTTCTTTGCTCTTCTTTTCTCAGTTATACGAGCCTTTTTCCCACCTCCACTCTCCACTTTTTCCACCCTCTCAGGTGCAGCAGTCTCGCTCCACGTTGCAAATGAAGGGGGACTGGGCCGGCAGGGACGTGGAGGTGGAGTGGTCGGATGAGGAAGACGAGGAAGCGGTGCGGTTGGTGGTGGTGGTTGGTGAGGTGGTGAGGAGAGACGGGTAAGGGCTCATCTTCTCGATGTTGACGTAGGTGGTGTTGAGCAGGACGTAGTGCTCCCCGCTGAAGCTGGAGAAGATGGCGGAGATGCGCGACACCAGATCGGAAAAGGAGGGTCGCCGCTCCGGCTTTGGATGCCAGCACTCGATCATCAGGGTGTAGCTGGAGGGAGAGGAAAGGAGTCTTTTTCAGAACTTTACACTATTTTATGGACTATACAATTAATAAGGACAAGGAAAATTAAAGGGGACATATGCTGATTTTCAAGTTCAGACTTTGTATTTTAGGTTTCTACTAGAACATGTTTACATGCGTTAATGTTCAAAAAACTCTTTATTTTTCTCACACTGTCTGTCTGAATATACCTGTATTCACTCTCTGCCTGAAACGCTCCGATTTAGCGCCTGTCTCTTTAAGACCTCTCTACCGATAAAGCCAGCAAAAGTCTGCTCTAATTGGTAACAATCTTCCACATCTGTGCTATTTTTATCTGCTTTTTCACTAGTGATACGTTTTGACGTTTTGTTTTTCATTTCTTCATATTTTTGTGGCATAAAGTTCTGTTTCTCCTCTTGTAGAGTTTTTTTCCATGCAACAATAAATCATCTATTAGCCACTATTTGAACCCGGATAAACGTAATGTTTTTTACTTTATCAGAGGGGCTTCATTCTGAAAGGCTGCAATAGATATTAATAGTTCACTTCACCACTCAGTAGTCCTCAAACATGCTGTAAGTTATTCCTCCCTCTCAGGTGTAGTGCATGCGAGGTGAAAAGGTCTTTATTATTTCAACGTGTCTCGAAGATAACTTTCACACAGACTATCAATCAACAGAACTCTTGAGTCTCTGATATTGACGTTAGTATTTCCCCCCGACTTGGCAGAGCCACCCTCTTCATTGTTGAAAATGAAGAAGAATGGGCCCATTACCACACGTCCGAGGTATCTGCCAGCGGCTGCTATCACCAAGACGCCCCGTGAACGATCGGGAGTGAAGGATTGCGGGAATGTTTGCAGACGTGCAGATCACCCCCTGATGTCTCTGTTTAACTTACAGCTTGGGAACATTGGGCCTCTGCCTCCCTCGTTGGGCCTCTGCCTCCCTCACCTGAACACTCCCACTCCCCTCTAATTTGCACTCTCACTACACTATAGACATGCAGTGGACCTCGTGGCCTTATCGGCACGGCATGAGATCCCACTTGGCATTCGTTTTAACTGTAACGGCAGGTCAGAGTTTAATGGGTAGACAGTTCAGCGAGTGCTGTGTTGACACTGAAATACTTTCCTATATTTTGTAATAAATCACTGTATGTTTTGCTGCTTTCATTTCTCGTAACAGAGAGGTTGCACTTGTTTTAGCCACGTCAGGTATTTTATCGGCAGAATAAGATGCAATTTTCTACAAGATTGTGACTGAAGTTCAGTTCAGAGCAACCTGAAATACTGTAGTTAAACTCTGATGTGAACAGAGCCAAAGAAAATACAAACAAAACCTCAAACTCTGTTGACATAGATATCAAGTCGAACGGACATTGAACTGTTTCCAGTGGGCATTGGACTAGTACAAAAGAAAATGGAGATTGTGGGGGCAGCAAAGGAAAAAGACAGCGGATGGAGCTAGCTTGTTCTTCTTCAGAGCGACGCTAAGTGAGGCGGAGTGACCGAGCGCTGCCACTGACCACGAGCCCGCTTTTTCGGCTCGTTAGCTGTAACCAGCGTAGCGTGTGCGGAATTTAGCAAGCTAGCTGATCACTACTTAGCAAGCTAGCTGATCACTACTTAGCAAGCTAGCTGATCACTACTTAGCGAGCTAGCTGATCACTACTTAGCGAGCTAGCTGATCACTACTTAGCGAGCTATCTTGCTAGTTCCACCATGCTCTAATGCTACACTGGTGACAGAAAATACGCCGAACAAAGTTGTCACTCATCTGGTGGTAGCAATGTGTTTTCCTACGCTGTGAGAAGAGTTACTCAGTGAGTCCGCAACTTGCAGTAAGGGTTTATTTGCTACGGCCCGCTACAACGGTTGTAATGGCAACGTTACACATAAAAATGGCCGCCGCTCCGACCATCCAGCTACGTTGATTTGAACAGGAATGTCCCTTCTCCCCGTATTTTATTTCTATGCTTCTATTCTTTGGGAGCGGCAACACTTAACTACCACAAAGACAACATTAAAAAGTAACTTTGGATTTTGATTTTAAACTGTGACTTCTATTTGACCCACAGCTGCGATGAGACCTAACGCTCGACCGCGAGTGTGCTTCAGACTATTACTAAGGTGGATGATGGATGATCTCAACTCGAGTGGTTTTTATTTATGACTCCAATTGCTTATTCTGCTCTTTCTTTCACCTCCACCCGTTCCCCCTGCTGCCCTTTCCTGACTTCAGACTGTAGCTCTTTCCTCGTGATGTGTTTAAGTGCAGCTCTACAAGTATATATATCACTCACACTAAACGAGCCGTGGCACTTTGCTAGAGGAGGCGGATGACAGGTGAGTACTAGTATGTATATATCAGGGGACTCCAACCTGTTTTTCCTCTGAGAGCTAATTTGACTAAATAAAAGTGTCGAGAGCTGCTCATGGCACCAAGTAGTACATCTGAAATAGCAGACATAACTTTTGTCCTCCTTTTATGGCGCTTTAATAATGTTTTCGGTCACCTCTATTAAAATCACACCATAGGGCGAAGGGATTTTTGTGTATTGTTGGGATGTGCGCCACTAAATAAAGCCTTTGTTGCTGTGCTAGCTTTCTTCGTCTGCTTGGTAAACATAACTGTTGTCTTTTAAGCGTTGTTTTCAGCTCTTCTACTGTCTCTGTTCGTAGACTGTATATAAGAAATGGACGTAGTCATCGTCAATGTTGTATTGAAGAAGACTTAAAACTAGTGATTGAGACCATAAACTCATGTTTACAATGTTTACTGAGGTAATAAATCAAGAGAGAAGTAGAGTCATTTTCTCATAGACTTCTATACAACCAGAGGAGTCGCCCCCTGGTGGTCAGTAGAGAGAATGCAGGCCTAAAGACACTTCCGCATTGGCTTCACTCGGCAGAACCGGGGGCTGTTGCCTGGATGTAACACAGACTTGAAAGCAGCATAACTCATTAATTGACAGCTGATAATCATTTATATATATATATATATAATCATTTTGTGTCAGAAGGGGTTGGTGTATCTGTGAGTTTGATTGGATGGAAGTTTAAACGAAGTGACTTTGTGTTATCACAGAAACGGGTAACTACTTGTTGGAGCCCCCTGGTATAGATATAAGTGTGTGTGTGTGTGTGTGTGTGAGTACACTTACAGAGCGTCGGGGCAGAACTCGGGCTGCAGCAGCCTCCTCCCCTGCAGCAGGAACACGGTGATGTCGAAGGAGTTCACATCCGAATACGGTGGAGCTCCGCGGGTCATCAGTTCCCAAAGCAACACGCCAAACGACCACTACAGGGAAACACAAGAACATTAACTCCCACTTTTATCCATGGACACTGATTCTGAAGTTATTTACATCACATTGTTTGTTGTAATGTAAAATGAAAAATTGCCAAGAGGCCTCACCACGTCTGACTTGGGGGTGAACTTGTGCGTCTGCAGACTCTCCAGAGCCATCCACTTGACGGGCAGCTTGACTCCGCTCTTGTTGTGGACGCTGTAATATTCTTTGTCGTAAACGTCTCTGGCCAGGCCGAAGTCGGCCACCTTCACCGTGTAGCTCTCGTCCAGCCTGTCGGGGGGGCAAAGAAGAAGTCACTTTTTATTATTCTGGATTCTATTGTTTCTTTCTCTTGTATTCGTTCTCATCTCCTCTACAGCATTACGCTTCTTCTGTTCTCTTCTTCCGAGCTGTATTTGATGAAGTATCAGAATTCTAAGTTTAGTTTTGGGTGCTTTTGCTGACAGAAGCGTTCGTCGTGATGCGTTCAAGGACCCTCGTAAAGATGAAAATCTGACGATTCTGACACACTGGCGATTGTTTAAATAAAAACGTACTTTTCCATCCCGTCGGCAGGTTTTGGGGCTCGTAGGGTTAATTCTGTTTTAGTCTCATCTATAGTACCTTTCTGCATTTATACTGTAGAATACACTCGTATGACAGATAGATGTGAACTCACATGCAGTTCCTGGCAGCTAGGTCTCGGTGGACAAACTTCTTGCTGGCCAGATACTCCATCCCTCTGGCCACCTGCAGCCCGAAGCCCATCAGGTCCTTCACTGTCGGGTTCTGTTGGTAAAAACTACCATCAGAGGACTGGGAGACAGTTGACATCATTTCCATTTCAACGTGATCTACGTAGAATGTACTGTACATCAGTTAAGTGTTTTAATTCAGAACTAAATCAGAACACGCATGCGTCCATCTCGTGTACATACATGTCCTTCATCGCGGATGAAGTTGCGCAGGTCGCCGTGCTTCATGTAGGGCAGAACCACCAGCGGCGAGCCCTCTGGCGGAAGGCAGATTCCCAGAAGAGAGAGGACGTTCGCGTGGCTGAAGTCCTTCATGATGATCCCCTCCTTCAGGAACTGGGACACCTCTTCCAGATCTGTGATGCCTTCATAAAAAAATGCAAAGAATTTTTTTTTACAAATTGTAGATGAGGAAACGACGATGGCGCATTACGGTCATTGAGGGTGATATTCTTTATAAACTACGGGGAGGGGGATGATATTCAAATTTAATCTTTAAGAAGTTTTTTCTTGGATTTTGATTCTCCGCCGACACTGAGATTCTTTTTTTTTTTACCTACAATGGCCCTAATAAACCGTTGTTATATCCCAGAGCAGGTAAAGGACAGAAGAGTTGGCGATGTGGGATATATTATGGAGTACTACATTTAAAGATGTGGAGCAACTCTGCTGTACTGACATCAGCATGAAGGTCATTCCTTATATACCTTCTGGGAGAAAAAAAAAAGGATGATGATGGTAATCAAGCAAAAAAAATATCCTCACCCGGACCTGACCCACGCCAAACTCCCATTTGCCAATTGCATCCCTGCCTCTGATGTCCCGCACTTTAGCCCCGCTGACTCTGCTGTAATCTGGTTAGAGATGGAAGCTCTTTGTGTTCTGGAGAAACCAGCTGATTGGCCTTCAACTGAGGTTAGACTCCCCCTCCAAAGATAGAAAGAGAGCCTAAAAATGTCGTCATATCATAGAAAATGCGTCTTTGGCTCTTCTACTTTCAACAAATCGTCTAAGTAATATATATTAGAATAAAAGCATCAACTCAAGGTCTCGAATATAACAAAAGAACGCAAAAAAACGATGACATGGCGCCCTGAGAAATCACTAAACGTAATAAAAAAGGTCCAAATCCCAGAGGACGAAACCCCAGCAGGCCGAGTTCATCCCATCCCGCTGTGTTTGGAGCTTTCCCCCACATTACTCCAGCATCAATCTCCCTCGGTCCAACTGACAGGTTACACGATTAGCGGGGACCCTAATGCCGTCCTCACCGCGGGACGCTCGTTCATCACCATCGGCTCAGCCAAAAAGGACTCGGGAGCTCTGATGAGATGAAGATCCTTAATGCTATTGGAGCGTTGTGATATCATACAATAAGCACGCATTATAAGCGGATGTAGGATGGAGAATAATTACGGCTGGATGTGAATACGTTTGGACGAGGAGAGAGTGTGTTGAGTGTGTGTTTGTTCTGAGAAAAGAATAAAACATAAAACGTCATTTTTGCAGCATTTTGTTGAACTTAAGCTCGTGACAAGACGTTACATAAACATGGCTCGGATTGATGAGCAGAGTGCAAAACCGCGGTACCGGCAGCAGCCGTCTTGTCTGCCGTTGCTCCTAAAGTAGTGTTATTACGGTCTGGACGGCCTCTGAGCGAGGCGAACGCCATCCGCAGAAAGGATTTCTAAAGGCGTTTACATGTAAAGTGGGGTTTGTACTCACGGTTCAGGGACTTGACGGCACAGTGCTGCTTCTGCCCGTCCGGCTCAAGCAGCGTTCCGTGGAAAACACATCCGAAGTGACCTGCAGGTTACAACACGACAACACGTCAGCATCGGTGAATCCAGCAGCTCCAGTTCAAACCTGTAGGGTCCCTCCTTGCAAATCAACCCACGCGAAAAAATAAGCCTCCCTGAAAGACGTCCATTTCGAAACAGTGACGCTTGAGATTAAAATGTTCAGTCCCGATGACAATGAGGTCACAGCTGTGAAGCAGGTGAACAATGGAAGCCAGGATCAGTCTGTAGTTCGGGATGTTAAAGTTACTAAATTGTTGGTATCGTGACATCCCTAATGGTGGCAGACTTTGACACAACTCCTTGTGTCAGCGAACACACTCGTCCAATAAACTAAAGTCTGATTCTGATCACTGCCTGTTGCTTCACGTACTCGTCCTGATGGATCAACGGGCGAACCGACGTTTGTCCATAAACGGTAACAGCTGTATGGCACCGGCTAAATGACCATGAAGACGTTTTTGCAGGCCGATTTTTTGGGATGTTGTGCAAGAATCCAGCATCCTTCATTTCCATCTTGGCTTGTTGAAGCCCCCCCTTCCCCTTTTGGGATTGTTTCTTCATGACAGAGCCTCTATGATTAAGATCTTGCGTCCTGCCAGTTGGCTCCCTGATCACAGAACTTTCCCAGAAATTAGAAGAGAAAATATCTCTCCGCTGCTCACGCACAGGAATCATTTTGTTTAGAGCAGCAGCATCAAGGTGATTTCGTGTTGTGCGTGCCGCTTTTTTTACGCGAGGAAGGCTGGTTTGAAAACGACCTGTTTTCAAACATCTAATTCAGATTCTCTTAAATTACCGTCACCCTCACACTAAATCTGCCCCCTCAAGTAACCCAGTATGAAGCTTTATTCATTAAAGCCCCACGCAGGCTATTAGCCTCTGACAAACCCTCTTGAATTATTGTGCATTTCATTGAATTATATCTCTTAAGACGTGAGGGTTTCACCCCCAGACCGGGAGGGGTGCGGGGAATAAAACGAGCGCGGCGTTCTCCTATCACGTCCCCGTAAATGTCTGAGGGGGTCGGATTACGACTCCCAACAATGGAGCCTGGGAATACTAGCTGTGAACAAATCATCCTACGCAACAGCCCCGAAATCCAGGCTCTTTTATTCAGGGCGGGGGGGGAGGGCTGCGTTTGGGGGTCTTTCACCTCTTGAAGTTGAATTTGATCCGTGGGTCTGACTCGGCTACTTAAGTGCGAGGTGATTTCTGTGTCTTGCGGTTTCGATGAAGCCTTGTGGGAGACTTTATCCTTTTGCATCGCTTCACATAAACCTGATATTCATTCTGCGCTCGCTGGATGATAGCATCGGATACAACGGAAGAGACTAAAAAACGTTATTATTCATGATAATGCACATCCAAAGCTATAATCCTCTTCTTTAATACATTCTTCAGCAATAAGCAGCATCAGAGGCACACGCCCTGAATATCAACAGTGGCACTCGGATTGACGATTGCTCAGTTCTGACTTCATGCTTTAAAAGCTTTGACAACAGCTTAATAAATGTCTGCCTCGCGGTTTTATTTTGCACATTTAGTAGCCAGCAGCTCCTTCCTGGAAAACGTTTTGTTTTGCCAAGAAATGCACCGGAAAATGATGCATTTTACATTTTTTGTTGAGAGTAAGTAGAAGAAGAGCTGGGTAGCTGTTATGAGCACTTGGCTGATAATCAAAATCCTTGATTTTGAAGCTGCACCGCTCTATTAACCTGAAATATTTTACCATAATAAATGAAAACATGACCCCCGAGAGAGACCCAGTGATACTTTAAAACGGTCTATTTTAACAGTGAAGGGAGTATTTCTGTGACCGACCTCTGCCGATGACCTGGTTGAGGTGGAGCAGCAGCTGCTCCCTGGCGATCACCACGTGCTGCACCTCGGTCAGCAGGTCCGGGTGGAGGCAGGACGGGTCGATGTGGACCGGGGCCATCAGCAGGGGGGACACCAGCTCGCCCTCCATTCCCAGACCCAGACCGCCTCCCAGTCTCCTCAGTCGGGGAGACAGCAGCTCCCCGTTGCCCCCGTAGACGGGAGGAGCAGCCCGGCACGTCTCGGGCCTGTCGGTGCCCTGATCTGGAAGAAGCAACGGAGGGTCAGCGACTGTATCAGCGGGGGGGCCCTCCAGAGGTCAAGGTGTGTTACGTGATCAGAAAAGAACGGCTACAAAGGCAGAGAGCAACGTGACACTGTGATGGAGGGAAGCTGGAGGAAAACAAAGTCTCTGATTTCTCCTCTGCTGCAGTTAGTGGACGGAGAGCAAAGGCAAAGAAAGTGAGGGGACGTACAGACATAATGAGCTCAGGTATAACCTTATACATCTACCGCCGCTGATCCTAAACCCCAACTCTCCCCGAGGACAAGCATTAGTTCATTAGTAAGTCTATCTACTCACTGTTTAGACGCAGGAAAATTGCTTTGCCCATCAAACTCAGGATCATAATACATGGAGCCCCCCCCCCCCCCCAACGCCCTCAGGATTCAAGCTCAAGAAACCGAAACCACAGGTGACTCTTAAGATCACATCAAAGTCTGGCCCGTTGGTCAGTTTACGGTTTACTTCCAAAAAGTTGCTTTGCATCGATTTTTTTTAATCATTTGAGCCTCAAGAAGAGTGTTTTAAAGTCCAGAGACACCAAAACATTAGTATTAGTTCTTACCGCAGCGGGCCGGGGTTCAAATCTGACCCACGACCCTTTGCTGCATGTTGTCCTCTCTCTCTCTCTCTCTCTCTCTCTCTCTCTCTCTCTCTCTCTCTCTCTCTCTCTCTCTCTCTCTCTCTCTCTCTCTCTCTCTCTCTCTCTCTCTCTCTCTCTCTCTCTCTCTCTCTCTCTCTCTCTCTCTCTCTCTCTCTCTCTCTCTCTCTCTCTCTCTCTCTCTACAATTTCCAGACTATGACTATCCAATAACAGCAAAAGCCCCCCATAAGCTAATTTGAGGAAGTTAGTTCGTAATGAACCCACAAAAAATGTAAAACTAAAAAATGAAAAACCTTGAATTTAAAAAACTCAAATTAAAAACTTAAATAACTTCAACTTAAAAAAGCTTTAAAACTTCATTAAACTTAAAAAAACAACTTTAGCTTCAACTTAAACAATGTAAAACATTGGGAGTATGGGGTCTATGCCTGCGGATGTTAGTTCAGAACATGTTAAGGCATGCACTGCTAGCATAGCGTTCAGCCCCACAGGGAGGTAAGCAGGTAAATGGGAGGTGGGACAAGAAGGTGTCAGGTGGGGGTGGGGGAGGGGCTTATCTGGTTGACGTACCCTCCATCAGGGTTGTTCTATAGTCGACCGACTCGTGCGAGACCATTTCGTTAGTGGGGCTGACATTCCTCGCGTTAGCCAGCCTGTCCAGATGCTGGATGTGGCCCCGGCCATCATACCACACCTCAGACAGATCTAGAAGTAGAGGGAGGAAGGGATGATGGAGACATGAAGGGGATAGGAAGCGCGTAGAAGGAGAGGTGAGAGAGAAGAGAGGGGTGAGATAAAAGATATAAAAAGGGAGGGGGAGAGATGAGAGAATTACTCAGAAAGGCAAAGCGTCTCACCAGCACACAAACTCACTGTAATAACACCACCAGGCCAAAGAACACCCAGCAGACACACATGCACAGGTTAGAGAAGACGCACTGAACTCCAGCAGCACGAACGCAAACACATATGAACACACACGGGCTGCTGCAGGGATGACGTCATTTTGTAGTCCGACCAGGAAGTTAGCTTCGCACTGGTTCCCTCGACAAAAAAAACAACGGGATTTTCCCGCCTTTTTAAAGACGCTTAAGAGCTTCAAAAGTCACGAGAGGGGTAATCACTGACTGTATGTGAAGCTTGTGTGAACCACAGGCCTCATGTCAAGTATCCAACCAAATACCCATTCAAACAAACGAACACTGACTTCCAGATGAACACAAAGTGCAAAAATGCTGATTCACTTCCAGGTTTTATAACTCGTTCCTGCAGCACGCTATTATATAGATTTAAAGTCCCATTTAAATGGAAGTTTATTTTGAAAAGACGACACATGCAACGAGCGTAAAGTCACACGTGTCGCGATAGACGAGGAGTAATTGTTTGTAGGACACGCTGAGTAACTTCCGCTCCACTGGGACTTTAAAATCTATTTTCATCTCCACTCGCTCACATATTTCATTCTTATTGGCAGATGTGTGTTGCTGCCTCCTCGATTGCAAAAATATTTACTCAATTTTCCAATATTCTGGCTTCACCCCGTTGTATTTCACAACCTCACTGGACTGACCGGAGAGTCTCATTAACACAATATTTAAAAAAGCAGATAACATTAGAACGGACTGTGAAATCAAAGCCAGTCGGTCACTGTCTAGGATTACAGCTAAACCTTTGACCCCCTTCCCCGTCGTCTCTGCTCTCCTACCGTCGATGTGTTTGTTCCTCCTCCACATGAGCAGCGTTCCCAGCAGCAGCAGCAGCAGGCTGACGCACACGCAGCCCACGATGAGGCCCGTGTAGTCCGGCTCCTGAGCCAGCGTCACCTTGCCCAGGTGCCGGATGGAGTCCGCCTGGCGCCACTGAGAAGAAGCGAAAAAAGGAGGTTCGGGGTGTCACAGAGAACAACTGGTAAAGATTCATGGCATATACATATACACACGCATTTAAAAGGCATTAAACTGGCATATGGTAAGCAACAACAACAACACACACACACACACACACACACACACACACAGACACACACACACACACACACACACACGTCTGTTTCCACAGTCTGGAGGCAGATTACATCAGTGATATTGCTTCTGCTATTATTAGGTTTAGTGGAAATGGGGTTTCTACTGCTGCCTGCTGCTGCAGATGGGACGGTGTGTGTGTGTGTGTGTGTGTGTGTGTGTGTGTGAGCTAAGGGATATTGGCTGACCATCCCCTGAGATACTGGCTTTTCCTCTGAAGGCCAGTTCACAAGTCAACAGCGATGAGGCCGATAACGTCCGGCCTGGAGAACGGCGACCGCTGGAAGTTATCTCTGAGGGACCGCAGCCTCTAATATTAGTTTGTGTCATAGAAAGGGGGAGTGGCTTTGGACGGGCTGTCGGGGTAGTGGAGTTGGTGACTTTCTGGCTAGTTTTAGCCATTTTTGGAGCCAATGCTGCTCGCTACCTTGATTTTAAAAGAGTTGGCCACACTGGGCGGGGTTTAAGATATCTTTTGTCCCAGGTGCTAAACGTCTGTCCCGTCTAAACCCTCATTAATAAAAGACAGCGTAGAGCGGTGGGGGGTTTGGTTCCTCTGACATTACGCCTCCTTCTCATGAATTATATTCAAGTGACAAGACAGCTGGATGCTGAGCCCTTTCACTCAACACACTGTCTAATAAACTCTCCCTGAGCTGCTTTCTTTTTATTGTTTTGTGTCAGTATAAGGGACTGCATTAGGACAGGAGGGGGTTATTGAAGTTTGCTGTAAACGATCCGGAGCGCCGAAGGAATGTGCTGTTTCTTATGAATATTCCCAGAGCGCAGAATGAAGAGTTCGATACGGCGACACTGCAAGTAAAGTCTGTGTTATTATTGTCAACCTGGAAATAAAACACGTTCAACAGAACCTGGAGCTGTTATTCATTCCTAACTAATCATCCATCATCACTGCGTCTCGGCCTCTTCCTCCTCAGAATACCACGACGCTGGGATTTGATACCTTTTATTGCTAGAATTCCTCCAGTGAGCCTGATAATACAGACAGCGGGGGATGTTCATATGAAGGCATTACAAGTGGATTTATGGATCTCTGTTGCTCTGCGTCCACTTGTCTCAGAGCAGATGTTTGACACAGAATATCTTGTTTGGACATCAAAAGCTTTATTGGCTCTGAGAACGTAAAAAAATATATAACTAATAGATATTATCAGGAAACTTTCCAGGTTTATAACTAGCATTAAGACAAATGTCTTTTGTATTACAAGTATTCTGAGGATGTATGTTTACATATGCAAATGAGGCATTCTCTTTTTGAATATGGGCTTATTTGGATACTTTTCCAGATCAGAAATCTCAACATTCAAAACCCTCATTTAGAGAAAACGTCCTTTAAAGAGACGTTTAGTTCAATTACAGACATTTAGAAGACTCTACAGGTGAAGAGGGTCAAACGATTACCTAACAGATCCCCAGTTGATTACTTATTACACCGCCTATTAAACGATCGAAACATGCTAATTAGATTTGGACGAAGGTCAGAACGATCTCAACATGTTGGTATTTCCTTTAAGAGGTTTGAAACACAGTTGGAATGATACGGATTCACAGCGGAGGAAAGTTCAAACGCTGATTCAGTCACCCGCTGTGTTTAACACACTTTCTACTGCTGTTTGCACACTCTTGTGTTCTTTACTTCAAGGGGATGATGAGCTCATCCACTGACATGCAAATGAAATTCATCTGAGCACGCACACACACACACACACACACACACACACACACACACACACACACACACACACACACACACACACTGCAACACAAACACCACTTCAAACACACACTGAAGCTTTTAGAACAAGCAGTCTGTTGATATGAGTGAAGAGCGTGTGTGTGTGTGTGTGTGTGTGTGTTTGTGGTGAACTGGGTGTCTCTATTAAGCTGCGCTTAGTAAAGAAAGTGTCTTTGTTGACCAACTGTTGCACACGCGATTGAGAGGTGGCGTGTGTGTTTAGGTGTGTGTGTGAATCTCTTTGTAGTCTGTATGTGTGAACATGTTAATGTGTCTCCATCTCTATTTGAAGGTTTGTGACAAAGTGCAGAAGTTAATCTGAGGAGAAAAAGTGAATTCATAACGATACCGTAACAATTCAAAATGGCTGCTGAAGATCAAGAGAACAGACGGACCTTTTCTGCTCTTGATGCAAAACCTAAAAGCACATTCCACGTGTCTCACCTCCACCTGCAGCCCCTTGGAGGTGGCGCCCTGCAGCTCGGTGGGGACGGTGCACTCCAGAGTGTTTCCACTCAGAGTCAGACTCTCACAGCTGTGGTTGGAGACCGTCAGGACCTGACACTTCATCGCCTCCCTGTCCATATGGTAACCCTGCGGTGGAGGGAAGGGGGAGGAGAGAGAGAGAGAGAGAGGGGAGAAGGAAGTTGTGGGATAGAAAGCGACAGAGAAGGATGGAGAGAAGGATTGAGATACAGAGGGAGAGAAAAAAGAGAGAGACAAATGAGGTTGGAGCTAAATACGACTTTTTATATACGACGTTGTAAGACAACTCCCAGACCTGTCAATCACAGTGAGCCCGTCAGTCGCCTACGCTGCAGGAGAGAAGGAGCATCACTGAGATACGTCACACTGAAACCTCTGTACTCTGCTGTCAGGTAAAGGTGTGTTCAATGCCTGCAGGAAGAAGCAGGAGCGAGAAGTGTCCAGACAAACTCTGCAACTCACCGACATAAAACAGCGGGTAGAAATGTGCATGCAATTTGGGAATACTGGTGCACGCGATAGGAAGAGAACGAGAGCAGCTTTAGGGGGAAGCTCTGTGTTATTGGCCAGCTTTTGAGTCCCTGTTATGTGGAACGACTCTATTTAAAGTAACTGCACGGAACAGTCTCGATTTAATGCTGATGCTGCTATATGACCTACATAAGCAAACGAGACCATCAGCAAGAAGATCGGCTATTTCTAAGTCGTCTTGTTGCCGGGCCCCGCTGGAGGGAAGGGAGGCACGGGAGAACCAGAACCAGGACTGAGAGGAGGCAGACTGTCAGACCCTGCTGCAGTAAAAATGAGAGGTTTTCTAAAGGGAGTCTGGTGCTCGGAAACACTACCGCTTTAGTCCACAGGGGCCGCCAAATCCACACAAAATGAAAGTTCCTCTTAGCAGCTTTAAGACTTAGTCGTATGATCCGTGTTATATGTTCTGTGCCTGTATGGTGCACAGGGGGGGGGGGGGGGGGGGGGGCTTTTGTATAAATCAATCACAGGCCACATAAGAGTGTTCGCTGTAATTTACAGACCTCCATAACTGGAGTCCTAAACATTCTTCAAAGGTTCCTTCTGCAGCTTTTAAACTATTTATAGGACTTTTTTTTTTTTTTTTTTAAAAGGCCAGTAAGTGACACGAGTGCATGTTAACAAAGTTATACGAGTTTTATAGTCTGAAGCCATATTTTAGTAGCGACCTCGCGGCTTGTTCAGGACGTATTAGAGATTTGGAAACAGTAGGCATTGCTGAAGTCACTCTGAAGTAAATCAGGTGCAGGTTTCTTCATGATTCACCAGTGATGGAACTGCTGCCGCTGCTGATACGAGCGAGACTCAGCAACTTGTCGAAGACGACGACGACGACAAACCGCCCCCTCTGAGATCTGACTGGAAGCTCACACGGCGATTGTCGTTTTGACGGGAAGCTGTGAGAGATCAACGCAGCCTGATTCGCTCTCTGTTCTGCACTCTCAGACTCGTTCTCGTTCCCTTTGTTTTCTTCATTCCCGCTCACTTCTTGTCATCTCTCTCTCTCTCTTTCTCTCTCACATAAACACACTTGTTTGAGTGCAGCAGAAGGCAATAAAGAGAATGATCACATTCCTTGCGTGACAGCTTGGGATTTTCCAATTTGACACAGACTGGAGGCTCGCACCTGTTCCTGCTCTCACACACACACACACACACACACACACACACACACACACACACACACACACACACACACACACACACACACACACACACACACACACACACACACACACACACACACACACACACACACACACTGCAGCAACACAGACCGCTAATTCACTTGCTTGCAATTAGGAGACGCACACTAAGACAACACCGCGTAACAAGATCATGCGATGCAATCCTTGTTTCGGGCTGTCAGCGTGACGATACTGTACACACAGCAGAGAGGAGTTATTAAAGTTATTAAAGAGCCGCCGCGGTCGCTCTGAATACATTGTTATGATGATAAATGGAAGCGAGATGCCGTCTCCCGTGATGTTATCGAGCCTGGCCAACGCGCCAAAATCAACAGCCTGGTTCTTTTAATGTGCTGCCTGGTGCCGGAGCTGTCAGTCAGAGCCCAATGTTCCTTTATTTGTCTTTTATTGGCAGACGTTTTTTTGGGGGCTTGAGTTATCATGTGGCGCTGAAATGAGCCCAGTGTTTGCCCTTTACAGGAGGCCACTGCAGGGCAGAGGGTTATCAGATGTGGTCTGTTTCGGTGCGAAACCCCGCCCCCCCCTCCACCCTGGGTAAAGAACTAGGGGGGTTTGTCTGGGATGAAGGGGGGGGTAGAGGTTGGGTCGGTGGTTGGATTTAGCATCGGGGCCAAGGTCATGTCTGGGAAAAGAGAGAAAGAAGGAAAAAAAAAAGCCAGGCAGGATTCCCTGCGAGAGGTTCAGCACAGCTGCCACGAACCGTCGAGCAAAAAAAACAAAAGCAAAATTGAAAGAAAGAAAATGGTACAAATATGTTTTTCATTGTGTTGCTAAAAACAGGCTCGGGGGGGGAATGTCGCGGTGGCTCGTTTGAAAAGCGGCATTAATATGTCAAAAGCTTTGACCTCGGGGCCGGCAGAACAATGCAAGTCAACGGAGAGAATACATAGAGAGGTGTAGCAGTGAGGAGGGGATGGGGAGGTGTAAACGATGGGAAACAGACTCCACTTCCTGTTTTTCTTTCAGTATTGTTTCCTTCCCGATTTGACCCGGACCGTGGAAGTTGCTGTACGTGTGACTATGGGAAGCAAAGTGCAGCAACCAGCACAATTGAACATCAACCTGCTTCCAAATTGTGAATTCATCCCATTCAGGAAAAGCTCTGCAAACCACAAATCTGTGGTGTCGATTATATGAACACAACCCTGCAGATCTGTAGCTCTCGCTGTTCTGTGAAGCACTTTCTTAGCTTTTCACATTCGCCACAGCCCAAACGAGGAGATTTTATTACTTCACCACAACCGTACACTCGACAATTAGCGGTTCTCCAGGTGTCTTGAGTTTCTGCACCTGTTTCTGCAAGCGTCTGCCCTGCTGGAGCTCACTTTGAATCATGACCAAAGGATGCAGTTCTGCCTCTAAACCGTTGCGGCTCTATGGTATCTTTATAGACATTAGAGTATTTGAAAGACAACAAAAGTTTTATGACCAATCGTGGCACAACTGACCCTTCGCTAAGCCCCGCCCCCTGCCGCTACCCTATCAAGCTGCCACGGAGCCCACACTGTCACGAACTGGACTTTGTGTAGAAATATTTCGTCTTCAGTCTTACCTTGAGCTCCACGATGCTCTTGTTGTCCTTGGAGGTGAGTTTGGGGTCCTGGAAGAGGGGGTCCTCCACGTAGATCAGATCCCACTGATCCGTAGAGTAGCCGTCCAGGACGAACGCCACCTTGGTGACCACGGGCGGCTGCAGGGCCAGTTTGGCCAAAGAGGGCGTGGTGCACTGGATGGACGTCCGGTTCTCACCGTACACACAGCTCTAGAACGAGAGAGGCAGGCGGGAACAGAGACAGACAAAGACGTGACGGTTAGAAAACCTCTACTGATGTAGATGAACACAAACTGGATCTGTTTGTACGATTGTCAGCTGGTCTCCTTCGATATTGTTATCTCCGCCAGACGTCAGCCTGCAGGGAGAGCATGCGTTTGGTTGGTTGTGTGTGTGTGTGTGTGTGTGTGTATTTGAGTCAACTCAATAGTATTATTCAAACGAATTGTTCGGTTTGTAATGCGTACCGAACCGAAAGCCTCGTACCGAACGGCTTAATACAAATACGTGTATTGTTACACCCCTAACGTTCATGCATAAAGAGGTACCGGCACACCTCTACCCTCCAGGTCTTCCCTCCGTCACTATGTACAACCACCGTGTGGTAATCCTCAGTTTGGCAGTTTCTTTCATCACATGAGACGCCACCTGTTTTTTTTAGCCTCTACAGTGTTTACAGGCATGGCCCGAGGGCACAACAGAGATTCAGCCCACGTAGGCCTCCCAGCTTTTGTGCTCACTAAAGAACCCCCAGTGAGAGACAGAAACACCCTAAGTCCTTTTTTATTGAGGTGTGGCGGAGTTTCATCTTGTTGAGGTTTGACTTCTCCTGTTACATGGCAGAGATCCTGGAACCTTACGCGTCTGCATTGAGGTTTGAATCAGCCTGGGTTTGGGTTGCTAAAGAGGAACTGGACTTCATGTCCGTCTTAAAAAGAAATCCTGTCCTTTCGATCGATGTGCATCGATGTGGATCAATAATTGTTTTAACGTTTAGTCTGTTTATAGTTTATTATGATGGAAAATATGGTTGACTTTGGTGCAGTTTGGACAGTTGGGTTGAAACACTTTAAATCAAGATTAAAGCCTCAAGTACAAAGTATTTGTTGTTTGCAACGTGGCTCATCTGACTCTGTTCTCTCCTACAGTAAATGAACAGTAAAGCCACTGAGCTGTCTGCCCTTTCACTAACAGATTATGGGAGAGAATTTTGGGGAAGGAACAGCATCCAAAATGGGGGAGTTACTGGGATCTGGATCTGGGGCAACGTTCCCAGAAACAAGAAATCAATAGACTTGACTATAAATGGGTACACTATTGTGAAAGCTGTTGATACGAGTAATGGGAGCGGTTCAGTGTTTAGAGAATGATCCGTTTCACTCACAGCAGACACCTTCGCTTTGCGTCTCATCTTCCATATTTCCTCGATGGAGCTGAGGTGACAATTAAAAGGAGGATGTGTTTCATTTGTCACGGAGATTGCGGTTTGTTCATTACGCAGAGCAAACATCGATACACAGTCGTTATGAGAGGCGACAGTCCTCCACACGGGCGCGCTCAGAACAAACCGGACTTGTTTGGCTGCCTCGCTGAGCGATCGATGCTGATGTTTGCGCTGCGGTGGCCAATGATAGCGCGTGTTTATCTTCTGGGCTACGAAGGTAGACGTGTCCTTGAGTGGATAGTGCACGAGGACAGCAGGAAGGAGAGGAAGGAAAAGAGGTGCTCAGTGGTTTATAATGGTCGGTTGAAATACTGTTCATTTATATAAATAGATCGTTTGTATATATATATATATATATATATATATATATGAAAGGGTAGGTGTACAAAGCTAAGGCTTCAGCCTCAACCTTTTCAGTCGACATAAACTTGCTTCTGTTTGTCACCATGATAAAATAACCCCCCCCCCCCCCAAAAAAAACTCAACAAACTGGTTGAAATCATATCTGCCTGCAGTAGCAGCAGCTCTGTCGCTGACACACACACACACACACACACACACACACACACACACACACACACACACACACACACACACACACTCAAAGACATGGAATCATTTAAAAATACCCACATGCACGTTTGAATGTGTCAACGTGAGGGTAGCGCTGGGTCGCCCAACAAAAGCAATCCAATTAACCTCCACACACCAATAAGGAGCGAGTAGAGCGGGACTGTAGGGTAACCCCCCCCCCCCCCCCCCTAGTCTCCCACGGGCGCAGCGAAAGGAAAAATATCCTGCGAATTAGTGGAAAAATCAGTCAGTTTCATTGTTCGGCGGCCGTCTCCTCTTATTTGAGGCCGAGGAGGTGAAGGGCTGTAGGTCGCCAGCAGCTGTAAATACAATCGCTCAGAGGGCCGGGGGGCCGAGAGCTGTTCACTGTGGGGGTGATGAGAGAACCAGCGATCCCGAAAAAAATAAAACCTCCGCCGTCCCTGAAGGATCATTAGTGTAACAGCCTGTGAAAAAGGCCAAGTCATAACGGAGCTCCCACGTACAAAAGTGCCCGTCAAATCTAGAGTGATTAATACCAGCAGCGCTCTTCTTCTGCTCTCCAGCGTTTCCTACCACGCTGTGTCGTGTTATCGTTGTCTTTTGGCTTTAAGGCCTCCAGGTCAGCTGCGTCTTTGCTTATTATCTAGATTTTGAGGTGCACATTTCACTTTCTTCTTCTTTTGCAACCGCACGTAATGTGCTTTGCATCCTCTCCTTTTTGTTTTCCAGGATTCTATCGGTTTGCAACTCTTTTGTTTGTGCAGAAGACCAGCACTAAACTGCAATCATTAATCATTTAATGATGCTCTCTGAGTTACAGATTGACATCTGTTAATACAAAATCTCCCAGATGTAATCCATTTAAACTCCCATTTAAGTAAGTTGGACTGACAGCACATAGACGCTATGCAGCTCTCTTGATGTCGCAGTCGACATTAAGGGTTCTCTATACGGACGGCGTTGTCAGCCTAACAATCCACCATCCGGCTCCCTCGCAGTTCAAGCTGGCCTCATCCACTCATTCTTAACTAAACCTTACGGACAAAAAAGTGCCGTAACTCAACAAAAGCCCACGCGGGTTCATGCTCAGGTAAAACACTGTTAGCTCTGTCAGCACTGTTAGCTGCTAGCCGCCGCCATGTTGAGAGCCGTGTGGAGGCAACAGATATGCTGTGAACGTTACTCGTTCACTTTCATTCTCTTCCTCCTCTCAGAAACCCTCCCGCCGTGGGGAAAGGGAAGAGGCTTTTCGTGAGGCGTTCAGGTGTCATCTGGAGGGATTTGAGCCCGCCGGGGTGAGATAGGAAGAGGAGTCTGACGCTAAAACGAGCCGATTCGTGACTACAGGTGACAGGTGTCTGGATACGGTGAAGCCGAACCAAACCATACATGATTGAACTGCACTCCATCTGTTTTGCGAGTGATCTGTGAATGTTCTCTGTTTTTTCATGTATGTGCACCCCCCCCCCCCTTTAACTTTGTGACCATGCCAGCTTTTCACGACGGATCGTAAAAGAAACCACCTCTTTCATGTGTGTGGGAAAGCTGAGATTGGCTGAGACCAGGCTTTACTGGAGATCTGAGAGGCAGATATCAAGTCAACGCCGGGTGGTTGTTGGGTTTATTTTTCATGCTCCGACTCCGGACTGAGACCCTTGAGCGTCTTTGGTTTTCTTCCTCTCTCCGATCTTCGGTGTGCAGATCTTGTAAATTCCCGTCCGACTGGAGAACAGATTTCACCAACTGCACCGAACATCGTATTTTTTTAAGGGTTCGTGAACGCAGCACCGGATGCACGAGACGCTGGCTCACATTACCCAGAGTGCCGATGGAAAACCTCTGGGGCGGTCGGTGTGTGTGAGAGACCCGTCCCTCTATTCTGAGGGGTTAAGACAATAAGACACTCATACTGTCCCTTCCCAAGGCTGAGCCTCAACTCATCCCGTTTACTGGAAGGAATTTAACAGGCGACAGCTGGGCCCTGAATCATCCTAAATCATTAGCAATGATAGCCTTATTTTACACTGCTGGCTTCATGCTCTCTCTTTAGGGAGAGAGAAGTTTGTGTTTGTTGTTTCTCTCTGTTCTGTTACTCCAGTTTAAACAACAATACAATATTGGAGAGAGGGTCAGCTTCGATGTGACACCTTTCAGTCACGCGAGAGTTGTTTATTCGTCACATTTTAAAAAGTTTCGAAGGTTTGCACGGTTTTAAAAGACGGTGTGTGCTGCAGCACCAGGTGACGCATAAAGAACGCGCAGAGTGACCCCCCTCCTCTAAGATTACAGGTGAAATTACACCCAGTGAACTCGAGCACAACCCAGAAAAAACGGAGAACACATGTTTGGTCTTTCTTTTTTTATTTGGCAAAATAATTTGTTATTATTTATTTTAAAAGCCCAAAAGTGACGTTCTAACATCTGGGCCTGCTGGCTGGCTGCTAGTTTCGGGAAGCGTTTGATTTGATATGCAGCAGCATTTTGTACGAGCGGAGCATTTTAAAACGTCAATATCACAGTTAATAATGTTTATTTAAATTTGTGAGAGGCTGAAATTGTGATTGATATTCTAATTATTGTGCATCCCTAACACCGCCTGACCTAAAATAAATCAGTCAGGGTAGTATGTGGTCACTAACGGGGTATTTAATGTAATGCAAACAGATATTTACAGCCTTAAAATGACCAGTGTGCCTTTTTTTTTTTAGTTGACCGAGGGAACGTCCACGCGCAGCAACAAACCGCTGACCCTCAGACGCGAGTCCAGATGGGTGTCGGGTGAATCAGGGATTTTGCGAAGCGGCAAATTTTTTGGATCATAAACCTGATTTCAGAGACCCGAGCTCTCCGGAGACCCATCAACCGCTGACCTGAACACAGGTCAATGACCAGGGGAAGGGAAACTGAAAGACGAGACACTGCAGGGAGTGTGTGTGTGTGTGTGTGTGTGTGTGTGTGTGTGTGAGACAAACAACGGGGAGAAAGACGGATTGGATTAAGAGATGCAGTGACGTTTAGAGATGGAAGTCCTACGTGCTCTGTATCAGCGTGTGTGTGTGTGTGTGTGTGTGTGTGTGTGTGTGTGTGCATATTTACTGAGCGTGTTATCATGTCCTGACTGAACCTGCAGCAGCGAGTGACTCAGGATGACCGATAACATCACTACAAAGCACTGCTTGTCCTCAAAGTGCCTCCCAAAGGCAAACATTGAGAACAACACACCTTCGCTCTGTTTGTTTGTTGTGACTCACGAAGAAATGTGGCACCTTCGCTCTGAAAGCATAGATTCTGTTAATGAAATGTTAAAAAAAGTCCTCAACTGGTGCAAAGTTTCCTCCATTTATCCGTTTTCTCTCAAAGGAAACTGTATCACTGCAGCAGCAACTGCAATGAAACTGAAGCTGTGAGTCGGTCACCTGAGCGAGCCGTGAGAGTGGATGAGGAGGTCAGTGAGGTCACATAGAGGGGGAGCCATGGAGGTTCTGTGGTCAGTGTCATTACTTCAGACAGCGCCGACTCTTTTATGGCTGAAGACAATTGTTGTTATAAAGTGAAGGTCCAAGTCCTCTCGTGTCGTTACTTATGTTCCAAGCAGGGTACCTTTTTTTCCCATGACGATCAATCCGCCCGTTGATGTATTTCTTTCTGTAGTTGTTGTCATGAGTACTTTAACAGAGAACGCCAATATTACGTGGCTTTTATTTGAGCTTTCGCACCGCGAATAACGGCGTCAACCAATCACGTTGTTCACACTATAGTGGACAAAGACGAGGAGTCTTCGTAGTCCGGACCAAGATTGCCATCTTTATTACTAATGTCGCTTTGGATGAAAGCGTCTGCTTAATGACTGTAATGTAATGTAATGTAATGTATTACTCCTTTAATTAAACCTTGACCAAAGGCAGCGCAGACCAGATCTCCTTCTGTTCTTACTTTCACAATAAAAGCCCGAGACATACAGACAGAGTAACTGTTTACCAGAGGGAACTCAGATTCACTTAGAGCATTGCACTCAAAGGAAACTCAATAAATGATCTGACAGTAGCTTAGTCTGTACAACAGATTACCTCTGACGGACTGATCTGGGTCTATAGGGTCCTGGTAGTTTGGTCCTCTGACTGCATGAATCTATTTGAACCTTTCATTGAAAAAAGTGCTGCAACTGCAAATTCGAAATCGCTGCCAGTGTGAATAGTTTTGATGCAAAATATTGTCAGGCGAATATTTCGCATTTTCCGTGTTGTTTATTGGTATATTTATTCTGAAAGACGTCCCTTCCTCTGCCCGTATGATCCTATGTCACAACATATAGAATGATGAAACCTTTAAAACCAAGCACTTTGACTTATGACCTGGATGACAGTTTACACATTTAACGTCACTTTAAAAGGTCCTTATAACTAAACTACATCAATTCCGGGGACATGTTTGATGGCCTGCAGACAGCGCGGTGAAAGTGTCAGAGTCGGGTAATTTAAAACACCTCCGGGCCGCCGCCAGTCTGAGGGAGCGATGACATGCTTCCAGCATGCAGTATCGTTTCCCACCGATAAGTAGAATAAAGTCTGAGGGGAGGCTGAGGAGAGCCAGAGCGACCTCGAGGCCTCGCGCCGCTACTGTGCGTCACATGTGACAGCTGGATCCCGTGATCAGACCGTGGATTTTCCATTTCCTTTCTTCTCGAGTTTGTCTGACACTTTAGCTCTTTTCCGTTGTCTAGAACTCTTTTTCTCTGTTTCTTCTGGATGTTTTTTTGCGGGAAGGGCTTTAGCTTGTATAACGACAATACCATGCATGTGACAGCGAGGTATTTGCCTGCTGTTCAACATGTGATATTCCTAATGGGTTCTTTTTTAAAAACCATATAAGGAGACGCAGGAAGTAAAGCCGCTGAGGAGACGTTTACTGCTCCACAGTATTTACTGATACTCATGAAACAAAGAGCGTCTGATAATCATCTGTTCAGTGTGTGATGGTTATTTATTTGTGCTTTAGAAGATAACTTCATACTTCAGATAATTTCACACTATGAGACATTTGTCATATTAATTCTTATTCATATTAAAGCAAAATGCCTCTTTTTTCTGCTCGCCTTTCTTTTTTTGGAGCCGGGAAGCCGACAGCAGAGAATAACTTTACTTTTACTGTCATGAAACAAAGAGAAATGCCCGTCGATCGATACTAGAGTACTTCCTTGTTTAATGAACGCAGCGGTGGTGTGTGTGGTGGTGTGTGTGTGTTGGACCAATCGGTGATGGTCGTCCCATCAAACACCACCCTCAGAGTGCCCGTACTTTTAGAATGTACCACACATCCGACCAGGAACCTTTTTTAAATGTCTGCAGAACTTAATTTAGATCCTGGTTCCTGCATTCGAATGTCTGCATTTCCACTTCATCTCAAGGAATGCTAAATTAAAACAGTGTTTTTTATTCGTGATGTCAATGTGATGTTTAAACAGGTGTTGGAAAGTCGATGTGCAGAGATGCAAAAGGGAGATTGACCCGCCAACAGGAAACGACGTCCGTCTCCAAAGAGTGCTTTAAAGTTCCTTTTCCCAAACAATTCATAAATTAGATTTAAGGTCTACACCTGTAGACGGGTCTTTCTTTGCTTCACCAAAGCTTAACCTCAACTCGGCTTGTGCAAACTTTGTAATCCAAATGACGGATACCTCATCTTTTCGGGATGCGACACCGTTTCTTGTACTCACCACTTGGAAGACCTCGGCATCCTGACCCGTGGTGAGGACCATCTGGGGCTGGAGGCCGGACTGGAGGAAGAAGCCGTGAGCCGACACCGTGCATCCTCCGCTACAGTGAAGGGGAGGGGGGGGGGGGGGGGGGGGGGGGGAGCGGATATTAGCGTTAGCATCAGACAGAGAAAACAGTAGATCCCCGCTGGGAGAGACCCTGCTGTTAGCGTTAGCAGTTTAGCCACTCGTCACCTCCTACTCGTTTCCTCCTGCTGTAAAGCTAAAGCATGAATCTGTCACACTCGCTCTCTCTCGTCTGTACCTCCGTTCAGGGGAAGAAACATGCGAGAGCTCAAATTAGGAGGAAATGTATACATTGACATTGACAAATAGTGATATCCAAACCATTTCTGAAAAATCCAAATATGTAAGAAGTTCATAGCTGGCCACCACACAGATGTGGAGCACGGATTAGCGTCGGAAAAATGGCCAAAAAGTCATAATTATGTGGGAACATTTTCTTGGGATTATCTGCGAAACATTTGTGCAGGAAAAGAAGTTCAGGCAGACCTCGTAAATATATGTTCGACCAATGAAATTTGAAGCTGACGAATGAAACCGCGATCGTTATCGGCTGAACTGGGCTCCGATAGAGTCCGATGGCTGTTAAAGACCTTCGAGATGAACCCCCCCCCCCCATTCTGAATGACCATAACTAACCTGACGAAGGAGCGCGAGGGCTGGATGCTGTTGATGATGGGGTCTTGGTTGAAGGTGAACGGGACGGGCGCGAGACGCTCCACCGAATCCACCGTCAGCTTCACGGGTTGCTTGGAGGGAACGGCGTGCGGAGGCGTCTTGCAGGTCAGCATGTTGGACGACAGGCTGAGGTCGGGGGGGGGGGAATGAGTTAACACACAGGATATGTTGTTGTGTTTAGCATGTACAGTGGTAGCCATTGTCCTCCATTCATGCATCGCATTAGTCCTGCAGATAATTCCCGAATGAGCGGGAGAGGAGACAGAATGAGGAAAACGGCGAGAAACGAAGACCCTTGACCGACTTTAACCTCCAGCTCACAGGAAAGAACTCTCAGTAAAATGACAGTGATGTCAAGACACATTTGAGTACGTTTAACAAACACAGTCCCTCTGCAGAACATATGTACTCTATTGTCAAACTGAGACTTCAAAAATAGGACGGATTTGAGAAACCAAAGCGTGGTTCAGGGTCCTTTGTTGGACTTTGCTTCCTGCATTCTGGTGACTTTTAAAGAATTGGAAGTACTGTAGATTATGTTAAATACTTTTAACTTCAATACTTTCAATTCTCAAAGAACACAGAATGAATTGGCCCTCTGGTGCGAACTTGCGTGAATCTCTGGAATAAATTAATATCCATCAGTTTTTAATTAATTTGTTCATTTTTTGCCCCTCTCTTGTATTCTCCATTTCTCTCTCAGTCTCTCAATCACTGAAGGCTCTTTAAAAAAACCATGGCACCACTGTGATCTTTAACACATTATTTCAAATAGCTAGCGCAATGCCACGGCGGCTTTTTCGCTGCGTCAGCGTCAGTCCAACTTTGACCTGAATCCAGTGCCTTTCTGTCCATAAATAATATATAAACAGCCGCTGGAGGTTGCGTGCACAGCGGCAGTGACAGCTTCCCAAAAATGAAGCCAACACATCTGGCTCGCCCCCCCTGGTGGCTGGCACTCGATTTGATTTGCAGGGAGCAAGCTTTTTAAAACGTCAACATCTCAGTCGATCATGTTCATTTAACTGTGGGAAGCAAACATCGTGATCCCGATTTATATTTGATTAATTGTGAAGCCGATAAACAACCTTTGGTTGAAGCTGTAGGGCTTATACACAATGCACAGGGCCAGAAACAGGTTGTGGTAACGAAAAGGAAACAAAAAAGGTGTAAAGATTCGTCGGGAGAAATTCAGGAAAATTGTGAAATTCTTAAGGGGGTGGCAAGTACGCGTACTGAGCTGTTTTCTATTATGCAGGAAAGGAAAAGCTGTGAACTGACCTCTGGATCTTACAGGCCGCTTTCCCTATCGTCACCTCTCGCTTGTTCCCGGTGTCCAGGAAGGCTCCCCTGATGGTCAGCATGGTGTTCCCGGACTTCGGCCCGAATGTCGGGAAGATTTCGTGGATCACGGGGTCCTGGAACGCAGAGGCACGTTCAACGACTCTGACTAATGCATAGCGCTTTGCATACATATGTGAAATGTCTCTATGTTAGCCACGTATATTGTGCACAGAGCGGAGCCAAAGACGGCGTTTCTCACCACAAAGGTGAAGCCCTCCATCGTGGTGACCTTGTGGCCACTCGTGACCTTCACCGTGTGTCCCGACGGGGTGAAGTTCCCACTGAACACTGGGGAACACTGCATCACAGTCCACCTAAACACAAACACCCCCCCGCACACAGACCACACATTATACTCTACCGCAGCCATCAGCATTTATCCTAATTCAATGATGATCCGCCGCACAAAGAGGCAATCTTTTTTTTCTTTCCTCCCAATTTGTAATGAGGTTGTTTGTAGCAAAAGGGGCTTTTAAATTGGGTCCCGGTGGATTTGGGAGAGTGGAAAGTCTGGATGCAGAGATTTTTCCCAGCAATTTCTCAGTTAGGGAAGTCATGTGTGGAGAAAGAGAGACAGGGAAAGTGAGGAGGTGGGTAGGGGGGGTGTTCTTCACATTCTTCCTTCAACACAATACCCCCTTATTAAACTCCTGCTCTCCCCTATAAGACTCCAGTGTACGGGTCCCTTCAACTCGTAAACACCCGCTCTGTCTCTCTTTTCAGACGCTGTGAGGCTCATTTTCTAAACGTCTAACATACAAAAACTCACAGGCATGAGATGTATCTTTTGCAAGACATGGAGGAAAACACACACACACACACACACACACACCTGTTGATGTTGTCCTGTCGGGGCAGTCTGCAGGGAGCTCCCGCCACCTCTACCGTTACCTCAGAAGCCTTGAAGCTCTCCGTCTTGTCGAAGCCGAAGTTGCTGCCGCACATCGTCACGACCGTAGAGCCTCGTATCGGTCCAGAGGTCGGGAACACCTGACGCACAACGCAACATTTTAAACATTTTTCTTTATATATATATATATATATATATATATATATATATATGGAGACAGCATGGGGTGCAACATTAAAGTGAGAAAGAATGCTCAGTAACGTCTCATTCAGAACTCAGTGGTAAAGAGGACAGGCTGGTGATGACCTTCATAAACACCACACACCATTGAGACAATATACAGTGCAAACATACAGACGGCGGGTTCAACGGACGGCAGGTTATACGAGTTGTTTTTGGAAGGAGAGGAGTGAGAGAGCGAGAGAGAGATCGTCTGTAAGAGACGTACTGAAAGAACCGAATGTAAACCCATCCTTAGCGATATCAGACGAGACGAGAGCCACGACTCCCCGCGTTACGTAAGAAACATACTTATTTTAACCAGGACAATGATCTACTAAACCCAACCAAGTAGTTTTGCTGCTCAAACCTCAGTGCTGCCAAGGGATCCGAATCGTAAACTGTATATAAGAAGTGGACGCTGTCTTCGTGACGTCACTCATCGGTTTGTGAACTGAGGTTTTGAAGCATCGAATTCTGCATTTCGTCCGTCGCCATCTTGTTGTTTTTGCAACCAGTGAACGTTACCGACCATATTTGGAAGGAGGAGGAGTGACGTAGAGACGTCGTATACGTCTCTGGTAGAGACCTGTCAATCACAGTAAGCCCCGCCCCTAAAGCATCCCCTGCTTTATGGTCTGTTTGACTCTAAATGGACCATAATGTACTAAATGAACATCATGCTGTATTGAAGAAGACTTAAAACTGGAGATTGAGACCATAAACTCATGTTTACAATGTTTACTGAGGTAATAAATCAAGAGAGAAGTAGAGTCATTTCCTCATAGACTTCTATACAACCAGAGGAGTCGCCCCCTGGTGGACATTAGAGAGAATGCAGGTTTAAGGCACTTCAGCATTTTCTGCCTGATCCTGACCAAGCGTCGAGTTGAGAATGAGAACGGGTTGTGTGATCACATGACCTGCTGCCATGCTGCAGTGTTACTAAAGTTTGCTTTTAGGTTCGGGTTATTTGTTCAGGAATTTTAAGCAAACTTTTGGATTGTTACAAAAAAAAAAAAAAGGAATGCCAATTAGGTGTGTTTCTATCAGCCGGTTTGGAGCAAATAAACTCTGCTACAGCGCAGTTTTGTCTTAAGTTGGTGCTGGAGGCTACGCATGAGAACCGGAAACAAAACAAGTCATGTCATCTCACGATCTACTGTCCATGTGTCATGTTGTCTGGAGACAAAGACAAGCATTCACACGTTGTGTGAAGAAGACGCCACGGGCAGAAACAAGCTGATTCATTCACAATATGTTCAGCAAATGACGAAGTTTCGCAGCTTTTCTAATGCACATGAAAATATGTGAATTCAAAATGATAGACTTTCCTTCATGGATCTCCGAATGGAGGACTTAAATATGGGACATGCGGGGCAGGAAGCCGAGCCTTGTATGGTATCATTGGGGCGTTAATTATGCTAATTTACAATTCTCATGAACTTGCGCTCATTCATGCACAGGTGGCATTTATCATATTGATGCTGTTTTTTCTTGCATGAGGTCCACAGCGACCGGTGAGGTAGGTGTGGTTACCTTTGTGATGACAGGTGTGCAGTACTCCTGGGTCCAGAGGGAGGCGGGGGGGCACTGGGCGGCTCGGCTGCAGCGTCCGTCACACCAGCCGCATTCGGTCACCCGCGATGACAGCAAACAGGAAGTACAGGTGGTCAGCTGACCACAGCCGGGGCCAATCAGAGGGACCTTAGTGATCTACAGGGAGAGGAAGACGTGAGGAAGTCCGCTTGTGTGTCGGACGGAAACGAAGAAACACAACAGAAGTGTTTCCCCTCAGAGAGAAGTGTTTGGGTTAAGCCTCCAGGAACACTATTCTCTTTCATCTGGTGGCTCTGATCCGCCTTCACTGCTTTCGTAATCATCTCACTAATGCAAGACATTTGTACGGATTATGTTCCCTGTTGTGGTTCAGAGACGAACACAGGACAGTCTTAAACTAGCAACATGTTCTCTGCGTGTCATGACGCTCACGATTCTTTCTGAGGAAAGAACCAAAAAAAAGGTCTTTAATTAATCTCTGTGGCTCCCGGCCCACCTTGTTCCCTGTCGCCATCAGCATGGCTCCGCCCGAGCCGTCGGCGTCCAGCAGCGCTACGCCGGTGGAGACGGGTCTCGAGTCCAGCTGGAAGTTGACATGTGGGGAGGCAAATCGGGAGAACAGCACCTGAAAGAAGAAGGAGGACGTTGCGATCATCTAAAAGGGGCATTCGTTTAATGTGACTCTGGCACACTAGCTCACAAACGCATTACTTGAAGGCTAACAAGATGGATTCTCGTGCGATATCGTGAGAATCAAGCTGCCCTGCGAGGTAATATTCAAAACGTTCTTTTGTTCAGCTCCACACCCTCCTCACTCTACTTGTCAGCCACTCCCTCCTCATCAGATAAAAACTCCCTTCACCTGTTCACTCACCTGTCTCTATACAGACTCCTGCCTCTCAGACACACATCGCCAGATTCTTCGCTCTTCAATGCCATACTTTCTAGCGTTATCGACCCTGTCTGGCCCCCGATCTACCCGTCTCGCCTGACTCCCAGTAAACCCACCAGCCTTCTGCTCCTGACTCCTGTATCATTCTGTACCTGCTGAGTTTATAATAAAGCCAACGGTTCCTGGAATCTTGTGTGCTGCATTTGGGTCCGTATACAACCCGTTCGTCACCTGTATCCATGCATTTAAATGTAATCTGTTCTGAATGAGTAAATGACACAGAATCTATTTGCTCATTATAGTTTGACCTGCTGCAGATAATCACGCAGGTCATCCGAGGACACCTGGGTAAAAGGCGGGATTTTGTTCCACTTGTTTCCCCATCGTCGCTGTGTTTGTACAAAAGAAGGAAATATTACACGGAGTCTGAAATATACAACAATAAATCCTCAGCATCCTGAAGGCAAACCACGCCTCCAGGATGAAAAACCTGGAACACGTTTTTTTTTTGGCGCGGCGCCAGCGCACCATGACTGGGGGGAGTTTGGTTGAAGGAATACGATCCAACATTGTGTCGTCTTTTCTTCTTTCAATGGAGGTAAAATGTTTGCTCTTAGCCCAGAGTCATGGTCTAGAAAACAAATGTTTTGACAGACCTTTCTCGATTTAGACGTATCAATCGGTGCAGCAGGAAAAGAACAGGTGTAACGAACACTAGTGAAGACCTTCCTGGTAATATTATACCCGGGACTACTTTTCAAGGATCTCGAAGTTTCTTTCGGCCCGCGAAGAATCGGCATACGAGTCCGCTGACGTATAAGAAAAATACGTGTTTTATGAAAATGCTCGCAGCAATGTCTTTGAGTTATCTCGAGTTGCCGGGTCAAGAGACATCGCCGTTGAGTGTTAGCTTTTTTGGCGCTTTGAGCACCACAATCCGAGTGATGAAATCTAGTCCCTTTATATTGAAGAGTATAGTAAAGTATGTGTTATGTATCGTATATGCTCCGCCCCTAAACGAGGGCCTCGCTTCACAAACACTGGAGTCAGAGACACTTCAAATCTTTTCAGTAGATTTCATGCAATTTTGCATTTGACAGATAACAAACTGGTCTCGGCTGCAGCTTTTAGAACCGCCTGCAGACACAAAACATTGACGTCTTGAATTCATTGCAATTCATTTGAAATCCACACAGTGTCTTAAGAGAGACTTGTAACCCGTTTACTAAGAGAGAGATGAGAGAGAGTCTGGGCGGAAACATTGTGTCCTCTGACATGTTGGTCGGTGTTTCAGACACACACACACACACACACAGTCAACACACACCTGGAACAGCATTTATCATTTGCGGTTATGCTGCAATTACAAGCCTGGGAGCAAACGGAACAGAACAGGGTCTCTAATGGGGCGTGTGGTTGCTCCAGTTACACCGAGCCTTCCAAATTATACAGTTCCCCCTGTCGCACGCATGCACGCACACATGCATGCGTGCATGCACACATGCATGCACGCACACACATGTCATGGAGCTGCAATGCTCCAAAAAACAAAGCCCTGACAGTTTGAGGAGTATTCCAGTAAATACCTCTGTATTGTGAACTTTAAATGTGTTTTCCAGCGTCGTTCCTCCCACTGTGTGAGCCGTCATCATCAACGTTGGCTTTGTAACAGCGAGCATAATGGGTGGCTTTCCGCTGGGGGACGAGGCCATACAACAGGCATCTCTCTGGAGGTAATAGCGGTGTAAATTACAGCTTATTGTATTAAGCAGGCTGCGGGTGAGGGAGGGTGGTTTGGCCTCCAAACACGGCCACTGTGTTATTCCCACAGTGGCCCAAAACCGAAGCCGAGGGAAACACTTCCTGAGCCAGAAAACTCTTTTCTTTCACTGCCTCGACTCCACGTTCCCTCTTGTCTCGTCCCGCTGGGAGCGACCAGGAAACCGAAGTACACGGAAAGTTGACAGGTTCTTTTTTTTTCTTTTCTTGCGCTAACAATGAAACGAGCTGCCAAGGAAGGCAAAGACGAACACCTCTCACAGATTCTTATTGTGGCTTATCTTTGGGAGGGAGCAGGTGGCCGGAGGGTCGCCAGTTCAAGCGCACGGCTTGGAAAAAAATCAGAGCAAATTGGGAAAGTGAATGAAACTGCAAAGCAATGAGCAAAGTGCTCGATGGGTTATTCCAGTTAATTACGACTTGGGTCTTTTGGAGTCATTTATATCCGTTATAATCAAATTTTACCCAACAAAGTAAGTGCTGCGATGTGGGAACAAGGCGGCCTGGAAGTACAGGGCAAACAAAAGTTCACTCAGAATATCTAAACCATTCGTTTTCATTCACTGTTCTCACGTACGTACGAAAAAGTCATTTTAAAGTCAAATTTGTCTTTAAGAGCAACAAGGGGCTTATAAGTGCGTCCAAAAACACAGGACTTTCACCCAGGGGACCGCCGTTCGTGTCCCTTGTCAAAATCATTGGTTGTCACATAACTTCCGTACGTATGACAATAACACCAAAGTTGAAAGACTGCCGTTGAACTGGGCAAGACATAAAGCTCCATGAATGAGGAGGAGGATGTCACTGGAAATGAGACTGAAGATCAAAATCTAAATCTGGTTTGCTCTCCGGGTTCTCTTCTACCCATCGTCTCTTTGTTTTCTTGGTTTGGGTTTCTTGGAATCATCTTTCCTGCTTTGTCTCCTTCTCCCCCATTTCTTCCTCTGGCTCCACCCTCGTTCTTTGCTCTCTCTCTCTCTCTCTCTCTCTCTCTCTCTCTCTCTCTCTCTCCGTTTTCTATCTATTAACTCAACTCAAATCTAATCAATTCAAATTCATTTTACCTGCACGATCAGACAGAACCCTGTATCCCTAAATCATCAATACTGCTGCAGTCCTGATAACGTTTACTGTAACTGTACAATATCAGCGTTATATAGTTTTATCAGATCTTTGCCTCTTGTGCTCCTCTGTCAGACGATAGGCAGAACATATTTGATAAAATGCAGAGTTTTGCAGAGCAGGACAGCTGCTAAAACAATGAGCCTTCAGCCAATTCAGCCAACTATAAAAAAAGAAAAAAACAACCAAAAGAGAAAAAACCGAAGAAGCCTGAGTGGTGAGGGGTGCGTGTGTGTGTGTGTGTGTGTGTGTGTGTGTGTGTGTGTGGGGGGGGGGGGGGGGGGGCTGATGGTAGAGAAACACACGGCAACAGCTGCACTGGATGCTCGGCGAGTAGAAAATACCGTGCGAGTGAACGTGTCAGCGGAGCCCGCCGTTCACCATTAACGTGCCGTTCGGCTTGTAAGCCCCCCCACCCCCCCCCCCCAACCATGCAGCTGTCGGCCCTTTATTTTTTTGTTCCACGTCTCTGTCGCCTTTTTTTGTTTTTTTCTATGCGTGTCTTTTCATTCTTGTGTTTCAAAAACACGTGAGGAAACTCAGCTTTCGCTTTACGTGTTTTGTTCCACTTGGCTGTCGGGGGGGGGGGGGGCGATGCACCGACACAGCGTCCCTTCGCTGCACTTTACTCTGCAGCCGTAAACCATCGCAGGAGTGTACAGTAAATACTAAAACACAGCATGAAAAGGGAGAGAAAGTGAGTCACTGGTTGACGTGCAGCCTCGTCATATTGAGTTCATTAAGCTGGATGCCAAAATGCTATAACTCACCTGATGATCAGCACAACATCAATGCAACTAACGGACCCCCAACAGGCTGAAGCCATCATGTGAACTGCAGGTGCACTGGCACCAAAAAGCTACAAATGTATTTCATGTGCCAGGTCTGACATATTCTCACTAAACACGGATTTTCTTGGTTAAAGTAGAAGTTTAATTGTAAATGTTGTTTTGCTAAACTCTGATTACAACTAATCTAAAGATTACATGAATCCTTGTTGGAGCAACGCAGCCTTGAGCTGGTATTGACAGGTCACGTACGAGACGTTGAAGGCAGCTGACAAACGATCAGCAGCTTGTAATCCACTGTTGGTTTGTACAACGATAGGCCAAACGGACTGTTTGCTCAGATGGCAGGCTGGAACGTGGGCCTTTCGGAGGCTCGATGAGCACAGGTCAAAGGTAGGCAAATTGTGCAAACAGAAAGATCCTGGTGCTCGGTCACAGACTCCCACAACCTGCCCGCTAGCGGAGGACACCTGGAGCTGACATGTGTGTGTGTGTGTCGAGTCTCCGGCAGGAGCGCTTTCACTGCTCACATACCAACATCCTGCCGAATTTACATGGACAATGAGCGAGGGGAAGCGTCGCCTCAGGCTCTCTGTTTACGCCTAACTGCTAGTATCTCCCGTGTAAATGTTGGTTCCTGCACGGACAGATTAACATGGCCCCTACCTAAACACGTAAATAGGTACATTCACGGCCTCCACAAGCAGCTAGAAGGAAACCAGCAATATATAAATGAACATCACATGAAGTACAGAGCCACAGAAATATCCTCCTACCTACTCTTTAAAGACACTTATTGTGGAATAAGAAGTGACTTCTTTACCTGTATGTGGCGTCCGTCGGCGGTGCCCAGGTACGCCACTGCACGGCCATGCACTGGCACCACGGTGATCGACGTAACCAAGGTGTTCATCAACTCTTTGTGCCAGTACTCGAGTCTCTGGACGAACTGGGTCACCTGCAGGCGGTACTCGCCCTCTTTCCCTTCGTGGATTCCCTCGTGTGGGCCGCAGTCGTCCGATGAACTCTGCAAAAAGAAGAAGAAAAAAAAGGCAAATCGGTTAGGAAGAAGAAATCCCCGTGGAGTGCACCAAGAAAAACAAGATCTACAGTAAGAGCAACAGTGGAGAGAGCTTCTTGTTGTGGTTGCGGGCGTGATATCGATATGATTCAAGGCGCAGCCAAGAAATGTCAGCAACGTCATGTTTAACATTGAAGAACATCCACTTTAAAGTAGTGAAATTTATTTTTACTGGGAATCGCCAGCTCGATTCAGATCTCCTTATCCAAACACTTTGCTCTCCTCGTTATATAATATCATGTTGGGCTATCTTCTTTCATATCTGGCCCCAGATGGGAGGAGGGTTAAGAACCAAACCTCCTAAGCCCCCCCCCCCCCCTTAGCTACTCTTTCATCAGGCCGTGCTCGTAATGGAGGTCTCTCGGCGTGATCGCACCTCCGGGGCAAGTACACGCTTTGTTGAACAGAAGTTTAAGCGGACGGCAGGATTTCATGGGAAAGAGAAGACCTTCAATGCTGTGTTGTTGTTTTTATTCCACGGAGAAAAATAACTTGTTCCCTCATCCAACTGGTCAACCGCATCTCTACTTTCTCTACTTGAGTTTAGAACCAAAAAGCCATCAGCTCCCCTCTTTGGGTTTTCAAACGTCGCTGGGTTGTGCAGATTGTTGTGTCTGGAGCCTTTGGAGCATACAGTGAAAGCACAGACTGTAGCCAGAGCTGGATTCAGGGCCCTTGCCCCCCCCCCCCCCCTCTCTCGCTGCTCTGCTCCGGCTCTTTTTGTGTTTAGTCACGGCCTCCTGTCCCAGCCTCAGGTTTCATTAATTATTAATGACCCAGAGGGTGCCGGGCCTCTTGTGGCTCTTAAGGTCCTTGACCTGGTCGCCTGACCAGTCCTGAGCTTTCTGTTGTTTTCTCAGCTTCAGTGGATGATGACCTCTTCCACTGGAGTCACAAAGTGGTCAGAGGGGGGGGGGGGGGTGTACAGGTAGAGTGATTATGAAGACCTGTGGACGGCTTCTTTCAAAGCGGACCTCACTGTGCCTTTATTGCATGAAGTTTTAGCAGAAACCTACGCTTTCCTCTGGGAAAAATCAATCCCCCGTGTAAAGGGCCTTAAAAGGACAGTTCACCCCAAAATCAGAGATACATATTTGTCCTAATACATGTCATGCTATTTATCATCAATCTAGATTGTTCCAATGGGCGTTGCAGAGTTTCGGCCGTAGATATCGTCTTCCTTCTCTCCAGTATAAACGGGTCTATATAGCACTACAGGTAAGAGGACAAATGTGTACTTTACATTTCGGGGTGAACTGTCCCTTTAAGGGTGAAGACTGATCTTGTTGCATCAAACTAAATTGGGTTTAATCACTTACAGACACTTTTGATCTCTGTCTGCCTAAAGCACTACCTCGTCAACGAGGCCACTATTTGTGGTTTGTGAGAAAACACGCTGCATCATTTGTTCGGTGTAGATCTCAAAGGCGAGCTTTGAAGACGAGGAGAACAGAGGAGCAATAAATCAGGAGAGCTTCTTTCTCGGTGACATCACACAGCCGAGGAAGAGGAAAAAGCAGAGAAATCTAGCCAACTGAGAAGCAAAAGCCGGTGGCGGACGTTGGAGAGACAACGGCGCAGTCGAAAAATGTGGAGGAAATTGAAAGCCAACTGATCTGCACTGAATTACTTCAGGCTGAGAGAGAGTGCAAACCGGATGAGAAGTGACAGTTTGTGGCTGAAGTTGGATAAAGATATGGACACGTAGGAAGAGTTGAGGGTCTCCTTCTCTTCAGACATGATGGACAGGAAGCCCTTTGATGTGCGAAGTAAACCTTTCAAATGAGCTTCAGCTTAAAATACGATTCCATCGTAACTTTGCACTTTCAGGAGAGAAAAACCAACAACGCGAGAAAATCCGCCAAAACAGATAGAGGCGTCATCGCTGTGGAGATTTTGCCACGCGGCTCAATAAACAGGCCCTGGGCTGATTATTGTCAGAGCAAACAAACAGGACTTTGGGGGGTTGTTCGGTTGAAGCGGAGCAGGACGATGGGAAGGACTGGAAAGGTCTTTGGAGGCATTTCTTTGCTTCAGCTGAGGTATGTCTGGAGGATCAAGGCACAGAAATTGGGACAGTGGAAAGGCTGTTTTGACAAGCTCCGTTTGAAGCACCGCGGTCGTCATCCACGGCTGCTTCTTGGCTCGGCGAGAGAGAGAGTTCTAGAGGAAGTCACACCGACACCGACACGGAGGCGAACAGGTTCCTCCGGAGAGCAATGACAACCTCCATCGAGTACCGCGGAGTTCAGTACCTTAATACTTCAGAAAAGTATCGAGGTTTGAACTCATTTTTCATCTTTCTCTTTCGTCTCTCGGAAGATTTACGGCATTGGCAAGTGGCCCCTGATGTTCTACATCTTTCGGGCCGTTTTTTGTGACCGTGTCTTTCAGCCGTTGAACAGGCACCGTGGGGCAGACACGTGAAACATCGCACACCTTTTGCCCCGTACTTAACCAGCAGCCATTGTCCCCAAAAACAACGACGTGGCGATAGGGTTTCGGTGTCGTGGGGCTCCTAAACCCCTCGCGGCGCGGCTCAGAAGAGTCAAGAAGGGGGGGGGGGTGAAAGGCGATCTGCGTGGTCTAATGTCGTTTTCATACTCTCACTGTGGCCCCTGGGGTCCCGTGTGTGTGTGTGCGAATAGACACACTAATGCCTGAATTATAAACCACGGACTGGGTTGCTAGCAGCAGAGGGTTTGGATACAAACACTGTCACTGCCGTGCAAAAGATAGGGGCGCGAAGGCACTCTCGCTAATGTACGAAAATACACACACGCCGTGCCGCGGAGGCTTAGCCCGAGTTAGCAGACGAGCACACATGCACAAAAGTGTGTCTCGTCGCCGGACGCTCAGCTGGCTCTCTCTCTCTCACTGGAATAACAGACCTCTGACCCCCGGGTTGCTTGTGCAATTTGCTCGCTCCGGACAGCGGCGAGGCTCGGTTGTCGCCGGGGTGTGTGGAAATGCAATTTTTGTTTTAGAGAGAGAGAAAGTGAAATGCAAAAGAATGTGGAGTGCAGAAATAGGACTGTCTGCGTGTGTGTGTGTGTGTGTGTGTGTGTGTGTGTGTGTGTTTGTGTTGTTGCAGGACACACATAAAGAGTACTCCACCTGGAGTCTTGGTGCACGTAACTCTGCAACCTGACTCTCAGTTGCTGTAATGGCCGTGACGTGTGTGTGTGCGTGTGTCTGAGTACGCAGGTGGCTGGTCGCACCAGGCGCATGGGGCCATGTGTTGATGTGTGTGTGTGTGTGTGTGTGTGTGTGTGTGTGTGTGTGTGTGTGTTGCTGCAGGGGACTGTCAGGGTGTTAGGGACAGTTAAGAGAAGCTGACAATAAGGCGCGGACACATTCGAGTCGCAACCCCCCCCCCACCCTGCCAGACGCCAGGCAGGACGACAGCTCTGTTTGTAATGGCCTCACACATAAACAGGTCCAACAGGAGACAGCGAGGATAATATGTGACGATTACTGTGAAATTAGACTTTCCGACACGTGAAACAACACACAAAATGACTACAAATGTACGGACATATTTTCATTTCATGACATCTGGACATCAGCGTTTAAAGACCTGGTGGTGATGTACTGATAGCATCAATAAATAATGTTCACTGTGCAGCGTTTAGTCTATTAGCTATACATTGCAGAGTGGGAACTTTTACCAAAATTGAACATCCAGCTTTGATAAAACGCTAATTTTTTGATGTTCATTTAGTAAATGATGGTCCATTTAGAGTCAAACAGACCATAAAGCAGGGTATGCTTTAGGGGCGGGGCTTACTGTGATTGACAGGTCTCTACCACGGCGGTGTCCGGTCTGGGAGTTGTCTGTGTTTTCGTCTCACAACTTTTTGTTTTCAGTTCATGAAAATGAACTGAAACACTAAACTAAATCACCAGAACAGATACTTCAGCTGTCAGCTGTTGTGCCGGAGAGCACAGTCCACGCGATGTTACGGAACATTTCGGCATCAACTTGGTACCGAAGTATCTGTCCTGGTGACATCCCCACAACATTAAGTCTGTATCTCAGAGGTCACATCTTTGAGCCTGTGACCACCACAGGTCAACAGAGTAAAGACATGTAGAACTATTCCCCCAGTTGATTACTTACATTAAGACTGAAATTGTACATTTGAATATGGAAATGATGCATTATCTTTCTTGAATACATGCCCAATTTGCATAACATTTCCATAACAGAAATCTGAACATTGAATAAAGCCGCGTTCAAAGTTCTTGAAGTTCTTACAGAGGGAATTTTGGATATCTCTTTGAATCACTCCATAAATCAGAAAACACTGTCAACAGCCATACAAAGTCAACTGACTCGCTCTTTTTGTGAATAAAATGCATCATTCAATCTATGAGTGATATATGAACAAACCTCTCTGTAACAACCCTGGAAGGTCTGAAAGAACACACGTTATAAAAGCAAAATAGACCAACATCTCAGAATGTATCAGCCGACAGTGATGCACTGCCCACAAACTACAAGCATCTACAAATAGCACACAGATCGGAGCGTAACTCTTTGTTTCTAATACAAATCACTTCCTCCTTTTGCAGAGTCAGAATTCTCCCCCTTTCCTGAGTTAAATGTTGGCCCACCTGCTCTCCTGACCCTCCTTCAATTCTTCTCTTAACTACCTTCCTCTCTGTTTCCTTTACCTCCCTGCACACACACACACACACACACACACACACACACACACACACACGGTCCAGTTAGTTAAATAATCAGTGTGTGTGTGTGTGTGTGTCCTCCAGGCTTCTCCCACACAGGAACAATGCAGCTTCCAGCCTCTCAGCGCCACTGAATCAGCCAACCTGACCTGTGAATGATGAGTCTGCCTCCAATGAGAAACCTAAAATATCATCTCTGAGGACACAGCTACGGGAGGATTTTTCATTTGCTTTTTCTGCGCATATAAACAGAATCCCCCCCCCCCCCCCCCCCCCCCCCCGTCTTGATCGGAGATCTGGGATTTATGCGATTCCACTTCTACTTAGCAGCAACAGATGAGCTTCCCAGAGTCGGGTCAGACTGACACAGTAGCTACAGTTACAGTCTGCAGATCAAAGGCCGGTGGAGAGGTAGACTCCTTAATGCATTCTGACATGCACCGATAGAGAGGAGATATTAAGAGAGAATATTCCTCACAACAGAAGGTTCTGTAATGATTGGTATTTACTTAACAGATGGGTCCTTCTTCCCCGTTGATGATCTTAGGTTTCATCCACGCAGCTCTTATCCTAGGTGTTTCATAAGAGCTCCAGACATATGAGATACGTTGCACCATATAAACCCGGGCTTGTCATGCTCCGCTTGCATTTTCCGCATGAAGCGGACAGTAAAACGTCCTCGCGAGACTCGCACGTCTCTCCCTGACTTTTATTTGTTGAAACGCTGAGGTCACATCGATAGCTGTGACATCTGCTGTGAGGATGCTGAGGCAGGGACCCGTCATGATGGTTAGAACAGGCTTTTTATTTTATTTTTTATCAGAAACTATATTTAGTTTTGGCTATTATTTTCCAAGTGAAAGTAGAGATCATCTTGCAATGGGATCAAACCAGTCGCAACACTAAATCGTGCCAGGGGCAATAAGCTGGGGGACCAATGGCTCCTTCCCCACTTCCTACCCCTCTACCCCTCTACCCTTGCACCTATACACGGACTATGTTTACATGCATGCACACAAATACACGGTCATCAGATTAAGACGACAGCACTGATTCAGTGTTGTATTCTGGGATAATGGAGCTTAAAGGTTGGAGAAGCTCGAGACTGGAAGGTTACCAGTTTGTCTCCATTGAACATGCATACACACAATGCAATCTTCAAAAGATATTCCATTGAAAGAGATTGAATTATCGTATTGAGTTATCGCCCTGCTCTGTTATAGTCATTCAGATTGGGTTCATTTGTCACGGTTTTGTGAAATCTGTCTGTTTTCACCACAGTAGATTAGCAGAAACATCATTTGTACTCTGACTCACCCAACCGTCGTCACTGTGGGACCATTTTCTGGTAAGTAGTGCCAAACACGCACATCTATTTCATAATAAATGTCATTTTTATGACAACAGTATGAGCACCACAGACAAAACTCCCATTCACCCCCATTCTATCTCAAATAAAAACCAGAACTACCTGCGTGTAGATCCACCCGTGTGTACGAGAAAGAAAGCATGTTTTTGTTCATTTGAGTGAACCCAGACCTGTTTACATTCACATCAGATGAATGGCGTCTGGTGCTTTTTATATATATATAGTCCTCTGAAGCTACGAGCGTAATGTGGATGAATGGGGATGTAAATGCCCTCAAACACCCCGTCTGAACACTCGTCCACGGCGCTGTGACTAAATGAGTTGTGATTGTCACGGTGCAAATGAGCGGCACGTCTTGCTCTGCGTATTACTCACTCGGGACATTATTTTAGAGCATTAATGTCTTCCTGAGGTCAAATCAATCTACAATCTGGCAGCAAAGCGGAGCGATCGGTCGTTTCTCCCTTTCCTACATGTGCTCTTAATTAGAGAAACACACAAACATATAGGGGGCGGGGGGGGGGGGGGGGGGGGTGATTTAGTGTCATGGCTGCTACGGAGAGTTAGCACCATTCATCTATTGCATGACTTTATTAGCATTAGCGTAGCCCTCTCCCATTGATTACTACAGCTGCTCTCTTCATTGAAAACCTTCATGCCGAGGAGGACTGCATTTGATTTAAAAAGTATTAAAACTGACATATGTCAAAGTTATTCAGCCATGTTTGTTTTTGCAGAAGTCCTAGAATAATCAAATCCACCCACCGGTGCCGATACCCTTTTAAAGCATCTGCCTTCACGACGATAAGCGTCTTCTCTCAGCTTCTCGTTCTTTTTTCCAGAGCTGAAGAGCAATGTTATCTTCCTTGGAAACAGATTGAACTGTCGTGGGCCTTGCTCATACACGAGGCGAAGGGGAGGGGAAGGCAGCTGGAGAGCCGCAGCCCCAACAGCAGCCGTTGAGGAGCAGCCAGATAACCTCGGGTTGTAAACGGGGCGCTGGCCCCCGAGCTCCAGCAGCAAAGGGCGGCTCATCAACCCGAGGGTCGACGCGAGGGCCGAACACACACACACACGGGCTTCTTCGTCTCGGGTCCCGGATGAGATGAGGTCACCGGCAGGAACCCGTAGATCTCAGATCAGAGCCAGATGAGGAAAACAAAACAAACACGAGTGCAGAAAATCTGAAATATAGCGGCATGGAAGAAAATGCCCTTCACAGGGAATGTCTGTTTTATTGCTCAGTGGCCTTTCATATTTGTCCCTTTTTCTTTTAACCAAGTGACACAGAAAAGCAAATGTGATATTCCAGCAGCTTTGCATGGAAACCAACGGAGCTAAATATAACAGCGGGATGCCACGAACACGCAAACAGCCAAAACCTCATCAAACCGGCTTCAGAAAACAGACTGTTGTTATGTGAAGTCCACATAAAATATTTCACTGCATGTCGCGACAGCTTGCAGGTGGGCAGCCGTTCTTGTTTGCTCCACATGACGGAGCAAACAAGTCAGCCTCTGTCTGTCCTCAGGGAGCTCGAGTGCAACAATGCAGCATTGCGCTACTCGTCTTTTTTCACACTTGTAAAACTCCTGGAAGTTGGTTTTCTGGCATTTGCAGCGTTGCTCAACCCTCCTTCTCACACACTTGTACACATATATATATATATATATATATATATATATATATATCTCTGAAGATCTTCAGGGGGATCGGGGCTCTGAATAATTTTTGCTGCATCTGCTTGCGCTCACTTTACGGAGCCAGAATTTGTAATGCCCACGCCTGGAGGATCTCAGGATACCGACTTCATGACGAGGGCTCGGCTCCGTGTTTTGCTTTGGAAAAATGTGCAGACTGGAAGGTGTGTGATGCAACCGAACTAGAACAATGGTTTCTTGACCTGAGAGCAGACTGGTAATCATTTTTCCCACCAAAATAATAAGCAATTTAAGTCGGCAAACCTAACAAAACTGTTTTGAGACGGCGCTTTGAGACGTTATTTTTACCTTTAACCCAAAGCAATCTTGGCAGAGCTGCTGGCAAAGGGAAGCGTTTTAACTGTTAAACGCAGCACTCAGTTCCGAGGAAAGACACGCAGCCCTCTCAGGTGTGAGCTTGCCTTCCCTCCTGCAATATGATTCGAGCCAGGATCACCGACGAGGAGGATAAGATCAAAGCCTGCAGAGACAACATCTGACTTGATAGCCTCTCTGTTTGTGGTGCATTGTTCGGGAGCGGACGGAGCGACGGGGGGGGGGGGGGGGGGGTTTCTTCTGTCTTTGCCTCCATTACTTGAGTACACAGTCAGGGCTCAATCCTTTGCTGGCATTGTGTGGGGATTACTGGTTGAATGGAGTGTGGGGGGGGGGGGGGGATTAGTCCTCATCTGAGGTGAGACCTTCCCCAGGAATGACGCTTGGTGATGTCCACATCAGAGGAAACTTAAAGGGCCAGTTCACTCCGATGGTAAATAAACATGCGGATATATAATTTATACTGCATGTGATCATACAGCGGGCATGTTTGTAAAGGGGAGACTCGTGTGCACCAAAGTACTTATTTTCTTTCAGATATCCTGAGGTGAGAGGTCAAGGCACCCTTGTGAATACGGCCATTTCAGTTTTTCCCTCTGCAAAATAGCGTCAGCCCTCCTCCTGACCAGCTACCATGACACGATTGGTACCAAAGGATTCATGAGGTCGTCTAGTTTCACGTGACATCATGATGATCTTCACTCTAGCTTCAAACTGCGTCTGCTACAGCCTCCTAAAGACAGTAACGTCGTCTGGGCCCGGTGGGTTCAGGTCCACCGGATGAACCGGACAGAAGTCGATGTTTCTTAATGGTATCAACCAGGTCATCAAGCAGACTATACGAACAACCTGCAGCGTGCCTCTTTCATGTGCTCCTGACTGCAAGCACTAAAACCTGAGAAGTATGGAGATGAGGTAAGATTTCATCTGCGTCTGCAGCCGGAGGAGGCCTGCCGGGACCATTTGCTGCTCTGGTGAGCTTTGTGATCGTGAGCGTTTTTTTTTTTTCAAAGGGCCAGACTGAGACCTTATGACAAAGCTGGAAGGACCCAGAGCCGAGGAAATGAGAGCGATCTGGGGGTCGAGGTGAGGCCGCCGCTCGGGACGGCAGCAAGAGAAAAGGGAGATTGCTTTTTGTCCTTCATTTGGAGCACGGGGGGGATGACAGATAAGCATCCACACGCCTCGTTTCAGTACAAGGCAGGATATCACCATGTGGTGAAATAGAAGAGTAGGACGCATGCCGCTGATTAGGAAATAGCTCGGGGGGCCTTGACTCATAAGCTCAGCGGAGCAAAGCTCCTTTATATTCGACACTAAAACAAGTGCAATGGCTTCTGGCTCTGCTGGCAAAGGCCTCCGCGCCGGGGAGCAAAGCGTTTAAGAAATCCAATCAGAGACGAGTCTGTCAGCAGGATGGCATTTAAGGTATCTCATCTGCCTCACGTTCGTTTCAAAACAGGAAAAAAATGACATGACTCGGGCCACAATGATCCCCGAGCTGCACAGTCAAGGACTCGCTGACTTTGAGGCGTTTAAAGTCGGTTAAAGTGTAGCTCTGCCTGTCACATCGTCCAGCGTTTGAAGGATCTCTCTCAGACATTTTGAGCCCGTCCTGAAGTCCGCATTTCTGCAGATTTTGCCCACAATTCATAGCAATATGACGTTAAACACAAGGACATATTAGATTTACACTGATACATTAGGGATTAAAGACATCAAACACATGAACGCATAGGAATGCAAGCAGAGATTACATTTAGCTGATATGACGAAAACAAGTAAATAGATTATTTGACGTGCTGTCCTACTCGTATTTACACCATTTCAAGCGCTCACAGCCTCTCACAGCCTCTCACAGCCTCACACTCAACCATTCAGCAGGTGACCTCAGTTAAATCCACCAGGGTTCAGGGGTTAAGGCCTTAGGGGGGACTTTTGGGATCGGGACAAAGTATTTTATCCGTCAGCCAAACAACAAACGAAGGATTTAAAAATCCACCAGCAGAAGTTTTGGAAGTTTGCAGTAGAGTTGCAACTTACACATATTTTGACTTCTCAGAGGCCTAATTGACATTTAATTAACAATGATATGAAAGAGAGTAAACCAGCACTGATGGGTGTTTATCTGACAGAGTGGTATTAGCTGTGGCCTGACTGTAACAGCATTTGGCTGATGTTGGCTGCTGGCAGTTTCCCACCCTGCTGCTTATTGGAAGACATCTTGCAGGCAGCGGCGGTTTGCATGTTTACTACTCCACTCTTTATCTAGGGAACGCAGATAAGATGTGCACACAAAAGCCTGTGCAATAGGATTTACACACACACACACACACACACACACACACACACACACACACACACACACACACACACACACACACACACACACACACACACACACACACACACACACACACACACACACACACACACACACACACACACACACACACACACACACACACACACACACACACACACACACACACACACACACACGCTTCCAGCTTTCAAGCTCAACAAAAAAAGAAAACGAACTCCTGTGCAAATCATTAACTCCCCGGATTCAAACACTGACATCAAGTGAATGTGAAATCATGTAGAAAATCGTCCAGGAAATGCCTGTAGGCAGGGGGAGGTGGAATGGGTGGTGTCGAAATAAAGTCTCTGCGATGCGTGCGTGACATTTCGATCTTCTATAACATAATGATGACATCGTCTGTGAGATGAATGATCTACTGTAGGACCCGGTTGGCACGGCTCGGAGGTGAGGTCGTTCCGAGGTGAACCGTGTGCATCGCACCGTGACGTCGGATGAAGTAAATGTTTTTGTTCCTGATGTGCTGTGCAGCTGGATGTGGGTGCTGACCGAGCCGCTCCTCACGCAGAGGGACCTGCCTGGACACGGCTGCCAGGTGACGCAGCCGCACACCTGAGGGTGGATGGGCGGTGGGGGGGGGAGGGGGGCGGCACTGAAAGCACATCGCCATATGGCCAGTCGGGAGTTTTCCAGGATGTTAAAACATGTAAACAGTAGTTGCACCCACTGACACGGACGACAGTTGCACAGAAGCAGCAAATAAAAGCTTTTTTTTGACATGAGAACTCTTTACTGAACCACAGATCTGACAATGAAAACAAAATGTAACGGCTGCAACTAGTCCTGTCACGATATTATTGTCATTTTTAGACCATTTTATGCCACTGATATAATGATAACAAGTACATGCTTCAAGAGAGAAATGAACTTCTAATTCTTAAAAATGTTAAGACATTGGAATGTGAATTGAAAAATGTAAATATTGTTGAACAAAAATGTGTCGATAACGTAAATGAATAATTTTGTATTATAAGTCAATAACATAAAAATGTCCATATAGTGAACAATGAGTCATCATGACGGGCCGGGCTGCAACAAACGATTGCATTATTCAATATTCTCTTCCTTATTTTCACCATTAATGGATTAATAGTCTGGTTCATGAATTGTCCGATCTTTTGATTAACTGATCATTAAAATAGTTGCACGTTAACTTTGAGTTGATGAACTCTAACTAATTCTTTCAGCTCGAGAATAACTAATAATATGCAAATCAAGTGCATTCAATTTACAGGTTTAATTTCCGCTGAAAAAAGCTAAAAAAACAACCAGCAGCTTGATCCATCAACAACGTGTTGTTGTGTTTGTACCTGCATGCACACGAACACGTGATGATCTGTGTGAAAGTGTGTGTTATGGATGAGAAAGATGCAGGTTTCACAAAAACCCAGCAGATCCAATCGTATTCCACACACACACACACACACACACACACACACACACACACACACACAGTCTTTTATATCAAAACGGTGGCTTGGGAGGACAGGACGGGACAGGAACGTAGTATTTTAATTCTCCGGGTTGTGCACCCAGCTTAGAGATGTGTGATGGCAGAGACAGGCTCGGGCATGTGGGACGCAATCTGTGGTGGAAAGAACTGGGAGAGGGCAGCGGTGCCTAATTCTCATTATTTTCATGTTGATGTCGGTCCTATCTGAGGTAGGGTTAGCTTCTAGGACATAGAATCTGACAGATCATGTCCCAGATATATTTCTGTTCATCATACGCAATCAGATATATATATAAAAAAAACTTTACAACAACAACAACAACTGTGGCTGGTAGATTGCAAATCAGGAAAACACAGAACTTTTTTTATGCAACTGAAAAACAGACTTTTGTAAATCAGATTTCTTTGAGTTTTATAAACAATCCTAGGTTTTTCTCTACAAAACCCTTTTTTATATGATATTGTAATCATGTTTCTCCGTACTCCTACATCACTCTGTACTTGTCTGTCTCTGCTGGAATGGAAATAGGAACAACAGTTTGAGAGCTTAATCCAGCGTAGCGAGTTATGAAAACAGCAGATTTCCACCGATGCATTTAGCTCTCCGCCAATAGTAATAATAAATGTTCATATAACGTATTATATCACGCGGGTTCCAACAGTCAAACATAAAAAAATGACACCTCAACATTCAAGCTTACACGTCTAATACCGGCTTTGCAGCATCTCCACAGTGTGTGTTCTAGATGTTAGTGATGTTGATGTTATGTTACATCTGGTTCATGCAGAAGGAGAGTCGAAGCGAACAAATACCGGTTTAGTGATGGCATGAGCAGGCTCGGGCATGTGGGGCTGAAAAAAAACAAAAAACGTGACATCCACAGCGGAACCCGTAGAATCAGCAGCATGACGGAGAACTTTCACAGCATTGAGACTTTCTCTTGTCTTCTGTCGCTGGAAAACTACAACGAATGAAATATCAGAGGCATCAACAGCGACGAGCGACTGATCTGTAATTGGCGATCGGTGTTATTGCAGCACATCTCTTAGGGCAGCGGGGGACTTTATTATAGCTTCGACACATGCTGCGACTTATGCAAACTCCTGCGCGTCAAAACACCTGTGTTAGTAGGGTTTTATAAAAAAGCTGCAACCAAGTCCTCTCAATGCATGCTGTGCAGTTATCCGGGGACGGATACTTTCTTATTTATCTGTTGCTGTTTGGGATTTTATCAGGTCAAGTGTCTCAAGTCACGTCGAGAGTTTGTCAAGTCTCAAGTCCCCATTTTCGTGACTTAAGTCCGACTTGTGCCTCAGTTTTAAATCTCTTTTTCTCGTCAATTTTATTTACGTCTCCATATCAGATGTTTGCAACATAACAACATAAGCGGTGTATTATTACCCAGAGAACATGTGTCCAATAAAGAATCTAATCCGTACCAAACAAAGATCTTTGGAATTCGATGTGTATGCAGAGACATCTCTGCAGCGCCACAATATCTCATTTTAAATGGTATTTTGACACAGATTTCGCCTTTAACAAACATTGCGCCTCTTGCCATTTGAAGCCCTTGTATTTGCACATAATTAATACTCCACTAAGAGCTCCATCAAGTCAGTAGCGGTGGCTTTTAGAGACGTATTACACGACTACAGACAACTTCTACCAATAAATCCCCATAAATGCCACACTGTCTGCTCCTTTAAGAGTTGCATATGCATGCAGTGTATCCCGTCACCTCAGCTGAATGCTCATGTCTACATTGCTTTACTCAGAGGGCTGTATGGAAATGTCTTATGTGCAAATCATATCTTATCCATTGACCAAACAACTGAGCCAATATGGAATATAGGAAGTCACATTACTGGATCTTTTATTGTATTTCATAACCAGAAACTATAAGGAATCTATGGCTGCTTGTTTAAAGAGTGTTCATTAAAACAGGCGGGCTAATTAAAATGACTGTCGGTCAAAAGCGCCTCCCAGCTGGAGTTATGTTGCACAACACTACGATCAATCAGGCCGAAGATTCAATTTAAAAGCAATCAGCATTTGGTGGGTTTTCTGGAATCAATGGTAATCCGATGATAATTCTGACCCGTGGCTGATCTTTATTTTTAGTGCCAAATGTTCCTGCTCCCTCAATAGACTTATGGGAATGGGTGCCAGGCGTGCCGGGGACGCTCCGAATCCCCGGCCACGTCTCGTGCACACTACATTACCCGGTGCAAAATGGCCGCTCGTCTTCTTTTTAAGCGATACTATCGATGCAACAGCACATTCTGGGGGGGGGGGGGGGGGGGGTCGGATCAATAGTTTAAAGAGCGCTTTAGATACCAGAGGTAAGCTACTGAGATTGTTCACTTAAGAATAATTATATTATATATAATAAAGTTTTGACGTTCAAAATAATTAGTGAAAGTATCACAACTGGCTCAAGGATGTAAGGAGTGTGTGCACCAAGATCAGTGATTATTCATCTCCGCGTGGGCTTTGTAAATAATTTGTGAATAATAGGATGGACTCAGCTCAGCCGTTTAAAATTGGTTCTCCTTTTGCTCAAATCAACAGGAACTACCGCTAATTAACAGGAACTACTGCTAATTAACAGGAACTACTGCTAATTAATAGGAACTACTGCTAATTAACAGGAACTACTGCTAATTAACAGGAACTACTGCTAATTAACAGGAACTACTGCTAATTAATAAGGACTACTTTTAAGTGCCTCTGCTTCTATAAATGCTGTTTACATCAAAAGCTAAATTATTAGAAATATATTCTCAACTGTTTCTGTCGACGTCTCACGGTGAAAAATAGCAGTTACGTCTTCAGCTTCGTGCTCTTCGTGTCACCGAGAGCAGCCCGAAGACAGAAACGGACCCGGAGAAACAACCAGAACGACAGATTTCATCCATCAAGAGGCAGAGAGAGCCACTCATCATTACAACATGTATCATATCTTTGCTGCCTAAACTGGAGTTAAGAGGCCCGTCTGAGCTGACAACCACCACTTAAATAAAAAAGAACTTCAAACGTGCCCTTACGCTGAGCTTTCAACCTCGTCCAGATCCCTATATTGGGAGTTTTCCACCAGAAACACACCAGTTTGTGGAGCAAACGACCAAAATAACCTCCTGTGTGCTTCAGCGTGCCTCCTCCGAGCGTTTTTTTGACCTTTTTATGAATTTATGGTCTGCGTTTATCTCTCGCAAAGCTCTCGATAACAGAGAGTCTATACCTGCCATATGCCACTGAATACAAGTCATAAATCTATTAGGCAGCGCAATGATTAGATCGTTCGCAGGCGTATACAGCACGAGCATCAGACAGACGGTTGTTCAATGTTTTTTTTGCCGTTTCTTAACCTGGCAGCTGAAGACGAGAGGATACACGTCAGCAATAAAAGAGAACTTGGAAAAAAACAAGGGCTTCACAGTTGCACTGAGATAAAAGCTCTTTTGGCTCTTGACCTGCTGCGTCTGCGTGTTCAGAGGTTCAAACTCAAACGAAATTTGAAACAGAAGTTTTTTTTTGTTGCCATTTGTCTCTCCGCTGAGTCCTGCAGAAACAAATCAAGTCATTGGTCTGTTTTGGTTTTGAGGAGCTGAAAGGGTATCGTTGAGTGAGGACAGCGTAAGAGAATGAAGTCGGCATCATTTAAACTCAACTTTTTTAAATCAGATTGTTCGCAGACACATCAAAGCTGCTCAGACTACTACGCAGCGTTAGGAACAGAAGGACTCCACGATAATTACACAGCACGGAGATGCTCCTGTACCTCAAGCCTCACGCCGACCCAGTAATCAAGTGAGTCAGGAGGAAAGAATGTCTAATAATGGAAACGCAAACTGTCTCTCTGAGTGATCAAAACAACAGTTTTCATACCACCAGTCACTGTCAAGAGGTGGACACAGACAATCACCGTTTGGGGTTTCAGGAATTCGTCACTGTATTATACAACTAGCAGTAGTAATCAACACGTATATATCTCCTTCCAACCTCTCTGGGTAACGAGTATCACTGTTACACAACGTTTAACCCCGATGAGCTTCAAACACACTAAACCAGCCTGAAAAAAGAAGAACATCTGAACCCACCGATGAGAGTCTGAGGAGCAGAGAGTTGTTAGAGCTGACCAACGCTACGCTACGATTGGCCAGTCTGCTTTCCACAGGTTTCCACGGTTGGACATTTGTGCCAAATTTGAACAGAATTCCCTCCAGTTGTTCCTGAGATTTCACCTTCACAGGAATGAGATGGCAGAACATGATGCCTGCTGCCACGTCTTTCACCGGCGCGGTGGCATTAAAATGTGTATGCAGAAGCTTATTATACCTCCCGTCTTTACCAAGAAGCAACTCATTCACTACTTTAATAACCACTGCTTTGGTTTTTACAAAAACAAAACAAAACACTGTTATTAGACAGTTTGAAGCCGGAGAATGAGGCGGCAGTTATCCGATTTGCAACGGGATGATTTCCCCTTTGATCCGGCAGCTCGACAGGCTTTGTGAGTAATCAGTTTACAGCTGAGGACTCCTGACTCGTACACACTCCCAGTGAGCACGAACTGTGTGTACTGTTAAGAATCACACCTCGAGATGAGATGAGCCTCAGAAGGACCGACAGAAGATCGTACTATTTGATCACGCATGAAAAACATCCACCTTTGTTTTTTTTGCGACTTCCACTTTCCCACAGGTGCTGGTAACAGGTGGGGGCCGCGGGGAGCTGGGAAGAGGCCTCCCCAGCGTGGCCGGCTGCCACAGCGGGTCAGGGGATCATCTTCCGCCCAGCTGCTGATGCCCTGTTATCCCCGAGCCATTCATCACGGCTCGCTGAGAGTCAGATATGCGCTGCCCCACGAACCCCCCCCCCCCCCCCCCCCCCCCGAAGCTCCCAGCATTCCTCACTTTCCCCTGTGGATCTCCGCCGCTGATAGCTGTCAGGGCTGTGCTGTCGTACCCAAACACCCACCCACCATGTATTTGCATGTATTTGCAAGGCTGGTTTGAATCTGTGCTACGAACCACACATCGCTGTCCATGTCTGTCCGTCTGATCTCCCCAAACCAATGCATACGGCATTGGACTTTTTTTGCGTACTTTACGCTTTTGCCAACCAATTTGCAATGACATGCCGTACATTTATGTACATTTAGTGGAGATAACTCACCAACAAAGAAGAATAAGCAGAGAAAGAAGAGCTCCAGCCGATATATAAACATCTCACTATAAAACAAGGAATCCTTGTGTGTCCTTCGCATATTTCGAGAACCGTTCATCCGATCGACTTCCCGGTTGGTGGGTGTATTGCTGGGTACTCAAGGGAGTGCAGTGTCAAATTTGGTGCAATTTGGACATGCAACACATATGAATAAACATTGAATAAACAAGCAAACGGCGCTCTGTGCTGCAAGCAGGAGGTGGGCGAGCGTGTCGTCTGGGCTTTTACAGACTGCGGTTTACTTTTGCTACTGGATACACTAACGTTACCACCGAACTCTTCTTCACCTGGTTTGAACACCAAGACGCTTTCTACTCAAGGTGTTATGGTGCACGGCTGTGGTTTGCTGCCAAGCAACAAAAGCAAATAAATGTTCTTACAATGAAGGCGCATGCAAGCGGTGTTCAAACTAGTTTCTAATACAAAAAAGATCCTGCATAGTAACACACACACACACACACACACACACACACACACACACACACACACACACACACACTGCCGTTACTCCTGTATGTGCTTGCCCTTTGAAAGCATATTCAGTGTATTAAAAAAACCCAGGAGACCAAGCTAATCTGCTGCCTGACTGATGCCGAGGTTAAGTAAAGATGAAGTCGGCGCTAGCAGAGCTCACATTGACGGACCCTCCGGCAGGGTGGGCGCGGGTTAACTGCGTGTCGTTATTGATCAGGCGATTCAACCGATTGATTGAGTCAATGTTGATGGATTGGAGGTGAGTGACTACAGGCGAGGCAACGACTGGCTTGCGGCAGCATGAGGGGGGAGGGGGGGGGGGGGGGAGGTTACTTCAGTGAAATGCGTATAAAATCCAACACAAATACACCAGCAGACACTTGCAGTCTTCCCTGGTGAGGCCGGTACTTAAATCAGCTTGACTTTCAGCATGTTGAAATGGCTTTTCCCCCCCACAGTACTCAAAGACTGAAACATAATGATCAGTTGCATTGAGGTCAGGTGACAGTCAAGACCCTCCCACTGGTCTTTTCTGTAGGTTTAGGGTCATTCTTGGCTAAGTTCACCAAATATGGATGTAAACCGTCTCAAATTACAGCTGAAAGTCTGCTCTTTAACCTCACAGTCACTGTTCCATTTCATGTCCAATGTGCCGAGACAAGACTATGAAAAAGGTGCCACTTCCATCCACAACCATGGGAATGCAAAAAACGGCACATAAGGATCTTTGAAGACACCGTAAAAATAATACTGAGACACCTTAATCAGGAATTTGGTTCTTCACATGTTCCTATGATGCAGACTTACATGTATGAATGCTCTGAACCAGAGGGGTCAGAGGTCAGGAGCAGGTCATGCTCCAGTGTCTTGCTCAAGGACACTTGAACACAAGGACACAAAAGGGTCCAGTGGACACATCGGCTGCCTTGAACCTTGAGACCACCCAGTTACTGAGAGAGTCTCTCCAGCCAACAAGCCAACCTGCCTGCAGTGAATAAACATCTAAAGGCCTGTAACTCTAAAAGATAAAAAACAAACCAAGGCATGCATATACAACAGATGACTGTTAGAGGCTGAAAGACGTCATAAAACCACAACATTGTGATTCGTATCGTTTCGACAGATTCTTGCCAATGCACAGCCCTTTAAAACACTGTTGAACGAAGAACTCAGCCAGTGTTTGGCATCAGCTTCAGTGTGATATATATACGGTATCACCTGGACACCGAGACAGGCCAAGTCATATGCATTGAAAACAATAAGCCCAGCTCTTACCACATTGTAGCAGGACTTCTTGTCCGATCCAGTGAAGTGGTACGGGTCGACCGTGTTGCACCTCTGCATGTACATCTTGAACATGTTGTTGATGTGATTCAGGGACATGATGCAGACGGCCGAGTTCGGGGTCGGCTCCGGGGAGTTCGGCTTTCCCCGGGCGAAGGCAGCAAACAGCACGTCGTCGCCTTCCTCCACTTTCAGCTGCTTCTGCAGCTCAACGTCGTTGCCCACCTTGGTGACGTGGGCCGCCTGGAGGATGTTGAATACCTTCACTTCGTCCGTGGAGCGCCGTCGCCGCCTTTTATCGGTGCTGATGCACTCGAGGGGCATCTCCACGTAGCGGCGGATCTCGATGTCCCCGGAGCACATGCGGACTATGCGGGTGTGGTAGGCCTGGGAGTCCTTGCTCACCCGCTGCACGGTGAGGAAGTAGGTGAAAGGTCCACTGTGGAAGGAGTAAACGTAGCGCAGGTAGTAGTTTCCACGTAGAGACGGGATCAGGTCCATGTGTGAGCGGGTGGAGAAGAAAGTGAAGCCGTTTTGGCTCGTCTTCATCTTCCGCAGAGCGAAGGTGTGGGGATGCGGTGCAGTGGCCGACACGTTTCCTTTGCCCGGGATCTCAGAGTTCCCAACAAAAAACTTGATGACATTGCTTTCCACATTGAGCACCTGAGAGCCGTAAGGGCTGACCACAACATCCAAGTCGCTGGGCTGACCCTTGCGCTGCCTCACCTTGTCGCCGAAGCAGTACACTTGTTCGTCTACGGTTTTCGGGCTGATGCCGTCGTCCAGGACGTGACGGCGGCAAACACCATTGTCAGCCGAGCCGCAGCTGAACAACCCCTTGTCGTAAATGTTCTCCACCACCAAAGCGATGTTGTGGTTGTCCACCCTGCCGCCGCCGGCGGCGATTGCGCTGGTCAGTTTCTGGCCACAGGTCTCGTTGGCAAGCAGCGGCCCCGTGTGGTACTCCGACAGCTTCGTGAGGTTCGGGGCCAGGGCGTAGATTCTGTTTACAGCCCCGACGTAGATGATCCCATCCAGCGTCACCAGGTTCTGGATCGGGAAGTCTGCCGTGAAAGTCGGGAGCTCGTAGGAGACCGAGAGGTCAAGTGCGTTGGTCTCGGATGGCGTATCACACTGGCCCTGCGCGCCGGGACACAAGGCCCACAGCAGCATGACGGCATGAGGCAGGCGGAGATTCATCCTGTTCCAGAAATAAGAGACATGACAAATTAGTTGATGAAACATCCCTGCTGGAACACAGAGAATGAAATATGTTCCTCATGAATATCTTTGAATAGGTGGCCTCAATTGTCTGGAGTGGGAATGTGTGGGGGAAAAGGCGCAGGCTGCCGAGAAGAAAATAGAGGGACACCGAAATCCCTTTTTAGACTCATAAATGGAACTGTGTCAGGGTATAAAACCAGGGTTTACTCACTCCACCGTAAGCAGTGAAACCATTCATACTGAAGTGACTGAAGGCTCTGTGGTGACACAAAGCTTTAACATCAGCCTCCTAATCATCAGCGCTGCAACTTCTGACTCCACTGACCCAAGACAAACCCCGCAGCCAAGACCTGGGTGAGCACTTCTGCAGGGCGCTCGAGCTCCGCTCCCTCCGAAGTGACCACAGTGGGAGGCAGAGCAGTGAATCACCCAGAGAGAGCAGCTCGCTCTGCGGGACGACGCAACCACAGGCCTAAGTTTAGACAACGAAGGGCCCGAGGGAGCGGAGATAAACTCAATTAAAACAAACGAGGCCGTAAGGGGGACCATCCTGCAAGATGATAAATAACCCCAGCTAACTAAATGGTAATCCCCTGGGAGATGCTTTTAGTGTGGGGGGGAGGGGGGGGGGGGGCAACAACAGAGAATTTGCAAAATGTGCATTGCATGCTCTCTAGTATCTGCATGCGGTTTCACCGCGATCCCTTGAAAACAAAAATAATACAAAAGCATCCAGCACAGTGGGTCTGTATTTTTACATGCATGCCCACAGTGTTGCATTGTGGGCACATTTTGACTGAAGTCTCACTGCTTTTTTGTTCTGTTTTTGGTGTTTTAGAGTTTATCTTATCATTGTGTTTTGGGGAGAATATATAGAGACAGAAAGACAGGAGATCAGGTGCTTCAAGGCAAACATCTTATAGAAGTTGAGAGCAGTATTAACAAGTGCCAAAGACATAATATAAGAAAACAAGGCACCGCTGTAGGGAGATAATGGTGATATAGTGGAAAATACAGATTGAAAAAGTATAAATTTAGAACCTAAATCACACACAAGATTATGTTATGGAATATTAGACATTATTAGAGCTTCATTTCTTTGAAGGAAATGGTGAGGTGAGTATCGTCTTGTTTTGGTCTAGAAAGTATGAGTAATAGCGGGCAGTGGGCACATTATTGCGCACCTGCACCATGCACAATCAATGTAGCTCCCCATCGCACGGCTGTTGTTTTCAAAAGGACAAAAGGCGGTGGGGAACAGTGAACATGTTTTCGGTTTGAGAGGAAAGTGACTCATGGAGAAAGGTCTCAGAAAACACATCGCTGGTGAAATTGTGTTAGGGGCCAGAAAAAACAACACATTTCAAAACTGTGATATCCAGAGGAGGAGGAGGAGGAGGAGGAGGAGGAGGAGGAGAGGGGGATCAGGAGTTTCACTGTCTGTGCGTTTTTACGCATGGAAATACGGTTTGAGTGAAATGTAGAAAAAGAGAGAAACGTTAAGAGATTGTGAGGGAAAAGTAGAGATAATAAAACGCACCTGTTAGATAGAAACAGTGCTGTCCGTTGCCTTGATTCAAATCATATTCCGCTGGTCTCTCCGGGAGCGGGACTTCTTGACTTTCTCATCCAAGTCAAAAAAGGATCGCTGAGAATGTTCTCTTCGCTTCTCCGTGAGAACAAAAATAACTCCCAGAAAAAAAAGAGTCCGATTTGTTTTCCTCAATCTGTCTTGTTTCCCAGTGTTTAAAAAGTGTTCCCTCCAGCTGAAAACCTGTGTGTCTCAACACTGACTGACTGACTGCATCCAGCAGAAACACGCTGCTGCCGCTGAGCCGCTCTGCAACATCTCAGCTCCTCTCTCTCGTGGCGCGTAAACGCTCCGCCTCTTTCTCACCAAAACTATGTGACGCGTCCAGGTGGTGCCGCGGCTCCTCGCTCTGCGGAGCTCAGGTGAGACACGCAGACCCAGAAAAACCAAAGCAAACAGTACATTACGAGCTGTAGTTAGTGGTAATCATGTGGCACAGAAGCACCAATTACAACAAGACCGATTACATTTCCAAAGGACGCGTTATTTAATGTGGGGTTTTGTTATGTTTCATGTAATGCTTTATTTTAAAATGACCCCATAGAACTTAAATAACTTTGTTTTTTCTTGTTTTATACATTGATATCACCTTTTATGTCAATTCCTAGTTACCTGCGGCTTGCACTGGGGCCCGCTGGACCTGCAGAGAACCTAAATCTAAGCAACCGTTTCTGTTTGAATTCACAATATTGACGACTGCAGAAAGTTACACCAAGAGGTCTGACCGAGTCATAAGACCTCACGCTGAATCTGTAAAGGTGCCATTTGCTATATATTCCTATAGATTTTCTATATAAACTATCTCCAACATGTGAGTAGCAATCTAAAATAAAATTGTATTCTTATTCTACATAAAGTAAAAGAAAAAAATTAATTAATTAAAATAATAATTTCTCATTTTCTTTGGTATTTTTTGTCAAATACAGATATGAGATGATGATTGCTGAGTAATATGTTTGTTCATGTTGTCCAATGTCTAGTCTCTGATCATGTGACAAGATGATGAGGTACACGACAAGTTTAGGCGCTAAATCTGTCAAGACTGATGAGCTCTGTAATGCCTTTCTAACATAAAAGTGTCAGTAAGTAACTATAGGGCCCGTCATAACAACATTACACCACTGCCTTAAAGCATTAATAAAGCATATTTATCATCACAACTCTATAAATGTTCAAAATGAAACGAAAAGGTCACATTGGCTACTCGAAGAAGGTCTTTCTTTCTTCTCCAACCTACTGCTCACTCAGCCATAAATAATGAGCTAAGTTTTAAAGGCTGTGTGTGTGTGTGTGTGTGTGTGTGTGTGTGTGTGTGTGTGTGTGTGTGTCTCAGCAATGAATCACAGTGGCCAGCACAAAAAAAAAAAATCCTTTGTCCCACTTCCTGAAAGGAGGGCAGTAGGAATGAAGACTGTAAACCCTGATAACAGAGTGTGGATGCAGAAGTAATAGGTAGACAGAGCTGCTGCAAACCGGCTGTTTGCGCTCACTTTCTGACAGCGGCAGTGACATGTGAGGGTTTAATGAGACAGACAGTCGGGCGTGTTCAAGTGGGTCGACGAGAGACGTGACGGGATCTGTGACATCTTCTGTGTAAAACTAGACATGTTGTACAAGAGTAGTTTCCTCTCTTCTTCTCCTCCTGTTTTTAACGATGGAAAGGCTCAGCTGGCTTCACATGTCTGCCTCATTCGTGCTCACCAGTGAATCTGATCATCTGTAACTTCATACGGAGTCGCTTTCTGGACATACTACTACATTCATCAATGTTTTTCAACTCTCAACTCCCTGATTTCCCAGAGGACACCGCTGTTGGCTCTGACATCACACCAGAGAGCCCTTAAACTGTCAAAGTACATCATCAGCCCGAGACCATCGAAGAGGAATCTTTATTTACAATGATGTTCAGCTACAAAACACAACATTCTGGTGCAATTTTTGAGAAACAAAGCCGAAAGTCAAATTTTAATTTTATATCTGAATTCATGAAATCAGTGCTCAGAGAAGATGGTTAAAGGAAGAGTTCGACATTTATTCACTTAGTTTAGTTCAGCACAAAGACTGAAAACAGGGAGAAACAGCGAACCTAAAGGTCACGAATGAACATGTTGTATCTTGTTTGTTTAATCCGTACAAAACTTGAAGTGTAAGAACAACACTTCGTGGTTTTACAGGGTTATGTGCAGGACTTTTATTTTTCTCACTGCGTGGCGCCTTCTTTGAGTCTTTTCCCTTTAGGTTCACAAAGTTTAAGCAAAATGATGATCACATTTAAGCTCAGAAACCAAACTGTTTTACTTTATACAGACACTTTGTGAAAATAATAAATGGATAATAAATAATAGATGGATTACTAAACAGACCTACTGGACACAGGCCCAGGGGCCCAAAGTGTCAGGGGCCACCCTGACCTTCAGCTCCAAAATGTCACTCAAAGAGACACTTGCAACCCAGGAATACACTCAAAATGACCACAAAGAAACATAAAACGACTACAAAGAGACACAAAACAACTACAAAGTGATACACTACAACTACGAAGTTAACAAAACATTAAAAAGTGAAACAAACATCCACAAAGAGACACAAAACAGCTACAAAGAGACACAAAACATCCACAAAGAGACACAAAACAGTTACAAAGAAACACAAAACAGCTACAAAGAGACACAAAACAGCTACAAAGAGACACAAAACAGCTACAAAGTGACAAAAACAACTACAAAGAGACACAAAACAGTTACAAAGAAACACAAAACAACTACAAAGAGACACAAAACAACTGCAAAGTGAAAAAAACAACCACAAAGAGAAATAAAACAACTTAAAAATGATACAAAACAACCACAAAGAGACGCAAAATGACTAAACAACTACAAAGTGACACAAGACAGCTACAGAAAGATTCTTAATCTTTCTTAGATCTTCTTATACTTATTGCTGGTGAGCAATACGTTCCACAACACACTCCTTCGCTCTTTGTAGTGTGTGTTTGTTGGAGGAACTGTGTTTTTGCCTTACCTCTGGGCATTTCTGACGCACTTGCCAAGGGGTGTGTCTGACACAGGGTGTGTGTGTGTGTGTGTGTGTGTGTGTGTGTGTGTGTGTGTGTGTGACTGTAAACCCCCGAGGGTGTGTCTGTGTGGCTCCTGTGGTGTAAACTACATTTTGGATCTGGGCCTCTCGACTTGGCAGGGAGGAGAAGAAGAAGAAGAAGAAGAAGTAGAGGAAGGAAAAGGTCAGTCGGGTGGTGAACCTCACACTGTCGGCACGCAGAATGTGGAAATCCCAAAGTATGACATGCGCTGCAGGAATGATCTGCATCCTTCAGCCACAACACCTGCAGCACGGCGATGACCACGTCTATTTTCTGTGCACGTTTTGGTCCGGGCTGCACAGAATAGGACTTTTAAAAAAGGAGAATATTTGGCTGTTTGTGTGGAGTGGCACTGAAGGGTCACGTTACCCAAGTATCAAACAACAGGGACACTGTTATACGAAATGAATGTCGCTGTTGAATCATTTTGAATGGATGAAATTGAACTCTGACTGCGAGCCGAGTCTAATATAACTAATGCAAATCACTGCAGCTAAAGTTCCAAAAATCAGCTGGAAAGCCTGAAACAAGAAGAGTGGATGCTGTCATAGCAGTAGATTAAACCATCCAAACCTGGATATGCACGACTAAATACCATTTCGGTTTTTCATTTGTGTGACCTGACCCTATAAATCCCACTACAACCAGCAGGAATCTGACCCCTTGTGGCGCCATCTGCTGGTGCACGAGGTGAACGGGCACGTTTAGTCTCCAGAGACTACGAGGGGAGCTTCAGCTCAGGCTGATTTCCGAGCTACTCAGGGGTCGAAGAAGTACTTTGATCTTTTATTTAAGTAAATGTAGCAGTACCGCAGTGTAGAAATACTCTGTTCAAATGAAAAGTCCTGCATCAAAAAGTACCAAAAGTAAAAGTACGTATTTTAAAGAATGGTCCATTTCAGAATATTATGTATTATTGGACGTAATTAGTGATGAATTAATGTGTTCATCACTTTATTGTTGGAGCTGGTAATGGTGGAATTTCTATTTCCCTTAATAGAAAAGGAAGATCTGCACAGACAAAGAGATGAGCAGGGAGGAGCAGCGCTGCACTCAGTCTTGATTTGACCGTTTCTGTCGACCCTAAACCCGGTCCAGTGTCGCTCCACCAGAGGTTATTTATCACCGGCAGGGTCAATACAAACCCTGGTTAACTGCTGACCGGGACGGTAAACGCTGATTGATGCTTGTGACCCATCGGACGACCCCTTCATTCTGTGGATGGACTCTTTACCTTCCTTTAGCGGTGATTAAGAGTGTCATCACTCAGCTGTGTATCTCCTTTAACAAGCTTCTTCAGCAGGATCCTTACAGCTCGGGAAGCGTTCCTGAAAGGTTACATGACAACAGTGGGTCAAGGGAGGACTGTTTTTTTTGCTGATGCTCTCTTCTAAATTGTTCTGACCATTTATGTAACGAGAGAGCAGATTATTCTCAAAGGGAAGAGTCGAGGCTGTTAAAGAGTGTGGAAGCTTATTTTAGTTAATGCAGTGTGTCTAAGATTGCTAAAAATACTACAAAGATATTGTTCTTCTTGTGGAGAAAGATGCACCAGCTTACCAAATCCTCACCAGCTGCATTGCATTCTGGTTAATTTTCTGCTACGCAGGTAACGTTTCCTGAGATCGGGAGCGTTTGGATTGCAGCTAGCAGCTAACAGCGCACATTGCGGCAAAAGTGCTGACACAGCTAGCAGTGCTTACCTGAGGGGTTACCTATACCGCAGGGTGGGCGCCACACTTCTGCAATCAGCATCAGCTCACATGCACTAACATGCACTAACATGCACTAGCATGCATTAGCATGCACTAACATGCACTAACATGCACTAGCATGCACTAGCATGCACTAACATGCACTAAAAGCTTGATCGGCCGGCCCGGCCATACGTCAACAAAGAGCAGATGTGATAACAAAAACACACAGAATGAGAGCAACTTCATTCTGTGCTCAGACATTACTCCACTAACCCTTTACATATCGAATTATTGTTTGATGTGATATTAATGCTCAGAATTCCATATATTGCACTTTTAAATCCAGGGTTGGTTCTAGTATCTAGTACGCTAGATAAAAACATATTTTGTGCCATGTTGCTTTTCAAATGCGATGCCATATTGTTTCCTTTTGTCACCTTTACAGCTTTCACAGCCATCAGACTCATTCTCAGACTCACACATTTTAACGTCCGGACAGACGGATCGGTGCTCCCATCGCGTGTCAGATAAAGTCACTCCTAATGAAAAAGGAAATCAAAAGATTAAAATCTCATACTTTACAGGAAATGGTTACCGCAGCAGACAGGCAAAGAAAACTGTCGGTCAATAAGTTGCTGTCGTGTCCGTGTCCGTGTCCGTCCGGGGATGGATAGAGTCACAACAGCTCATATCGAGACCCGGCGAAGGCCATCGGTGGAGGTGTAAATATGATAAGAAGCTCAGGAGAACACACACACACGGCTTTCAGATCACATAGTCCATTCATATCCGTGTGATGCTTCACAAGAGATACAGCTCAGAAGATTGAATGTGGTTAAGTCTCAGTTTATTGGACAGCTTTTAATACGTGTGATGAATATTTAAACGAGTCTCAAAGTGACTGAGAATGACACCGAGGAGTTCTGACACTGGTAAATCAACTTAAAAACATCTTATCGTGTTTTATAATGTTCTACAAAGCAGTTACGTGCTGCAATAAGAGCTCTTACTCTACTCACGTAGGAACAACTCGGCTACAGATGTACGCTCTTTGTCTTTGCTCTTTGACCCCAGTTACTGTAAAACCTTCCTCTGTTTCTTTGCTGCATTATATGCTCCATTTCCATTTCCCTTCGCTGGTTCATCCTCGTCTTGTTGAGCTGTTTATGTGAAGCCTTCAAGAGCTCTTAAACTCTCCCGTCCTGGTTGTTTATCCGTGGAAGCTTTGACTAAATAAACCACAGTTAAGTGCCAGTGAAATCACAGTCGTTTATACTAAATATACTGTGTACTTATTCTCCACTTCTATCTCATTCTGCTTATTTCAATGCAAATAGTAATCCGCTGTAGGTATTAAAGTAATATTCTCGAAGTTTTCCATCAAAATAAATGTCTGTTTAAGGCGCTACATTTGAAATTCCGAGCATATCTATCCTTATTAAGGGATTGTCTCCACATGGCTCTCAACATGGTGACGGCTGAGCCAGTGCTAACAGCGCAAACAGTGCTAACAGCGCAAACCCCGGCAACAGTGCTGACAGAGCTAACAGTGCTCAGGTAGACATGACTATATCTTAACAGAGCAAATAGTTGTTTGCTGCTATATTAATGCTCTGAATTGAGCTTTTAGGACCTTTAAATCACTTTCTATCGCAGAATCAGGTAACAAAATGGTTATTTTGGCTTTTGCTCACCAAAGAAAAGGTCTTTGCATTATTATCTGTGGTGACATTCTCAGGAATTCCCAACACTGTTTGAATCTCTGGTGAGTGAGATCCAAAAAACACACACTGCAATAACCGCGTATCGCCACAGGTGCCGCCAAAGACAACAAAATAGAAATCTTCGAGATTGTAACTTTAATAATGTATCGATAGTGTTGTTGTGGATAAATAGTGTTCTAGTTATCTTTGGTTTGAAGTCCAACTAAATATGAAATGTTTTGTTATAAAATAACCTTAAATAAAAGCATATTTCTGTAGATCTCCATAACTTGGAGAGGAGGGAGGATGTCGTCTTGTTGATTTAGTGGGCAGCCTTACGTCATCGTACTTCCTGCTCGTCTTTGTTCTGAAGTCTGTGAATTAACAAAAGATACATAAGTCAACTTCAGCACACATTTTGGTCAACACAACAATCAGCACATTGTTTTGAACAAGCAGAGGGTCCATCAAGGCAATATCCGAGCAAGGACGTCGTCACCATTGATGGGTGGTCTCTGGGAAACACAGCAACGAAACTCAACAAAGGGAAGATGTCACCGATTCCCAAATGTAATATGTGTTGTATCACGTTGTCTCCAACAGATGTGGTAAAAGTGACCTACACTGTCAAAGAGGTACCAGGTGTTGCCGAGGAGAGGAACATCTGTAAAGGGGCTGGTGCGGTGGACGCTGAGCCCGAGGGGGTCGAATCTGTGCCAGCCTTCTTTCTCGCTTGAGGTCATAGCTCGCTTCATCGTTTCCACTACTCACTGCCATAACAGCTGACAGAGCGTGAAGCCAAAGATGACACAGAATAATGAAAATGTCAGATGTGGGATTTCCCTTTTGTGTACGCGTGTGTGTGAAGTCTTGTTGTCGTTACAAGTCTGGTCACGAAGGAGCTTCTGTAAATCTGTCAATGACCAAAGCAAAGGAAAGAGTCCGTCCTGTCCAATATGTAAAAGGCAGCATAAAGCATTACAAATGTACTGTAACTGTTGCTGTCCCTTTCTGCTCAATAAGAGGCTTAAGAAATCATTGAGGCTGCAGCTCCTCTGGTCGGCTGATGAATGTGCAATCAGTCAGCGCCCACTGATGGTCGTGAGCCGCCACCGTTTCATACACATTCGGCAAATTAAGAGTACTTTATAGGAGAGCAGATAGAAAAAAACTAGTTCAAAGAACACATGAAAATGAAAGAAGTGCTTTAGATCAACTAACAGAAAGCAAGTGAGAACAGTCTACAGTGATTTATAAACAAGCAGCAGTGCTTTAAAGTCAATTGTGTGACCTAGTGGATGAAGCCAGTATGGGACTTAAGTATGGGAGCAATGTGGATCGGTTCGTTTGGTTTCTATAAGAACTCTTAACAGCTGCATGAAGCTGTTTGATGGTCTTTTCCTTACTTTTTTAAATGCCCGTGAAAAGACCTTTGCAGTAGTCAACTCTGCTGGAAATGAAAGCATGAATGGGTTTATCTAAATCCTGCCAAACAAGATTATTTCAGTTTCGTCCTTCAGCCGATGGAGAAACGTCGAGACGTCGAGACGCCCAGCTGTCCATCCGCTCAATGCAAAGCTAAAAGCTGCCATATAAACTCTCAAAGGAGCAGTTGGGTCGGAGGTCAGGCCTTAAAAAGACTTCACCTAAACAAAAACTCACAGAGTCGAAGTGACGTAGATGTGGAAGTATGTTCTTAAGCACCATCTTTAGGGAAGGTGAAGGATGGATTTTGACAGCATTAAATCACTCAGAGTCCCAGAGACGTCTCTCTCTCTATAATCACGGTGGTGTCTGCAGAAAGAGGAAACAGCTGCCGAGGTGGTTTAAAAGCCACAATGTTTACGTCACCTCTGACTTTTCCACTACTGACTAAGTCATCCAACATCACGTCTACCTCACCTTACTTGGCTGCTATGTCACTCTTTTTTATCACGAGATGCTTGTTCAACTAAAGATTTCAGGTCTAATCTTCTGCGCTTCACAGTCTGAGAGGAGTTAAGGGTCAAAGATGTCGTAAAACATCTGAAGAGGGCACATCAAGCAGTCGACACTTCTCTCATAAACATATCAGCGTTGATTTATTGATGTTAAATATGCGAAAAACCTCCCAGTGTTATGTGATGCAACGCGGCAAAATCAGAAACACCTTCATTGGCCAAGTACATGAAGCACATACAAGGAATCTGACTCTCTCAATGTACTCACAAGGCTGGACAAATAAAGGTAAAGAATAGTCTGACTGTACTCAAGTGATATATATATATAAGCATCATCAATGAACAACGACGACAACAAAGAATACATCGATACGTGTCAAGTGTAAGTAGTAAACAATGCAAATAGTGCAAAGAAATACATATTTTAATACATTTAAACAAAGCATGATACATTTTAATTAGAATTTTAGATTAAAAAAATACAATTTAAATGAAAAATAAATACATTTAAAAGATTAAATACAAATGTAAATAGAATAAAATAAATGTATATCAAATTAAAAAAAAAAACTTTGCACTTTTAGTAATTGTGTTCAAAATATTAGGACCTGTTGGCATCAAATATTAAAAATAACACCACATACTGTAGTTTGGTATCATTTGGTTTTTCATGGTTTGGACAAGGCTCCTTGTTTTAAATGAAGGGAAATCTAAACACAATATGATCATTTAACTGGTCAGACTTAACTGGTCTGAACTGGTTCCTGACCTCAACCACATCCGACACTTTTTGGATAAACTGGAACGCCGACTGTGAGCCAGACCTGATCCCCCCTACACCTCTTGTGGCTGAATGGGAACAAATCCCTGCAGCCAGGTTCAAACATCTGGAGTAGAGCCCGACACCAGAAGACTAGATGCTGTTGGATTTATATTAATGCTAATGGTTTTGGAATATGTTCAACAATCACATACGGATAATGGACATACTTTTGTCTATTTAGCATATATTTGCATTTGTCAATTCATCCCACTAGAGGGAGCTGTTGCATCGTAAACGCTGAGGCGAGTAACTCAAAAGGTGAGTCTTCTATTCACATGATGGTGGAGCCTTTCCCAGCATGCACCTGAGCAGAATAACACCTCGGATATGTTTTCCACCCCCTGGCTCAGCACAGATATTTCAGACTCTATATTCTTATTTATTGGTAGTTTACAGTCTTTGATCCAGCTGACCTGTGGAGGACTGTGGACAGGAGAGAACCGGATCAAAGCGAGGGATTTACCCTCAGTGGGGGACGGTTGAACACGGCTGGAGCACCAACAAGGACAATGCCAGTGTTTCTGATAACTTTTGCTCCATAACTACAAATCACATATTTCTTATTTACGGCCTGTAAATGAATGGAAGTCAATAGCTGCCTGACAAGTAGGAAAACAACATCCATCAGACGTGATTTGCAGAAGATTGGTTAAGAACACAGTGTTGTCCTTTGATTCTTCATCATTCCACCAGACAGGTGTGGTTCGTAGTGAAGACTATGAGCCTCCAAATGATCTCAGATCAGGCAAACGTACCAGCACACAGAGGAGCTTTGAGCTGGTTGTATCAGGTCACCGCCATGAGCTCACCGTCCAATCCCGTCCCGTCTTGCATGGAGGTAACAGAGCCGTCTCTGTGTTCTCTCGGCCTCCTGTTATGTCTGCTTTGGTCCCGTACGGCCAAGCACTGGAAAAATATGGTTGCATCCTGCTCAGGAGTTGTTTTTTTGTGCTACAGCTTGTGTGTGTTACTGCGATGACGCGTGAGCGTCAGACTGTCGAGGTTGTTTCTGTTCGTGCAAATGTCTCCTTTTGTTTTGGAAAGCTGTTTTTCCTATTCTATTATTTTCAAACATATCTACCTTTAGCCTCATGGGGCCTGATTGTCATTTAAATTCACCTTGGCTGAACTGTATTTGGGTGGATGAAAGAATTCTCTCAGCTAAAGCAGATTTTGACCGGTTTCTACAAGTTGTGACTCAAATGTATCGGTTAAGGAAAGTGGCTACAAATATGTCTTATTGTGCAGCAGATGGATTATTCTTATTCTTTAATCCACATTGACAGAAGAGTCTTGGCACATACTTTTGTTCTCAGACTATTTCCATGTTTTGGGGCCTACAGTCACAATGAGGATAAATCATAATACATCATTTTACATAACGATATTCTAGATATGTTTCCAAATTTGTGACGATTTGGAGAAGCCAGATCAATACAGGGATGGCCTTTCCCAGTCTGCTGTGGAAGAAGTTAACTGGCCTGCACAGAACTCTGACTTTAACCCCAACCAGCACCTGAACTGCGATCCAGGACTTACGGACCAACACCGAACCCCTGCAGCCTGGTGACGAAATCCTGCAGCTTTCCCAGAAGAGTGGAGAATGTTGTAGCATCGAATGGTTTTAAAAATGTTGAAACCCATCACATATGGGTGTAACGTTGGTCTGTCCACATACTTTTGGCCATTTCTTGTGACTCAAATGTTACGAGGCACACACTGGGACCTGGCCACTACCAGGGTTGGTCTCCGTGAATTGAAACAGCAGTTAACATGCTGTTCTATTGTAGCCATTGTGTCCTTGAATCACTCTTGAAGGATTAAAACAATGAACCACTGTTGAGTCGACTGTTACTGTTGAGTCCAGGCTCCCCTCCGGCTGCATCATTATGTGCCTTACTTTTGGTGGAAATGAACTTGAATTAAGTCAAGAGACTTGACTCCAGTCTCACGAGCATTGCCCAACACTTTAGTGTGTTTATCGAGTAACCATGGAGAAGTTGTGCCAGGCCTGTGAGCAGCACTAAAAGGCACGAAGCTTCACCGACACTCGGATACAAACACTACCGCTGCTGCTGCTGGAAAGTATTTTTCAGCTGCTCTTGCTTCGGCTTCGTTATGTTTTTCTTTTCTCTTTTTTTTTCCACCGCTTCAACTGGCTGGTTCCTGCAGCGCAGATGAATGAAAACAGTCACCGAGTATCTACTGTGAGTCACTACACAATTAGATTAGCTATGACTCAATATCACAAGTAGAAGAAAGAACAAGAAAGCCACTGTTCATCTCGGACTTTGATGAGAGGCACGCGCTGGCCATCACTTTTAAAGAAAGTGTAGATGGAAAAAACAAACAAATGAACACGGGATTATATTAAATTTTAATGTGCACAGCGTGATATTGTACAGTAAAAGCAAGGAAGGGAAAAAAAACACACATATTTTCTTATAAAAATATCACCTTTTGGAGCTTAAAAACACTCAATTCAAGGAACAGGTGCTGTGATATTACCATCCCTGTGAGAAGACAGCAGGTAGACTGAAGGTGACGGAGTCGAAGCGTAGTGTAGTGTCTCAATAAAACATACCCCCCCCCACCCCCCCCACCCCATTACAGAAACCCCACCCAACCGTCCCTCCCTTCACCCATCTCTGGGCTTCAGTTTGATGCTTTTCAGCGTCGTGTCCACAGTCAACAAGCGGGCAGAACAAGTTACTTGGGGCAAAATGAAAAACAAAAAAAGGATGGATGGGATGCAAAACAATGACCAGATAACAACTAAAAATGCATTTAAAAAAAATCACACATTCCATCTCACATTATCTTAATTCCAATGCATTAACCTGTGCAAGTACCACAGCGCGTAAGACACATCTCCACACAAGCTCGTCAAAAGTAACCGCTAGTACTCTGCTACCTTTGCAAATATAGACAGGAGACCTTCATTAGTGCTACTCACTAACAATACTTTCCCATAGATTAGTGCACTGGAATGAGGCCATAGCTTGTAAAGTCGACACCCATACAGTACATACAGGACATTAAAACAACGGCATACAAGTTAAACCCTCAAAGTTCTTCATATTCACAGAGTAGGAAAAAAAAATAAAGCATTCACTATGGGACTGTGGTGCATTTAAGAGCTTCACTGAAAAAATGAAAAGGCCAAAGTTGGTCAGTAAACCCACATTGGAGTTCAAAAGGGATATTTCTTTTATAAAAAAATGAAAACGCTAACATTCTCAGTCACACACACGAGGATGAAGGTGATGATGGAGATTTTAGTTTGAGGTGGGGTAAGAAGCCGTGAGCGAGGCGGGCGCGTGTGGCGGTGGCGGACGGCGAGTTGCTGGCAAGGCGACGCAGGTGCATGCAGGAACGAGGGCAGGTTCAGTGTGTCAGACTGCTGGGAAGCCGGGCGAAGGGGGGGCGGGGGGGGGGGGGGGGGGGGCGGGGCGGGCGGTTGGCTTTGGTGGGTTGGAGGTCACAGGGGGGGGGGGGGGCAGAGGGAGGGCTGTTGCTGTGCTGTTCAGCTTGCGGGCTTGTGTTTTGATTTCGCTGAGTCAGATAGAATTTGGCAGCGCTCACTCGTTCTCTCCGCGTTGACCCCCCTAACCCCCGACGTCCAACCGCCCTGCCCAACAGCACCAAATAACACACACACACACACACACACACACACGCACACACACACACACATACGCACACACACACACACTAATAAGCGCGAGAGAAGACAGTGATACACCCTGACATCCCCTCTTCACATGAATCACTCAAAGTGAGAAGCTCTCCACAGAAAGAATGGAAGGAATTTACATCATTTGGCAAAACTGACAGAAAACAGAAACAGAGCTCGGTCGCTTGCTTGACAAAATGAACAGGGAGGAATAAAATAAAATAAAAAAAACACACAAACAAAACAACAACATAAACCCCGGAGAACGACCCCTTTGATTTCCTGTGCCCACCCCTTTGGTAAAGGGCAACACTGGAGAGAAACAAACAGCTGGTGGAAAAAGGTGGGGTCAGGTGCCATGTGACTTCCACACAACCTCCGCCAAGCTCTGGAAAAGTCTCACCTCTCGTTTCCCAGAGGTCTATTTTCTTCTTCTTCTTCTTCTCTGTTGTGACTTTCCCCTCCATCTGTGTTGCTCTAGCCCTCCCTACTTCCCTCCCCTCTTTCCGTTAATCCTCCTCCTCCTCCTCTTCGTGGACACTACACCTCCTTGGTTGTGCTGATTCGGATGCTGCTGAGGCACTTGCCCATGGCCTCGAACAGCGGGTCGCAGAAGGTGTGCACGCAGATGGAGTAGACGCGGCTGACGCAGTGGATCTCGATCAGGTAGCTCTTGACGCACGGCACCACGGCCCAGATGTGCAGGAAGGACAGGATGGCGAAGAAGATTCCCCAGATCACCGCCAGGGGGATGCCGACCAGGGCCGTCAGCAGCCGGTAGCACCAGTACTTGGTCACGGTGAAGGTGGTGAAGCTGGCTTTCCACACGCCGTCGAAGCTGTAGGTCCCTGCAGGCTCGGCGATCACGTCCTCAAAGTCTACCTGGAGAGGGAGGAAGACAAGGACATTTTAGTCAGACAGACTTGCACCAGTTCTAGCTACTATTTTGAGACCTTGAGTTTGGCATTTTGTCCATCGCCATCTTGTTTTTTTTGCAACCAGAAGAGATACGAGAGGGCGGAGCTATGTACAACCAAATACCGAATAAGACACTTTTAGGCAACCAACATTTTTCAATTAACTTTCATAAACTGAAAGCAAACTGTGAAAGGGTTAACCTGCCATAGATTTACAGTGTCTGTTAGTATACAGAGACACTCAGCCCCACCGCGTTCACATTAGACTCATCCAATACCTTCATCCGCCGCCAACAGTGTTTCACAAGAGCCCCAATATGGTGCCAGTTAAACTTTCATAGAAATGCTACAGTCTTTTCTGTGTTATTTACACATAAATCAGCAGCTTAATATTTCTGAGATGGAGGGTGGGATTCCTTGGCAAGATTCACATCTCCGCTCGCAGCGACTGGTACACAGTCTAACCACCAACACACCGCCACACCCGGAAATACGGATTGCTACACACACTATCTCTGGCATCTGCTTCACTTTCTGCAATGGATCTTTGTCTCCAGAGCATCTTGAAAACATCAAACTTAGATGGATGGATAGATGGATGGATGGATGGATGGATGGACAGATGGATGGATAGATGGATGGACAGATGGATAGATGACAGATGGATAGATGGACAGATGGATAGATGGATAGATGGACAGATGGATGGATAGATGGACAGATGGATGGATAGATGGACAGATGGATAGATGGACAGATGGATGGATAGATGGATAGATGGATAGATGGATAGATGGATAGATGGATAGATGGATAGATGGATAGATGGATAGATGGATAGATGACAGATGGACAGATGGATAGACGGATAGATGGATGGACAGATGGATAGATGGATAGATGGGTGGATGGATAGATGGATGGACAGATGACACATGGACAGATGGATAGATGGATGGATAGATGACTGATGGACAGATGGATAGATGGATAGATGGATGGATAGATGGATGATAGATAGATGGATAGATGACAGATGGACAGATGGATAGACGGATAGATGGATGGACAGATGGATGGACAGATGACACATGGACAGATGGATAGATGGATGGATAGATGACAGATGGACAGATGGATAGATGGATAGATGGATAGATGGATGATAGATAGATGGACAGATGGACAGATGGATAGATGGATAGATGGATAGATGGATAGATGACAGATGGATAGAAAGTCAACTAAAGTAGAAAGTTAAAGGAACATTCTCAGTTATTCTTCAGTTAAACGATAGCCACAGATGGACCAGATGTATTCAGGTAATAAAACCTGGTCAGGACTTGGTCTGCTTGGTGGTTTAAGGGCGTCACTGTTTGATATCTAAATAATTATCAGGCTAAGCCGAGTTCCTAGAAGCTTTTAGCGTAAACACTCGCTGTGTGGTACGTCTTTGTTCGGAAAAAAGTCTGCAGCGCACAGGATGTGATGTGTTTCACATTTCTGCTTGTGTGTGTGTGTGTGTGTGTGTGGAATAAACAGAAGGTAAAACTGCACAGTTAGTGTGTGGCCAGTGACGGTGAAACAACCTGCAGAAACTTAACGTTCATCAGCAGAAAAAGACAAAAGACGGAGACGTCCCTGCACCGCCATCCTCCACCTCCCATCAGGACGAACAAGAACATTGTGTTCTTCTCTCAGGCTTTTCAATGGGACAATCACTGCAAGCGTCCGTGACCTGGGCATTCTCTCTCCCTCTCTCTCTCCCTCCCTCTCTCCCTCTCTCTCTCATCCTCTCCACCGGCTTCTGAGCGCAGAGTCAATATTTATTTTACAGTTACTTGGAGACTGTGTCTCTTCTAACAGACGAGTGGAGCTACCGAGGGCCGATGGGTGCAATATCAGGAAGTCAAGCAGATATTATCCAGTGTCACCCTGACAGTGAAATGGAAAAGTCCTAAGTGAGATACTATCCACTGTTTGGAAGATGTAATGCCCACTTACACAAGCTGACTGGTGGCATCAGAGAAAAGCACATTTTAGATCTCTGAAAAATAACTTTATTGGTTAATTGATGCGTGTATCTGAAACACTGAATCAAACGTTTTGGGGAGTTCTCTTATTTACCTCTCAGTCAAATGCTAAGCTGTTAGCTTAGCTTGTAGCAGCATGAAGACTGGAGGCAAGGGGAAACAGCTAGTTCTGTCCGAAGGTAACCGGCACCTCTGAAGCTCGCTGATTTACTAAATCATTTTGTTTAATCTGTACAAAAACTAAGGAAAGCATCGTGACAGAACATCAAGTAAAGCCAGTATTCCCGGCCAAACCATTCCGCCACATTTCCAACCACAACTTGGCGTTTTTTTACACTTTGGTTTTCCGTACAGATTAAACACATTTTCTTAATTTTAAGAGAGTTTCAGAGGCGCTGTTTGGCCCCCTTTAAAATCTATAGTTTATAGTCTCCAGTCTCCATCTTATACATCGATCTTCTGACCTAACTCAGCAGGAAGGGGAAGAAACACATTCCCCAAATAAAACAATGTATTGTTTCAAGAATTTTTAAGATATGAAACAAGAAAGAATAAAGGAGATAGCTACACTAGAATTAAGAAAATATTCACTTAAATCTATAAAATAAACACTTTTTTTTCACTTTTTAAAAACTTGGAAGACTTTAAGGATATTTAAGTCTACAATTCAAAGCGTACAGACTATAAAACGTTCATCTTTCATCCTGCTATTCATTATGTCAGAGTAAATATCATGTTATTTTGTAACAGAGCTCTTCACATATGCTACTTTTTGCCACAAACAGCAGCTTGTAAGTCCAATTCTTTTAGTCCAAGCAGCAGCATAAAGCCTCTCTCACAGCACCGACTGGCAGCTCTCACGACAGCCGTATAATATAAATCCGACTGCAGCCACAAAACCAACGCGGCGTCCATTACATTTTTCCACAGCTACACATTTTAAAGTGGAGCCACTCTGCTCCAGTTTCCAGGACTTTGATTGCAGAGCGGCACAAACACAACCACAGCAGGACGGTGGAGAGGTTCGCCTTCACGAAGTCAAGCTGTTTGTTGCAATTTGAGGAAAATCGTTGGCTTAAAGCATCGCCTTCAGACTTCAAAGGGTTTTATTTTGTTTGTTTGTTATTTTATATGACGAGTATCACCCAGAAATGACTATTGCATTGCCATATGGAGACTTTTGTCCAATACTTTTTGATCCAAGTAAGGATGTTTTTGTGGAAGAACATCACAAAAGTCCACAGTTTTCTGACTAAATAAGACGTCTACAGTGTAAAAAACACAAAGCCTGAATCAGAGGAGTCTCGGGGTCAGCATGTGACCAGACGGCAAGGCGACCGTATTATGGAGCAAATAAGGCGATGTGCTATTTCCAGAGCTCTGTCTTCAGGCCGTCAACTATACGCTTGAATAGACAAAGCGGGTCGCTGGAGGAGAAGGTCAGAGCGAAGCATTAATGGACTCTTCTGTTGGTTTGAAAATGAGGAAATGTTTGGTTTGGTTCAGGAGAGATTAGGATGATTGGCAGCCGAACAGACAACAGACAACAGACTGCAGGCTCATGTCACTCATCAGTATAGTTCTTCTGAAGTGTGTTTTTGATTCACAAATCATCTGAAATGAAGTTTATATAGTTCATTTAAAATGTATTATCCACACTATAAGAAGGTATATGACTTGACTCTTTTGCACATATTTCTGTGATGTATTCATAGGTTTGTTGAATTGGCATGACATCTGGATGGAAAGAAATCCCGCCGATGTTGAAAAGAGTTTGATAAATAAGCACGACGAGACGTCTCAACCCCGGCGTGTGATCACTACGTTCAGATAAAAGCACAGAAATCTTTAAAACTTCTCACACAACGACTATGAATCCATAAACATTCCAGAATGAGGTGGTCGAGTAAAAATAATCTCCTGCTAATCACAGGGAGTGTTTCATTCCTTTCACTTTGACCTGAATGACATTTGATCAAAAAAACGCCCTTTTTGAAAATTCTCTCCAGTGGGAGCATTTCCACTCCTCTCTGCTATATAAAGACCCACAAACTCTCCGGAGGAAGAAAAAAAAAAAAAAACCTCTTCGCAGGGAAAACGCCACATGCATGTCAGTAACGGATCGGGTTTGATGTGGCCGGGTGATTGAGGCCAGCTGCTGCAGCAACAAGAGAACAGCTTGTGTTCCGTTTCTTACAGGAATGCAGTGTGTGTGTGTGTGTGTGTGTGTGTGTGTGTGTTTGCTGGAAGGGATTCCCTGCTTGTGCTTTTCATTGGGGCACACCAAAACACACGCTTCCACTTGGCAGAGACGTTTCATTGACCTCAAAGCACCTCAGTGAGGCTGTATACAGGAGCACACTGTAAAGAATACAGGCTCATCACAGTTCATCCAGTGAGCATCTTTTGGCTTCCTAACCATCAAGAGTATTTCTTTTAGATAAGAGCAGTGGTGGAAGAGGTTTTCAGAGCCTTTACTTAAAGGAACATCTATTGTTATATCTACATGCATCCATTCCGCGTCGGCCACCGTAGTTCTCCTACATAAGTTCTCCTACATGCTCGGGACAACTTTTAGTTGGTCGCAATCTGCAACCTCACCACTAGATGCCGCCAAATCCCGCACAGTAGACCTTTAAAGGGGACATATCATGCTCATCTTCAGGTTCATACCTGTATTTTTGGTTTCTACTAGAACATGTTTTTACGCTTTAATGTTCAATGTTTCTCAAACTGTCCCTCTGTCTGAAACGCTCCGTTTCAGTGCCCGTCTGATTGGCTGGCGACAAAAATATGGTGAACCGTTGCAACGGTTGTTCTCAAGCCATAAGTGGAGATACTCAGATGGGGGGGGGTATTCCAATGAGCCTCCATGTGACATGGGGAGCCACATCTGATTGGCTTGTTGAATCAAATGTCATCTGATCTAGGAAGTTGGTAAGCACTCAAGATATCCAAGTATGTGCACTAAAAAAAGTGAGGTTTTAAGATACGTCCCTGACCCCACAACATTCAATGCTTGCTCTAGATCTAGAAACAATGGTGTTGCTGGTCACAGCCAATCACCGCAAGCGTCCTTCAAGTCAATGCGACCTGTGATTGGCCCACTACCGCAGCGGCTACAACACGGACAGCTGTGATTGCGAGCTTGCATATAAGGATCTGAACACAGAGATGTCTGAGCCCGGGGGGGGCTAGCAGCTAACGGTGCTAACAGCGCTAACAAAGTACTCTGTTGGTATCGACATCACATTAAGGGTGCTGGCATCGTCATTTCTTAAATGATACGAAGCGCTAGCTGAGATGCAGCTTAATTAACATACCGCTGTGTGGTTTAACTCTCACTGTAAGAAGATATTGTATTTAATATGGTCTTATACTTATTTAAAAATCTTAATCTGTAGCTGAAAATCCTTGGATTGTAGTAGATGTATAAACTTAAATGAACTAAATGCGCCTCATAATCGTACTGTTAATGTTCTTACTTCAAGTCTCCGGCTCTCAACAGTTCCCTACAACGTTTCTAGAGTGTACTTGTGATTTTGGATCATTTCACCAGCGGCCTGTTTGAGTTGATTAGAGAGGGGCGGGACGGTCGTGAAGCTGCATTCTATTCTGAGACTGGAAGGAGAGTCTGACTCACTGTCACAATGGAGGAGAACTGGGAGGGAGAGAAAGCAGAAAGCGGTGGAAGAAGTGGAAGAAGTGGAAGAAGTGGAAGAAGTGGAGGCAAAGTCGCTTTGGTGAAACCGTTCATGTGGCAGAAGTGGAAGAAGGATGCACATCTGACTGTGCTTTGTGGGGCCTTTGTCCTCTGTTTTTCATGCTTCCAATGCACTAAACGTACCTTCTTTCCCTTACAAATAAAAAAAGCAAATGTGAATTCATCACATGTTAAACGAATTTCACATATTCACCACGTGGGAAATAACTTAGATATCGGCACACGTGGCTTTTTGGACATTTCACAAGAGATACATTCACATCTTATAGAACAGATATTTAAATGTCAGACACATCATGTGAAACAGCATTTCACATGATGAAGTCAGCTTCAGGCTTATGTGTGCGATGAAACACGTGCGTTTCTTCTGTTTTCAGTAGCATTGGTAGCGTGTGCTTCTATTTCATGCATGTAATGTATGTATTTACTCTGTTTGTGATGAAAACACCACCGATAAAGCTTCAATGTATTGAAATCAATATCATTACAGTCAGCACTTTTTTTATTATTCCAACAGTCAGCCAATAAGAATCTCATCATTTTCACAAATCAACTAATAGACAGTAATCATTTTGAGTCTGACTGCAACCAATAAAAAGCAACGCATGGACAGTTGCTGCTCTGACGCAACTAAAGGCATGTAGGGAAGAAGGGAGGAAGAGGGAGGGAGAGAGGGGAGTAGAATGGGAGGAAAGAAGGGAGGAGAGGTGGGGAGTGGTGAGGGATATCCCCCGCAGACACAGACTACTTGGGGTGTTTCCCTGTTTTAACAAGGCAGAGTTCAGGCATTTCAAAGAGCTGACCCCTCCTGTCCCACGCAGCGAGCCGTTTAACCCCCCACTCTCGTGAAAGAGAGAGAGAGAGAGAGAGAGAGAGAGAGAGAGAGAGAGAGAGAGAGAGAGAGAGACTGCCCCAGCTGGAGAGGAGGGCGGCCGGGCTCAGACAGCTGCTGCTCCCCGCTACCAAACACAGCGTCAGGTGTCTCTCTCTCTCTCTCTCTCTCTCTCTCTCTCTCTCTCTCTCTCTCTCTCTCTCTCTCTCTCTCCCTCTGATAAACTCTTTTAAACCAAATAAACACTCGACGCCGCGAGGCAGCTCTCTTGTGGAAAGAACTCCACTTTCCTAACAGCAAGGCGTGTGCAACTGTGGGCAGAAAAATGCTGAGTTCCAACAACAGGAAATTCGTTTCCTCTGCTGGTGCGAGGAGAGTTCGAGTTTTCAAGTCCGCGCAGATATTTACACGCGTGGATAGCTTGCCATTGAGCCCCAGTCTGCTTTAATGCACGTGCAGAGTCTTTTCCTAATAGGGGAAAGTCACTGAGGGAGAACACTGCTGGAAACCAGTGCAGTGCGCAATAGAGCTGCCATGCGCCTCTGGCGCGCACAACCGCACATAACACCAGTTTGACAGCTCTTATATTTCAGCGCAGTTTCCCAAAGTTGATTTCAGTTTACGGTGATTCGTCAGGCGGCTCCACTGAGCAGAAGTTAAGTGCAAACTCTGCAACAGGTATTCTGGTAAAGTTGATGGTTTCAGTTGCCACGAAAATAGAGTGAAAGCTCCCAATAGCTGCACGTTTAACCCCAAATACAAGTTACCAACCCTCCAGGTTTGACTCACCTTGACAACATCGTCGTTTATGCGCTTCGGGTCCCGGTTGACCAGGTCGATCTCTTTGGTGTGGACGTCCTCCATCGTCTTCTCGTTCAGACTGTCGTTGTCCATGTCTTTGTTGTTAGGTTTGTAAATGTTCCCTTGTTTTCGGATGAACGGCGAATGCAGAAACTCCTGTGAAGGATCCAAAGGAGACAGAAAAAGAGGAAGAGAGTGAAGAGGAGGAGGGATAGCGTGCAGCGCGCTCAGAGTGGGAGAGAGACTGGTGCTGCGCGTTACCAGCCTGCCCCACAAACAGGGATGGGTTTAAATGAATTGAAAGTGAAGCACCACACCCCTCGATCCAGCCGCAAGGGGTGCTCACCACCCGGAGAGAAAACTAATACCCCGGCATGACATACAAGTTGATTCAACATGTACCTGGAAGGCATGGCGACGTTTTTTAAGAAATGCGTAAAGGCGAACATTCCAAATATGAAATACTTCTTTCTGGGAAAAACTCTTTCTAAATACATTTTGCAATATTTTTTTGAACAAATCGAGGTTATCAACCATATTGTTATCAATACATGGACACTTTTAAGTACCGTAAAACATGTTAGGTTTCCGTGTCCATTGGTTTATAGCGGTATGCGCAAAACGTCCCCATCGTCCCAATAGAACTCTGTCCTCTGTAGATATGTTAAGCGCCTTCTCAGTTTTACTCCATGACTTCATTATTTAGTGCTAAAGCATGTTCATCTTTGACTGAAATCCTACGTTAGAAAAGTGTTGTGGGTTTCCTCTCCTTGGCGCTTTTACGCACGAGCATGTGAACTTCCATGGCTGGTGCGTAAAAGTTATTCTCGGTTGTTCTGTTAGTATAGGTTTTTAGCAGGTTAAATCTCACACCCACGTGCTAATGCATGCTCAGTGGTCCTTCGCATTCCCCCTGCGTGTGTTGGAGAAGCGTTCACGAGTAGGTGCCAGAAAGTAAGATAATTGCGCTCTGGAAACAAACATCCAAATGCCCTCCATGGATACAAATTATAAGCGAAAATAATCAGCTCCTCAATGGAGATCGAAAAGAAAAATCGGTGTCAAACAGTGCCGGTTTTGCATGAGAGGCATACTGTACCTCTTCTGTTTCGCCGTCCTTCAGTCCTCCTGTCATGCTGTCCTCACGTTTGAACGGATCAGCGCGGTGAAACAGACGAGAAGACACTATAGGAAGCTGAGTAGGAGGCGTGGAGGCGAAATGAGAGGACCGGGGCTCTTCTCAGGGACCTGTATGGTCATCTAACTCCTGCCCTTTTCGCTGAACGTGACTAGAATTGTAATGTCAGAGATGCGAGGGGAAACCTCCGGTTTTTTGTGTGTTCTTCCTTCGGATCCCGCACACAGCGCGTCCTCGTGGTCACCTGTGAGCAGAGACTTGGAGAGCCACCCTGAAACCTGCCAGCCTTGGGGGGGGGGAAAGAGACTGACGCGATATCTAACTGTAGGAGTGTTGTAACTGTAAACTGCCGTGGAATTACTTTATTTGAGGATCGAGGCAGAGCATAATAACCTTTTTGTTCAGTGAAATGTGGGCGTTAATTGGGAATGGCAAGGTGTGGATATTTGCCATACCTTAGCCTGAGGCAGACCTATTCAGGTGTCAGAGGAGAGCAAGAAAAATATAATCAAAAGAGAAATGAATAAATAAGAAAGTTAAAGGAGCATTCCATCATTTATTTACCTATTTCAGCAAATATTAAACCCAGTCTGTCATCTACCTTCAGACAGTTTATACTAATATTTAAAGCTCTGATGAACACATATACGGTGTGTTGACACTCTCAGCTGTTGTTCTCGTGCGGTGACACCACGCGGGTCACTCTGGTTTGTTTACATTCTTGGATCAACTCACCTTGGAGCGACACCAGCTGCGCACTCAGCTGTTTTCTGGATGGATGTGATAGGAGACAGTTTTGGGGGGTTTTCCTGTAGAAGCTGAACGATTGCAGTCAGATATTGGCAATAAATACTTTACTAATACAGCAGTAGACCAGTAACTAAGGTAATGTAGTAGCTGTTCATGGGAAACATAAATATATTCTTCTTTCTTTCAAAAGGTATATTTAGTTCTTCTCCTTTCTACAAGTCCACACACTGAAACTGAGAACTCTAAAAGGTTTGAAGACTCTAATTATTTTAATGTGTCTTCCTCTCATTCTGCTGGTTTTAATGCAGCAATAATTAATAAAAAGGTGCAGTGAATCTCAGTTTAAAATAAAATAATTGTGAAGCGATTTGTGACATCTGCTCTGGAGAGATGCTTTACCCATCAACATAGTTACTCTTCTTTACTTTAGTGTGGCTCTGATCATTCTAACAAAGATCTTATGTTGACGTGGACTCACAGAGGACGCTGCATCAGCAGTTTTAGAATATTCTCTGTTTGAGAAACACCATGTGAACAGCTGAAAAGTAAATAATATCATTGAAGTCAGGCTACAGGCTACAGAAAGTTCTGTCAACGTGTGACTTCTCCTGAGGCCTCCAGCACCCAAACATCTTTATGAGGAGAGTGAATCGTGGCTCCGCATCAGCAGAACAGGATCTGTGTTAACTTCACGCTGAGGCAGCTTAGGTTCATGATACGACTATCAAACATGTAAATGAGTGTTTCAGGCCAGTGACAGAACAGGTTGATTCACAGCGGATTCCCTCAGTGTGGAGGACGGTGCTGGGGAAGCCCTGGGATCAAACGGAATGCTCAACACGGTCATTTTATAGGATAACAATGAGCCCATATGAAGGCTTTATGATGACGGAGGTAAATGTAGTTAATTCACTGACACTGCAGAAACAGGAGGAACTGATACAAGACATTTGCTCACATTAAGAAGGCAGCATGTGGTTTCTTGCCAGATGCTTATATTGACCAACACACAGGATATGATGAAGCTATCACATGTTTAGCTCAGTGGACACGAGGCTGATAGGAACCCCCGAATATCAGAGAGGGAGTGTAGTAACATAGCAACAAAGGCAACAGTGAGTCAAGTATAGGAGTCATTTTGGAGTAGTAATAATGGGACACAAGAAAAAAGATTAAACTCTGTATAAATATTAATGAAGTGTGAACAAACCCCTCTGTGTTAACCTTCAGAACATAGAGAATATGAAAGTGTAAAGTTTGGTGTATGTAAGAGCTACTGAAGTGGAGATTTATGGAGAAAAAAACTCATTTAGAGAAAACGTCCTTTAACAAGATGTTTAGTTCAATTACAGACATTTAGAAGACTCTACAGGTGAATAGGGTAAAATAATGAACTGATAGATATCACCATGAAACTTCACCACTTCATTACTGACATTAAAACAATACATTTTTGTATTACAAGTTTTCTAAAATGTCATGTTTAAATATGCAAATGAGATGGTAACTTTGGGTCAAGAGACGCAAATAGACAACGTAACAACATAAACACCTAAGTGTGTATTTTGGATGTTTTCTTTCCCCTTTTATAAAAGACAACATCACAAAATATCAAAATGTACCAGTGCATGTTTTAGCATGTAGTGAAGAGGGTGTGAGCTGCAGGAGCTCAAGTCAGAGAACAAAAGACTTTCAGGAACAGAACAACAGATAATAGTCGGTATTTAGTGGTGAAGGACATTGCAACAGGTTTAATAGCTGTAGTAAAACTTAATAGTATATCACAAACTTACCGAGGTACACAACACTGTACTACACGGTGGGTGAATACTCGACCAGGTAGAGATGCTGGTGCAGGCCTGCAGGTCTCACAGATCATCTTTTGTGCAGGAGAAGCGTCTTGTGCAATCTTAGCCAAGTGATTTACGAGGCCTCTCTGGCACTCGGCTGCAAATCCCAACCGCACTCATCTCCTGTGACAGACGACGAAGAAACCACACGCAGAGAAACGAACCTCGAGGGGAAAAAAATTATCTTTATTCATGAAGAACACATTTGAGGCAAAAGCTCCAAAACGAGTATATCCACAAAGCAAAACGGCTCAAAATAAAAAGCATTTTACAGACAGATGCATGTCACAGTGTGAGTTATTTGCCTGAATGGATAAGCTGGGGTTGATTAGTGCTACGTGGTATTGCCGAGGGGAGAAAAAGCTTCGTCCACAGGACACCTGCGTCTTCCACTATTGTGTGTTGGCTCGCGGTGCAATGTTGAGCCACGTGTAGGTGTTACAGCTATAATCTCACTTGATTTAACCCCATTTACCTGGAACATCTGGATGATAACCAACGAGATATTATGACAGGCTTCATGCCCACTTTGTATGATGATTTCACTTTTACTTCCTGAAATCTTATGTTGGAATAACATCCACCAATTCATGCAACAATGGATCAAATGAGGAGTTCACACACCGTATTGTAAAACGTGTCATTCGCAGCGATGAAGCCACAGAGAATTATCGCTCTACTGAGGTTTTTTTTTAGGTCATTGATTTGCTTTAATGGCACTTTTGCAGAATGGTTCAGTTTAGCTCAGCAGACCGCGTTTCAAGAAGCAGCGGGCGGCCATTTTCAGAAAACGTTACGTTAACGCAACGTTAGCAACTAGCTAACTAGTGAAAGTGGCATGGCCAGATGTTTCTCGGGGAGCAAAAAGGATGTTGTGTGCGTTTGTTTATCAGAGGTGGGTACGTTCCCAACACTCCATAACTGTCACACTTCCTCTCTTTATATCGCCTTCTAAACATCAGATTGTACAGCAAGTGGGAACCGTGCAGGCTTCGTACCTTAAGATCAACTTTTATCAAATCCACCGCATAAAAAATATAAATCACGCTGCTGTCTGATCCCCTCTGGCTGTAGACATATTAAACCCAAACATGCTAACTAGCAGCGCAGTAGCAAACTCCTTTATCACTCAAGTGAAGTTCTTATAGCGGCAGATGTAAATAATAAATTAGGAAGCGCCGTTGCAAAGTATCCAACACGTTAAAACAACTCTATTGCGTATAGTTTACCGTACGTCCGTGTAAAAGCAAAATGCCCAATATCATAGCTAATGCACTGTGAAATTAATCAGCAGATTAAAGTTAAATAAGCCTGAAAATATGTGTTAAACAAGCTGCATCTTAGCATTTAATATTCATACAAACTCCTCTCAGACTCTGATTCAACACATTCAACCTCTAGCTGAATTACTTGCAATATATACAATTTATGAAAAAAAAGCAGAAATATTACATCTCTCAGCAAGTCAGCAGTTTGCTGATCCCACGGCTCCCTCGTAATGGAATGACAAGAATTATTTTTCTTCTTTTGGTCACAAATAAACAACTCCATTTTGGGTGGTGCTCATGAGCTTTTCATAAAGTCACATTTACTCTCCTGTCGTGATGGGACTAGTGAACCCTGTTGATTTGCAGATTAAACGACATCAAGGCCTATTGTCTTGAACCAGTGCAAGTTTGTTATTTAGGATTTCTAGGTCGGGTGTAACTGTTGTTTTAACAGCATTTAATCGCTATGTTTCAATGTGTATCAAGTCCTCACTAAACATTCAAATATGTTCAAACAGACGTCGCCTTTTTTTAATTTAACGCAGCTTTGAAGACGTCTTTTCCCCTCAAAATCACACTTAATGCTCACTAAGCCGGATTCTTTTATTTATCGTATAATGACATTACAACCGTAACAGCCCTCATTAGCATAATGTTGCGTAACAACCGTAGTGTACTTTTGGTTTCACACAGACACAGTGGTCTCCTGGGTGAAAGTCTTGTGTTCCTGGCGCTGGGCTGATGAATTTATAGTTGTCAGTACTTTGTGCAGGGTTTCACCTTTGACTTTATAAAGAGCTCATGTATTCCACCACAAGCATCAGTCACTCGTTTTTCGTCCCACACGTCCGTCCGCATCAGTACTCGGTGGTCTTCACTTGAACGGAGGACAGGCTCTTTCCCATACTGTGGAAGAGCGGCGTGACGAACATGTCGGTCAGACTCCTCCACACCACCTGGACCGACGGTAAGAGCATCACCAAGCTCTGGATCACCGGCATCACCAACCTGCAAGGACGAGGTCAAAAGGTCCCTTCAGAACAGACGCTGAGAAATGATGCCGTCAGTTTTTTATTTTACTTTTCTTTTTGTTTAAATCCTCACTCATAACCAAATCTTTTGGAGATGGATTTGCAGGTTTTAAATAAGTCATCAATGTTGTTTTTGCCTGACCTAAGGGGGGGATGCAACCGGGTTTGAGCCATATTGAGACGTAAAGGAGCATTTTACAATCCAGTCCAGGTAGCATTGTACCTTTCTGCAAACAAAGGGATACGTTGTATGTCGGCGTTTCTGAACAATAAATATGTTTAATAACAGCCTCACGTCACTCTTGCAGAAACGCAAAATTGCCTCTTGATCTCAGGTGGCTGTCGCTGTGACTTAACTCGCATCAAGTTTCACAGATTTACTGATTCATGTCCTAGAAATTGTTGCCCTGCTGGTCCAGTTTTTAGATGGATGTTCAAATCCACAGCTAGGTCAACCTTCTGTCCTACTGTCAAATATTAAAGTGTGTGAGAATCTATGGCTCCAAAATGATTTATGTTTTGGATGCATTGATCTTTAAATAAATGTTGGTTACAGAACGGTATCATATGGTTACATTCCTGCAGCTCGTGACGTTCTCTTTGATAAATTACGTGAAATAAAAAGAGGTGCGTTGTGAAAGCCGTGTCCTCCTTTGAAGCTGCACCTCTCCGTGTGTGCTGACCGGCTCAGCGTCGTCGCTCAGTCCTCTATTGACGAATACCTGCGGCGGCTTGAAGGAATCGTCCTGAGCGTGGAGGTTAAAAGGTCAGTTCTCTATCTGCATCTGAAGAATGTCCCACTCTGGTCTGCAAACAGGTCTGTGTTGCTGCTAGAATGCCAGCTATCCAGCAAAGGGCACAGGGCGTTTTTTTCTACCAGTGGAGCTCAACATTCCTCCCAACTTTCCATTCAGCGCTGACTTCTGGGCATAAAGTGTTGTTTCATCAAGTGTTAATGAACAGACTCTTTGGGTTGTGGTTGGGAACTGCACGTCTTGCATCAAGTTAAACCTGGAGGCACCTGGTTTAACGTGATGCAGGCGCATATAGACGACATATGCATGACATCACTGTCCAAATGAAAGTATGAAAACAAAACGCTGACGAGACTTTTCGACGTCATACTACGCCTGACTGTAAAAATAACTTCTCTCAATGTTTGCCTAAAAGAGCCGCAAGGGGAACACATGTTCCCACACATTTAAAAAGTGTTTTCAGTGCTCAAAACAGGGTTCAAGTGACATTATCATACTGAAATAGATTGTTGAATCACTGTAATACTTCAATAATCTTTATATTGGAAATGATGATGTTTGTAGAACATCTTTTATTTTGTATCACTACAATATTTTATGTTTAATCTACTGACTATGAGTTTCTTTTCACTCATAAAAGAGCATTTCATGTCATGGTATCCCTCTGTTATGATATCTGTGTGCATAATTATTTCTTGTAATGGCCAAGATTTGGCACAGTGCCACATGCGCCAGGCTAAACTCAGCACAGAAACAGAAACCTTCAGGTCGAGGGGGGGGGGGGGGGGACTTCTCCCTACCAGATGTGGATGCAGCTGAGCACCGCGAAGACCAGTCCGAGGATGAAAGCCATGGGCACGGCCAGCAGCGTAGTCAGCACGCGGTAAAAGAAGAATTTCAGCAGCTCAAACGCGAAGTGGCTCGCTATCCACACCTTGTCGAAGCTGTGCGTGGAGACGGGCTCCGCGATGACATCCCCGAAGCCGACCTGTTGGTAGTACAGTGAGCTTTAACACAATAAAACTGGCTTTGGAGATGATGGGTTGACGCGCAGGCAGCGACTTCCAGGTATTCAGGCTGCAGATTAACACAGTTTGTGACGTGAAAACAATAAACTCACATTATCGAGTACATAATTCAACTTGACAACCGCTACCGTGTGTAGTTTCACTTTCAAACACCGTGTTCAGACTTTACCTTCAAGTGCGCGTTGATATCGTTCGGATCTCGGTCCGGCTCCGCCGCGTACGTGCGTTTCCCCTTCTTCGACAGCATCGGCTCTATCGACCTGTTGAACTCGTCTTCGTCCATGATGATGCTGATGTCCGATTTTTCCTTCTCCAGACCCATGTTGTTTGTGCGCGCTCAGACGGGACAGGCGGTGCAGGCAGAGCAGCAGCCGGTGACGGTGCGCTGCGCGCTGCGCGCCGGACTGGAGCGCCACCCCGCCCCCGTATGGAAAGCAGCGCGGCGTGGGGCCGAGAGGAGACGCAACAAAGCTCCAAGTCACATCCTCGGGCCCTGTGATGACTGGCTCTACTGTCATGAGCCACGGACACCCAGGAGCCATCAGGGTTCAATACAGCAAACCTCCTCATGTGATGAAGCACGATTAGCACACAACCTGCAGGCTTTCCTTTTTCACAACTCATCTTTTTAAAAGTGGACATTTCTTTTCCATCATAAATAGTGATGTTTTGAAAAATGTGCACATTTGAATGAAGATGCAAAAAACATCAGTTAACAATTAACAATTTAAACCCCGCCCCCCCCGGCATTTTGTTATTGGAAAGAAACACCCACGTGTTTATTTTCACAACACCTTGTAACTTTAAAAGCTTGGTTATTATTGTTGCTGTAGCTGAACACACTGTTCTACCCGTTGAGTGGATGTATTTGTCTCTGGCTGCTTCATGCTCTGAACACACCAGCCAACATTGTTAGAATAACTGCAGGAACAGGAAGACGTTTTCCTCAGGCAGCCCACGCCGGCCTCTCCAAGCGTATGAATGACACGACAATTTGTTAGCAATTTAGGGTGCAATGACAACGCCACTCATGCTTTTGCGTGTCTTTTGTACACCATGTGAACACGCTACGCTCAGAGGAAGTGACGTAGCATAAAGTATGAGAAAGACTTATGGTGGGTGGGTCAAACAAACACAGGACTTTCACCCAGGACACCGGTGTTCATGTACCAAAGTGTTGTTGAGGTATCTTGAAGTTACATTTTGGAGGTTTGTGATGTGTTTTCTGCACAAAAGTTTACTTTTTACTTAGTTTACGTACTTATCTTAAGCCCAATGAGGTTTGTCCTAAACCTACAAATGACACGTGAAAAACCTAAACTATTATGACAAGAAAGTCTTTACCATGTGTGGAAAAGAGTCTGTGGAGGAGATTAGGTTTTTGGGTTTCCTCTTTTATGCTTCTTTTGCCTCCAAGATTACAGAAACAAACACATGAAGTGCTTCCTAAACGGTTGTACGCCTCCACCAACCAGTTGCATCCACGTCTGTCATCATCCGTCATTTTATCCTATTAGACATTTGTGTAAATGTGTTACAATAAGCAAAGTCATTCTTTAGTTATCGCCAAATTCTAATGAGTTTGTCCTCGAGTCCAGGTGGATGTTTGTGCCAAATTTGAGGAAAGTCCCTCCAGGTGTTCCAGAGCTATCGCGTTCATTAGAACGGACAACTTGAAAACACAATGCCTCTGGTCACGGATGTCACCAGAGGCATAAAAAGGAATCATCTCCAAAATCCACCACAAATAAACAACATGAATGGCGATTACATTTGTATTTATTCACGTTTCTTTCCAGCGGAGCTCTGTGAGCAAAAATGTTTGTCTTACTAAAAAAAGGCCGCATCTCATTTGTTGATGCTGCAGGTCCAGCGTCCTGAACAACCTGTAAACAACGGCCTCTTTTGTTTAGACCCCAGGGCCCGGACAGAACGCACAGAGACACAAAGTATAAAGTAGGTCAGGACGGTGAGTGACAGCAAAGCAGAAACGCAGCAGGCAGAACAGAGGAGCGCTGGGCTTTCAGAGCCATCGAGGGCCGACCCCTGGACAACAGAAACAACTCCCGGATTAACGCAACAGAGAGGGATTCTGACAGACAAGCATTCAGGGAGGGGGGGGGGGGAGACCTGGCTGGATGGCCCGAGGGTGAGGTGGGGCGAGAGAGAGAGAGAGAGAGAGAGAGAGAGAGAGAGAGAGAGAGAGAGAGAGAGAGAGAGAAAGAGAGAGTGTGTGAAAGACAGAGCCACAGGGCCAAGTTATTGCCTTTGGTTTGGGTTGTGGACACCAATGCAGCGATGAGATTATAACAAGATGTTTGCTAATTCGGATGTCAGTCAGTCTGAACAAAAGTCTGGACATAGATCAACAAACACTAAAGAGTGAGATGACATTTGGAGCGGATATGCAGAGTCCCCACAGGAGGATAATGATGATGATGAGCTAACATTTAGCTCAACTTAAAATCCCTTCGGTCCACCATTCATGGTAACCCGACAGTTCAGGCGCTCAAAGGAATCCATCTTGTTTTCACCTCCGATATTCAGTACATCCATCATCTCACTATATATCAGTCAGTGAATGAGCCACTGGACTAAGTAGGTATTTACACCTCTCTCCTCAGCTGCTCTCTTCCCCCCCGAGGCTCTAACCAGCTGTGAGATCCCACTGATTCCATCATGTTGTAGTGTCGGGGAACGTCCAACGTGGTGCCAACGTGTGTGTGCAGCTGTAGCTGAGATTCATAACACCTTGTTGCTGATCTGAGTATCTGCAGTTATTAATAATAGACACAAAAACACACCGTTACTACTTCTACTTACGTTATATTGAGGATATTTACTCTGCACATCTACTCTACAATCAAGAAATCTAATTCTTAGCCAATAGTTTGTAGCAATTCAAACAGTTGTTGTAAATTCAAGGGTTCACATGTCAAAAACTACTTTGCTTCCAATTTTGCTCTTGTTTATGTTTTATTCCTTTATTTGATTTCCGTTTTAAGAGCAGTGTTTGTTTGCGGCTGCAGCTCCGCTCCAGGCACCGCCGGCTCACCTTCCTCTGGCCTGCGTGCCTCTCGATCCTGCAGGTTAATAATTTAATGAATTCGACCAAACGGCCACATTCCAGGACATCCCGGCCGGCGTTCCCTGGAGGAGCTGCGTCCTGACGCGGAGCGCCGTGGAAACGTTTCCTCCGATTTCACAGGGAACAAATGCATATTTGTCCAGGAGTTTCCAGAGGGAACAATGATATCAGCTCACCCGCAGCGCACGGGGATTTCCTGTTCCACCCGATAGGACCCTCATCACTACGGTCTGAAACTCACATCACCTTAAGGGTGTGTTAGTGCCGGTACTTGTGTGAATATTGTGTGTGTGTGTTCAAGCATAGTCGGGTGTGCATGTGGCATAGATGTATGGCTGCATGTGTGTATGCGAGTTAAAGGAAACACACAGACTTTCCTTCACTCTCCATCTCAGACCATGTTTTCACATTCAAACACTCAAATGTATTTATAGCTTTAACTCAATCTCAGAATTCCAGTTTCCAAGGAATAAAAACAAACACAAAACAAATCCATCAGAGAAAAACAACTGGTCCCATTGTTGTACTGATTCCACAGATTGTATCTGATCGGGAAGTAGCCTGAAGACCAGTTTCCAACCACGTAATATACACATATTCACTTGGAGAAACAAATCACAAGTGCCCCTTTCATATTTAAGACAATATCTGCAGTTATAATGGCTTCTTAGACAATTAAATGACTCTTCGATAATAAAGAATTGTGTATGAAGAGGGTTTTAATGGGAATAAGCCTGCAGGCGTCATAGGTTATAATGAGGATAGCACTAAGGTCTATCGTGATTCAGGTAACATTGGCGTGTTCTTCAACATCCCAGCTTCAACACTCAAAATCACCCACAATCAGAAAAGTTAAACCGCAAAGAAACCTCCAAAGAGCCTAAACAGCAGATACTACATGTGTCCACCAAGACACATTTCCTTCAGGACAATAAAGTCTATCTTATCTTATCTTAAAACCCAGAGCGTCTGTCTGAATATCTGCTAAAATGAGATATGCATTAAGCCACTAAGCATCAGAACAACCTTGAACATGCAGTTCCCCACCTCTCTTAAAATCCCTAAAGAAAGGGGCGTCGACACACTCTGATTGGTCAAGAGGGGGAGGTGCACCAAAGCTGCTCTCAATTCTTAATTAGGAGCCTTCGCTCACACCTTGCTCAACAGGTGATCTGAATAACCCTCCGATCAACTCGGGGGAAATATGACGTTCAGCTAACATATTTTGGGGGGAAAAAAGGGAAATGACAGCAAGTACCAAAGAATGGGCCCTTTCCACAGCGGCCATTTTGAAATGTAATTGCAAGGTAAACACAGGTGTGATTGAAAATACTGATAAAGGTCCCATTCTATTCAGTCACAGCTATTAAAGTGAGCTGCCTCTTGAAACTCACTTACATTTATAGCACATCTTATCTAAAGCGTTTATCCCCCAGATGATGAAGGGCATCATTGTAGAAAATCAACTTATTCGTGAAGCTGTTTGCATCGTAATCGTTTTGTCGGCGATAGATTCGAGCCGAACCAGAAACATAAATACGTGTGAAACGTTTGATAAATGAGACGCAGACAGAAAGCCTGATGGATGACTGTGTGTCGGTCCAAAGACATTTGATGGAGCAGGTTTGTGTTACAGATAGAAAACATAGAAACGCAGCGTTTGTGTGACGGTCTGTGTATAAATACACGTGTGTCTATATTTGTGTGGGAGCACACACGCATGTGGTATATTTATCTTTATCCATGTTTGTATGAGGTTGTCTGTTTAATGTAAATTCTGCCATGAGTTACACATGCGTGTGTTCTGTGTGTATTTATTCCTGTCGGTTCAGGCGGCTGCAGCTGTCCTGTACCCCGAGGGTCACGGGTTTGATCCCACCTGAAGTGATAATCTGTAGTTATTTTAAATGTTTTTTGGGGGGCTTTGAGCAGAAGAGGACGGGGGTGAACCGTCCTGGCGTCTGGCATACCTCACCGGCCATTTTCTCTCTCTCTCCGGTGCTGCCGTCTCTACCGAGTGACTCACTCAAATTCTTTCCAGTAATAATGAATATTGCTTTCTGGCACGCGGGCAGCCGTTTAAGAACTGGGCCCGTTAAACAAAGAAAATGACCCCGATAGCGAAATCAAACCAAGGCCTTGTGTGCGTCAGTCTGCCACAGAGAGAGGTAACAAGCGACTTAAATCTAATTTAAATGGCTCATAAATATACAAAAGAAACAATACAGCTGAGATTAATAACAGCACAGACTTCTGCAAAAGACACTGGAATAACATGCACAGGTCTAATAACTCCGACGGCCTGTGAGGTTTCTTTATGTTAAAGGATTGAACAGATGCAGCATTACTTTCTTTCTGGCAAGCAATAATTAAAATAGTTGAGTCTCTTCCTTAAGGCCAGGATTTTTGTCCTCACCGTCAGTAATGCAGCGAGGCGACGCCCTCCACCACCGCGGGCAAAGTAACCTGAGAAAAGAGGATTATACTTCATGAAGCAGCCAAACTCTGGATGTGCAAGAAAACAACTTTGAGAGTGAGACGTCTAATAATCCCAATCTACCTTTTTAAAATGTTTACTTTGTTGATATTTTCTCACATTTTAATACATAAAAGCACAACAGAATTACAACTGGAGAGGACTTTTTGCGCCAAATTCTTGCTTTAGAAGCTGCTGATTGGAGCCAAAGTGTTGTTGTTGCTTTTTTTTTGCACTGTAAATCAAATATGCATAATCCAACACTGCTGTGTGTGCATGTTGAAATGTGACTGTGACTTGTTGATAACATCCAGACACTAATGATTTCCATGCAACGCAGCGAGAATAGTGTGAGCAAGCCTTGTATACAATAATGAAAGTTAAAACGATGTGGTTTTGAAATGTGTGACATTATTCAGTCCGAGGTTGAACTGACAGGAGAGGGTGGAGCTAAAGTTACAACCTAACTTTCTGCAAGACATTTTTAGGCAACAAAAATGTTTCAATTAACACGGACAACTAGCGACCTGTCAATCACCGTGTAGCCCCGCCCCTAAAGCATAGTCTGCTTTATGGTCTGTTTGACTCTAAATGGACCATAGTTTACTAAATGAACATCATGCTGTATTGAAGAAGACTTGAAACTAGAGATTGAGACCATAAACTCATGTTTACAATGTTTACTGAGGTAATAAATCAAGAGAGAAGTAGAGTCATTTTCTCATAGACTTCTATACAATCGGAGGAGTCGCCCCCTGGTGGACATTATAGAGAATGCAGGTTTAAGACACTTCAGCATTAGCTTCACTTTTCAGACTTGGTGTTAAATAGATCTCTCTATCATGAACAAAACTCAGCGTTAATAACTGCTTGTCACCTTCATACAGCACACAAATAGTGTGCTCCGTAATTGATGCTGTATTATCTTAATTCAAACATACCTAAATAAAAGTGAATGGACATACTTCAGTAGTAAAAGTACACACAGAGCTCCCCAGACTCAGAAATAGAGGTGTGTGTAGTATTTATATCGTTGTCTCCGCTCCTCTTTTCCTGCTCATTCTTCAGATGTGGTGGATGGATGGAGAGATGAGAGGGGGAGAAGGAGGATGTCGGTTTTAAAAGGGAGGAATGTCCCGACAGGCCCCGACACACTGAGGCACTGACTGCCACATTTGTTCTAGGCAGTGGAAAAAAAATTAAGCAAGACGCTCGAAAGCCCCTCAAACCATTTTCCAAAATAGCCCAGATCTGTCTCGCAACGTGTTGGAAGCCATCTGTTGTCAGTTTCACCTGTCGCTCTGCTCTCAGTCTGCCGGCCGGTCAAAGGCAGGACGGGCTTCAAATGTTTTGCCACATTTTGTAATGCAAACACACTTCATACAAAATGGATTTGACGGTCTGAGGAGTCCTGACACTAAAGATACTAAAGACTCGCTTCATGCCATCATCGTTGGCCAGGAGCCAGGAAATATCTCACATATTCCACTGACGGCTCTTTATTGGTTTCTGTTACCTTCCGTCTCAGTAATGATGGGATATTTCCCAAGTCATCACTGAAAAGATCTTGACCTAAAACCCCCCAAAACATTTTCAGTAGTTACATTGGCTCTGACTGCACACAGAGTCTGATGCCTTTTATTTTTCTAGTTGATGCAAAAAATGTTCAATACATGACAAAACTGAGTTAATTACGGGGTTGCAATGAATAGCGCTAGTCCAGAACTGGGCTCATGAATAATCGACATTAGCAATAAGCTATCGTTTAGCTGCCTAGAGCACAACTAGGGCGATCACCTGCCACAATCTATCTTCATTTGTCATGAAGTGGTTTGTGCCGTGAGACGGGTGAATGACGTGTACGGTGGCTCTGGATGGTCAAACAACTCTGACGGATGCGGAAAAAAACGCTGATAATCGAAAATAACGATAAAGAAATAGCCAATATTACTCGCTGATGTTCGCTTGTGTAGATCATAGAAGCATCAGTATTACATTGAGACAGTTTCATAACCAGTTTGTGAGTGCTGGTTGAAATCCTCTTGGTTTTGGTAACAGTTGTAGTGCAGGTAGCCCAACTAAACCAGAGCTAATTCATGCATAACCATCAGTTTGCCACACGTTGACAAGTCATCACCCTCAGGCCTTGATCCTGTGTGTTTGTTGTAATGGTTTATAGAGAAGGCGCTTTCTTCTAAGACAGGGACTGTGAGGTGTTCACACTCTGGCTGACTGGAGAGTTTGTCCCTGAGAGTTTTGAATGTTTGTTGAAGCTGTTGGTGAACTTGGGTGCGGGCCAGAAAAGCTTCTGGTCCAACACAAAACAACAGTTTGGGGTTTACTTCCAGTGAGGTTTGGTCTCCTGGAGTCATTTTACAGTGTGAGTGCTGCACTGAGACATAGAAATTAAAAATAATTGGAATGTATAACAGAGGAAAATCATGAGACTTTACTTTGTACAAGTTGTCGTTTCCTGACAAACTGCCACTGCATCAAGGATTAGATCGAGGATTTACTCCTCTGTGAAGGCATCCACACTGACAGCATTGTTGTATTGTGTGGAGCTGTGAATGAAACCATCCACCAAACAGCACCATAGAAAGGTCAGCATTGTAGCTTTGATCACACAGGAAACTGTGTCCAGGAAAACACTTGAATAGCGTTTTTGATCACCTTTTTATGAAGCCACCATTTTTCTCGGGGAGCCAGAAAAATGGAAAATATGACCTCACGCTGAGCAGGAGGCCTGTGTGCACCTGCTACTGCTTTTTCTTCTAAACTGAAGTATAGACACCCAGAACTCCAGAGACCCCCAGGGCGCAGATCATCACTCATGTCTTTGGTTGTGAGGTTTATTATGCTCGTATTTAGCGAAAATACAAAGTCACTAATGCAGCAGGCATCTCAATGAGAATATCACGACATAATTTGCGCTGCATCCGCTCTAATCTTTTGGTAACAGCCTGTCATCCCGGGGACTGATTGAGATGTCACGCCTTGTGCCAAATGGATGTAAATTCCTCTCACGGATGGCAGACAAAGAATGGCTCTCTTAAGTGGGGAGTGCTGGCTCCAACCAGGTGTGAGACACTGATGTGTTTTCCTCCCACGTTGAAAAGTGATCTCGGATCACGTGACGGAATGACAGCACTGGAAGGTATGCAGAGCAGCTGTTGGGTCATGCACAGTGCCACACTGGTACAGTGTTTCTAGTGTTGAGTCAGCTCAGAGCTGACAGACCCACCGAACAACTGGCAAAACATCTTTTAGCAGTTTTGGAGGAAAGCTTTTCGGCATGGAAACAAAAAACGTCACAGCCCAAGGTAACAGAGTTAGTGAACCTGAGATGTTGATCGTGTGTTGTCGTCAGCTGCAGACAGACCTAGATCCGGCTTTTCTGCCTTCTTCAACCTGCAGTCTGACGATCCGGCAGCAGGGACTTTTCTTCGAGCTTAGCCTCGCTGCTCCTCCGGTCCCCGTGTGGAGCCGACACCGACGCCCCGCTGCTGGAGACCCAGGCCGCATTGCTGGGCCCGCTGGAGGGAAGGGAGGCAACGGGAGAACCAGAACCAGGACTGTCGGGTCAGACTGTCAGACCCTGCTGCAGTAAAATATGAAGTTTTTTAAAGGGACTCTGGTGCTCAGTGAAACACTACCGCTTTTGTCCACAGGGACCGCCAAAACCCACACGAAATAAAAGCTCCTTGTAGTAGCTTTAAGTAAAACTACAACAATGTAAAAGTACTCTGTTAAAAGAAAAGAAAATGTATCCTGCACTCAAAATTGATAAGAAAAGGTATTTTCAGCTAAATTGAAATGGTAACGTTGTGTGTCTCTGTATTTTGACAGACTAAATAACACAAGTATCCTTTTGACGATTGAAAAGTTGAATTCATAAGCAACTAAACAGCCTGACTCAATTCTTGATGTTTTTCTGCTACAGTTCCGTCAGAGAGTGTTGCACATCTTTATCAGATCGAGTCCAATCAGATAATCTCATCATGCCTCCACCTCTGATCTAATTGCACGCGAATGTCAAACTTGTTGTCCAGACAGCAGCAGCACAGTCTGTGAAAACAGAGCCAAAGGTGAACGTGTTTCTGAAATCACTCTGTGAAGCAGCTGCAGATTCTTCACAATACCGGGCACCTAAGTGGTGCCAAGTGTCCTCACACTTGTTCCATATCACTCATTTACTCCACTGTCGCTGAAAGATACAATGCACACACTGACATTGGATTGTTTGATTGTGTGAGCATGGCTTTAGGATCAAGGTTGTGACTTTAGGAAACACAAGTGTCCATCTCAAGCAAATACAGGGCTGAGATGATGCATGAACCATCTGTGCACATCACTTTTAATCTTTAACATTGATCATAGATAACGTGTCACAGCGTAGATCAGGAGGCTCCCGCTTCTTGTGAGGCCTTACTCATGCGTCCTGACACACATACGGGCTGGGTTTGACACACCCAGCTCCTCCATGAGAATCAGCACATCCTCTGCAACACACACACACACATATGCACCAGCCCACATATATCCCAAACCACAGCAGCTCTGACTGGAAGCTCTGAATAACTGTTTAAAGATGTCTGCTTTTTTTTTTTTTTTTTCTGTTTTTGCTCCATCACCCTCCATCAGGCGGAGGAATGCGAGGGCTTGGCTTCTTACTTGGCAAAAACAAGATTTGCGAAACTATGCAACTGAACAGATACAGCAATTATTCTTTCCTCACAGATAGTGTTGTCACTCTGCTCATTTACGCGTGGCCTGTGGTTGTTTACTCCGAATACAACAGAAAACAATAGAGCGGCAGACAAGGAGAGCAGAAAGTAGAACGTCTTTCAATGCGGCTGAACACAACATCACCCCGGTGATATCATCCCGTTGAGGGTCATGGAAGGCTGGAGCCCATTCGAGGATGCTGACTGAGACAAACTCATGGATAGTCTTGGTTTTATTTGCCTTGTTTCTGCTGGTTACTGTACTGTACTGCCACCAAAGCACGGTGTAAATCACAGCGCTTTCAGTCATAGCTAAATTGTTTATGTCAACAGGTTGCATAGTTAAGTGCAGCTTGCTTAACCCTAATGCCAGCAATGATATTGCACAATTCTTTATAATGTCGGTGAATGCCAACTCTATGGTTACGATTAGGACAAGTTAGTGTTTATGACAAATTAAATACAACGATTACAAAACGCTACATGCTACAAACTCATCGCCCACCCCAACATCCACACGTCACCTTTCTACCTTGCTAGATATAGGCAACGCTACTTCCTCCGTTGGAAGTATAAAGTTGGCATTGAATGTAAATTGTGCTGGGAACTATTGTCTATTATGGACATAATTTCAGGTGGTAGTGGACTGGCTTGCTAAATGTTAAATGTCAAGTAAATATCCAATTATTATTCTCCAATCTGGCAGCTGTGCTAGCAAAAATGTACGGTTTGGTGATTTTGCGACATCTAGTGGTGAGGTTGCAGATTGCAACCAACTGAAACTTCCCCCCCGCGTGCTAAGTGTGTAAGAGAACCAAGGTGGCCGACACAAAAAAGACAAAAACGCGAATGGCCGTGTCTAGAGTCAGTGCTTGGTTTGTCCGTTCTGGGCTTCTGTAGAAATAACGCTTTTTATTTTCAGGTGATTTGACACTAGAACGTAAAGATACGTTTAAAAAATATATTCCATTTCTGCCAATAGATCCGCTTAAATGCTACACACATAAGAATAGCTCTAAAATAAGGAGAACACTTGCAGACTAGATTTTAGAATGAACTGTAAACATGTGGGGGGGGGGGGGGGGGGGACCAGTAGACCAGTAGTTCGACACCCCTGGGTTCAAAGGATAAAACTACAGATAAACTTAAAGAATGCAGACTGCAGAGCCTTTGTGAGATGTATCACCTTGAACATAACAAAAGTATTGAGTTACTAAGTGTTGCCATTGTGACAAACATTGCTGCTATGGTGATAATAAAGGGAACAGAGTGCCTCACTGGATCCACATCCATTTAGCAGATAAACCGTTACAAACGCTGACTGTGCCGTCTTCTCTGTTGCCTCTGTAAGCAACACCGCTCGTGTGCATCTTGGAGGAGATATGAACTCCACAAATGTGTATTTAATTGAGTCGCTGACTGTTTCTGTGAACCTAATGCTGATAACAAATGGAGTTACTGCCGACGCTGCTGACGATCCTTTAAACGCACATTCTTCATTGAGTGTGTAAAAGGTTACCAGCTCTCAGCGTGCTGAGGTCTTCTCATTCCTGAGCTACTTCCACACCTGACACACACATGGAGGGTGTGGCGAACTGAGAGGCCACGAGCCAATAGACACGATGGCCTGCTGACACACACACACACACACACACACACACACACACACACACACACACACACACACACAGACTCAGTGCCTCCTCGGTAGTTTTCCACAGAAATCTTAGCCCGGGACGTGAATGATGCTTTCACACAAAATGGCCACCGCTGGACGGCTTTCAAGACAGCACAGAGCCTTCTTTTAACGCCGCGGGGGGGGGGAAGGGGGAGACCTTTGGTTTCTAACGATGCTATTTAGTGGCAGGGTTTCCCCCTCAAGACAGAGCATGCGGCCCAAGTCCACTTTCACAAATGCAGCGCTGCATTGTCCGCACACACTCACTCTGTACTGCTCAGCCAGTCAGTCCACGGGCAGGAATACATTCATGGTATTGTAGGAGCTGTGTGGTAAAAAGATAAGGCCTTTAAGGGTTGTGAACACTTTACAACCAATGGAAACAACACTGTGTCGGAGGTGTGAACTGGTAAACCTTTAATTTGACTGCGCGGGTTATACTTTGGTTACAATCGTCTATCAGTGCATCTACTGCGTTTCGTACATTTGAATGGCCTGGGAGGCCCGGCTGCTTTCCATGGTATCACGATAAGGACAATAATCTGGTTCCCATTTCATGAAAATGAAACGGTGTGCTGAGGAATCTCCCTCAGCCCGACGAGTGGAAGGAGTGGCTGCTATGCTGCCAAACAGCCGGTTGCCATGTTGGGAAACAACCGCAGGGCCAGTCAAACAAACATCCCTTTTTCTGAGTCACAGGCCGCCTCCCCCACCTCCTAACCCAATCCTCTCACCAGTCCAAGGGGTTCCCTCGCTAAAAGAAATCGCCCTGACTTTGCCGTTAGTCTATAATTATGTCTGATTTCTCACTCACTCACTTTCAGTTCCCCTCTCTACTTTTCTCTCTCTCTCTCTCTCTCTTCAACCACACCATCCAAGCCCAGACACTGCCCACTCTGTTACCCTCTCTCTGCCTCTTCCTGTTCCCACCACTCACGCACCTTCAGGCTTTGACAAAGCGGCTCCTGGGTGATATTTTTAGGGGGGGGGGGGTATTTTCTTTCCACCTTGTTCCACAAACAAGCACTCCACTCCACTTCTGGAGGAGGAAAACTCAATCCGCTGCACTCGTTACGGCCTCATTCCGCCCGCTGACCAAGTGCAGCTGTTTGTTTTTGCCTTCTTCGTCCAGCGTTGACAACATGAAGTCCAGATCAGAGAACTGTGGCGCCATGTCTGAAGAGATTCGGACTGAATTTATATCTTATGGGCCTTTCTCGCAGAATGCGGCAACGGCACCACTGCACTCTGAAACCCATTATTTCCAAAGGCCTGGCGGCTTTTTTTTTGCCCAGACAACAAAGCGTCCTTGTCGAATGCGGTGCCCAAAGTCTTTTAAGCAAAGTGCAATGCAATGTTTGTGCCGATCCCAGCAGCGACAGCACACCCCCGTCTTGTGTGAAAGGGGCAATACTTCATGCTATTTAGGCTCTAAGAGTACAAATGGAAACCAAAAACATGTCCCGTTCCCCACAGATTCTGCATTCATATGCAGATATCTGTTTATAGAGTTTACTCTGGGAGTGACTTGAGAGTCAGTGACATGTAAAATGTTATCATGCACGGAGTCAGGACATGAGGAGCGTCAACCTTGCGTACCGAGTGCCACGCATCCACATCTTCTATCATGCGTGGAAGAGACATTTTTCCATTGAAGCCCATTCAAATAGCTGTTAATATTTTTCTGCTCTGGCTTCATGGCCATCTTGTAAATGTCAGTGTAGGTTGCTGGATGATCAGCGTGTAGTGTTTACATCCAGGGTTAACCCCAGTCAAAGGTCATGGGTTAAACCTTTGTGTTGGAGGGCGTGGCTCTGGCCTTCTGGGTCTCATTGTTACGTGGACGAGGAACATTCTTGGAAAAATGGGAGTGTGAGAGAAAGCAGCAGATATCGAAAACCACACGTTTCCTCTGTTTAGGAACGCAACCTGCGGCGCTGGTGTGGGAGGATGGGCTCGGCTCAGAGGTCAAAGGCCGAACCCAGTGACTCCTTAAGGAGGAGAAGGAGGAGGAGAGGGACCGGGGAGCAACCGGTCAGGGGTCTGGAGACAGAAGCTGGAGACAAGAGACAAAAGACAAGGACAAGACCAGGAGTTGCTCCAAAGTATGGAGGTCCATTCACGCCAGGAAAAGAGCAATAAAACAAAAGACTCTCAGTGAGACAAAATGATGAGCTATATGCCAACTTTTTGACTTTCCTGGCAGCGATGAACCTCCATAATAAAGCACAAAGTAAAAATAGATGAGAAGTTCTGGTTTAATGAATATCCGTACAGTCGTCAGACTCATCACATACTGCAGTGTATTTATCAGACAGTAGACTGACTTCTAATGAGTGTGACGGTAGAATAAGCTTCAGCTCCTAAACCATCAACAATGCAACCCAAAAGTCAGCGGTCTGCTGAGTCATGGCAGCACGACAGTACCTCCTGGTATCATCAGGTACGAGGAGGATTATCCTTTTTGCTGTTTTCCTGTCTCGTAAAAAAAAAAGTCTGACTGGAAGCTTTGGCACGCCTGCTTTGTTGTGTCGGCACGTTACGTAGGATGAATGAGGGAACGACACAGTTCTATAAATGAAAAAGAAAACATTCGTTGCCTGAGGATATATGGGTAATTTGGCAGAACTGTGCTGACAAGTTGGCGGAGAGTTCCTGACAAACCGAATGAAGAACTAAAGAGGAAGGGAGGGAACTGTAGCTGGGTGTGGCAGACAGGGTGGGGTCATTTACATAGAGCACAACCACAACCTAGACGCTGATGTGTAGATAATTGCAGTTCTGGGAAATTCATAAAAAAATATGTATTTTAAGCACTACCTGAAATGCTATTTTTAAATCAAACAAATCAACAACAAAACGAGCTGAACTGACTTCATGTGAATGTTTTGTCTCGCTGAGTTCTGAACAGTCATGTAGGGACTGTGTTCTGTACATCAACCCCCCCGGGTGATATACACTTAAACCCACATAATCATGGAAACTATGTGGCTATACTCTGCATATACCACACACAGCTGCTGGATTCTTCTTTTTTTATCTCTCTCTAGTGATACACAATTAGTGTACGCTGTATTTAAGAAGTGAACGTAGCACGCTCGCACAGTTTTTTGCGACAGTTGAAGCACTTTTTCAAAATGCTCTGTGTGAATTTAAGTGTATGTATGTGTAGGGCTTTTATTGTGAAAGGTAAGAATAGAAGGAAAAAGAACGTCCCAGGTGTGTAAAGGCCTTAAATAAATAACAGGTGTGATATTGTATATATATACATATATATACATATAGCTTCACTGTGTAACGTCGCTGACGCCTGGAAACTGCCAAGCTGATTAGATGCGGCCATTTGTCCTGACACCAGTAGCACCTCACTGCAATTTGTACATGCGAGTGTTGACACGGCGTGTTGACATTTTGCGTGTTGACATGTGTGTGTTGGTGTGCATCGACAGCCAGAAGCCAATTCATCTCGGACGGCTTTTATTGAGACATTGATCTCCTCAGATTTGTAAAAAAAACAGTGAAATAAAAGTGCAAACGAACAAAATAAAGTTTTTCCAAAAATGTCAACATAAAACGCTCATAAAAAGATATATATATTTGTAATCATCTACCGACATTAACATGCATTGTAAACAAACGATCCCTCCACTCGGTGAGTCACTGTTCAGAGAGGATTGTCCCATTCTAACGAGCAGATGCAAAATGGCAGCAAACTAAAACATTCAGCTCCTTTTATAGAAGACATTCTTTATGCCTTCGTCACACGGAAATTAACTCCAGCAGACGGGGAGCACATGAACTCCATTCTGCTTCAAATTGTGTGTGAGAGAGGCTTTTTTTTTTTGAGTGTCAGTTATTTTTAGAGTAGATGTCTTCACTTCACAATAAAGTTTCCCTTTTAACCCAATGGGTCAAGAGAGAGAGAGAGAGAGAGCATCAGCATCTGGGCTCCTCGTGGGATCAGGCGGAGCTGAGAGTAGAAACATAATCTGTCATTTTCTGGGCAGACGAGACAAAATCACACTGATTCACATCCAACGACTTCTAACACGTTAAGAAAACCGTCCGGCCTGGATTTGTCATGTGAATAGATTTTTTTCCTCCACGTTTCAGGCATTTGGGACCAAAAGGATAAACACTCTGGGAGTGTTTATCCTTTTGAGCTTTTCATCTGTGGTTTTTTTTGTGAATCCAGAGACTAGACAGTGGAGACCTATTCTGCATTCACTGTTAGCCAGGATTTCTTGATTTATTACCTCAGTAAACATTGTAAACATGAGTTTATGGTCTCAATCTCTAGTTTCAAGTCTTCTTCAAAACAGCATGATGTTCATTTAGTACATTATGGTCCATTTAGAGTCAAACAGACCATAAAGCAGGGGATGCTTTAGGGGCGGGGCTACTGTGATTGACAGGTTGCTGCTGCTACCAGAGACGTATACGCCGTCTCTACGTCACTCCTCCTTAATACAAATATAGTAACTTCTGTTCATTGGTTGCGAAAAAAACAAGATGGCGACGGCTGTAATCCAAGATGGCGACGGTGAAATTGTGGAACTCAAGGCTTCAAAACATCAGTCCACAAACCAACAAATGACGTCACGATGACTGCGTCCACTTCTTAATTACAGTCTATGGGTAACCCTGAATCCTGCTTTTACAGACCTCCAGAAGTGTTGTTTATAGCGCGTTTAAGTTATGGTTTGGTCCGTTCAGTGAGAGTTCCTATCCCTGTTATTATCTTGATGCTAACAAGTTTGAGACTCAGTAACAGCTGCAAACCAGCATCACCACTCTACACAGTGAACAGTTCATTTGCCACACTACACAAGTCAGGTAGTTTAGTTTAAAAACACGCTGAGCCTTCAATGAGGTCACTCTTAAGGAATCTCACCTCACACACACACACACACACACACACACTCACACACTCTCTCTCACACACACACACACACACACACACACACACACACACACACACACACACACACACACACACACACACACACACACACAGCTCTGCTGTTCCAGGGATGTCAACATTGTGCCAGAGTGAGACAATCCTTCCTCAACATTCCACTCAGGAAGCGGTGTACGGAAGATAACGAGCTAATGGGAAGGGGGACAGTGTGTAGTTGAGTGTGCATGTGTTTGTATCTGTGTGCACTTCAGCCACACAACCTTGGATAAGCAGCCCGAGTGGCCAAGCTCAGGCTAATTAATAGCGACCAGGAAGCGTGAGATTTGTTTTCTTTGTGCAGCTGAACATGAAATTAGAGGCGTTATCTCGGCCCCTCAGGCCCCCGGTCGCCTTTTGTGAATTGATCGCTGTAGGAAAACTCAAGCCCGAGGTCAAGCTGTGGAACAACTGATGAGCTGGTGGAAGTTTTGATGAAGGGCACTTTAGTAGTGTAGGGGAGCGATAACTGTGGGGACGTCATCTTCCTACTCCTAGCTAGCTAGCTAGCTAGCTAGCTAGCTAGCCACATCCATGAAGAATTCAGACAGAAAATGGCCACAAAAACGCTGATAAGAGTAAAAGAGATTCACGAAGTTTGTAAAGGTCGACTTGCAGACATCGACACAGACCCAATTCTGCACGGAAAATTAGTTACTAGCTGGAGAAATCTAGCAGCCATATATCCCTGAGGAGTTGGTGTAGACCAAACCAGAGCTAACACCAGAATCAATATTTGACTTACATTCAACAGATGGGCAAGAAATGTCACTCAAAATGAAGGCTAATGTGGCTCCGTGGAGGCCGAAGGAGGACGCGTTACTGTAACTGTCTGCTAACATGTTAGCCTTAACTTTGTAAGACATGAAAATGCGAGAGTTGTGCATCTTTTAGCTTATTTTAGCATGTACCTGCCCTCTAGTGGCCAACAATATATCATAACACAGCTTCAAATAATGAATAGTCCTAAAATAAATTAATAAATTGTCTTTCTAATAACAATGTGGTTTTGCAATGATGCAGGTGGTCAAATCAAGCGCCCCCTCATGATACGGCAGTGGGTGGTGGGGGGGGGGGGGGGGGGGGTCTCCTTCACCTATGGGCGGCTAACAGACAGTAATGAGCCTCCATGTTTTTCTTTGTGTCAGCCTCTGCTTCATTAACTGTCAATCTGTCGATGCAGTTGAGGTTTGTAAGCCTCATTGCTCTTCTCTTCACTCTGTCACTTCTCCATTTCTACCCCTCCGTCTCTTTTTTTACACCATTTCTCTCTCGCACACTCGCCGTTCTTTCCTTTACATGCCCCCTTTGCTCTTAAACATCAGCAAAGTGCGGTGTAGCTGCATAGCATTGTCTATATAAAGCCTCCCTCACCCCTCACCCATCAGTCCCCCCCCCCCCCCCCCTCCTCTCCTTCTTCCCACAATCCTCTCTGCCTCTCAGCCCAACCGACCGACGCAGAGTTTCCTGGCCTCGGTTCAGGAAATTGCCGCTCCAAAGAAGGAGGAGGAAAAGGAGGGGAGGAGGAGGAGGAGGAGGGGGGAGGAGGAGGAGGATGGAAACTTAGAGACGGCTGCTTTGCCTTGGATACGATAATAAAACACACACAAACACGCACTCACGCACACATTCAGAGAGAGAGAGAGAGAGAGAGAGAGAGAGAGAGAGAGAGAGAGAGAGAGAGAGAGAGAGAGAGAGAGAGAGAGAGAGAGAGAGAGAGAAGAGAGAGAGAGAGAGAGAGAGAGAGAGAGAGAGAGAGAGAGAGAGAGAGAGAGGAGAGAGAGAGAGAGAGAGAGAGAGAGAGGAGAGAGAGAGAGAGAGAGAGAGAGAGAGAGAGAGAGAGAGAGAGAGAGAGAGAGAGAGAGAGAGAGAGTATGCACACACTGCCTGCCTTTGTAATTAGGATTAGGTAAACTGTCTGAATGTCTCTGTTATCAGGACATAGTGTGGGAAAATCAAGACGCTGAAATAAACAACTCTTGTGTTGCTCTGTTGTTGCTTCTCTTTTCTGTATCCGTCTTCTCTCTTGCCCTTTTCAGACATGAATTCTGGGACACCGCTGGCTTCAGCTACCTGTTGAAGTAATAGGTTTTTTTGACATTACAACACAGGCCTCCACTACGGCCGACCAGGCACAATGACTACAACTACAAAGAGACTCATACTAGAAGCTGCTCCTTTGTTCTCTCTCGCTCCCATCCCTCGCTCCCTTCTTCCTCCTTTTCTCTACTAGCTTCTTTAGCTGCCTCCTTCTCACGTCTCTGTCTTCTACTCTCATCTGTCACGTCACTTTGCTCCCATGTTTGTCTTTTTTTATCGGCCTCTCCGTCTCCCCTCCTCCTCCCCTCTCCTCCCCTCTCCTCCCTCCCTCTCCTCCTCCTGATCCTGTGCTCCTCAGTTCTGGTGACTCAGTCTTGCCTTTGAATAACAGAGTTCCCTTCTTCCTTTTGGTAAAAGTATGTGTTTTCTTAGTGTGAATACGGAATACAGTGTTCTGCAATATGTAAAGATTCAAGATTGTTTCTTACCATGATGCTTGGTAAGAAGGTGACTAGATACATGAATAACTGAGTGCTTATGCTATCAGATAGTTAATTGATCAAGCATGCATGGGGCAAAAAGAAAAGCCCACTGACAAGAATAATTCATTTAGTTAGTAAAGTTGCATACATTGCCCGGGGCTTCAAATGTTGAAACACAGATTTTTTTATTTTTGATGAACAGGGAGGGCTTTGGTGACGCTGGTTACTGGAAGTGCATCACCAACCAGGCATCACGCAGTGGCCATCTTTAGCTCTTGGTCCTCATCTCTTGCCTCTCTGGTGCCAACTGGGCTTTTTTTCTGACTCGCTATGTCAGGAAACCACGAGGCCTTGAACCACACGTGGCTTCTAAACACCTCTCAACACACGTGCAGAACCCAATGTGGACAAGCAAGAAGAAAGTCTGCATGTACACACAGAACTATAGCCCAAAACACAAAAAATGTATACTGGACACACGAACAAAAGTTTGCTAATCCAAAACATAGTCACCCCCCACCACACACACACACACACACACACACACACACACACACACACACACACACACACACACACACACACACACACACACACACACACACACACACACACACAGCCACTGTAAAACCACAACGCAGCAGACCAGAATATTCTGCAGATGACGTACGTCCTGCCCCGGCCACAAATACGCCTCGGAGCTCCTTCTCTGTCAACACCGGTGTCTCCCCTTTTTTCCTCTAGTTGTAACTTTTGGCAGCAGGTTGCTATGACAACACTAAGCTGCCATGACAACAGCGGTAAGGAGGTTACATAACTGAGGGATGACTGCCCCCCCCCCCCCCCACGCTCCACTCCGCCCCTGCTGGTCCTGCGGGTTTGGATACTGTACTGGGCTCTGGGACAACATGGCTGACTCAACGCCAGACTGGACGAGTTCTGATCCAGAATAAGACATCAGAGGAGGTTCCACAGAGAGAATAGATGACAAGCTTCTTCACAGTTTACACATTTTTCATGTTGCAGACTTGCGTCCCAGCGTCGCCTCACAGGTGGAAACACAACTTGAAGTGTATTTTACGAAAGCGTGAGTTTGATGCCCAATAAAAAGGCAGTGGATTAGTATATTTATCTACATTCATATGTCAATTTGCAGAGTGTGCTGCTCTCAGAGCATCCATCCATTATCCGTAACTGCTTATCCTTCTCAGGGTGGCGGGGAGAGCTGGAGTCATCGTGCATTAACATGCATGTCTATGGACTGTAGGAGGAAGCCGAAAGACACACAGAAGGCCCCGGATTGAACCTGGTTCCCTCTTGCTGTAAAGGCGACAGTGTTTAGCCACTACACCACCGTGCAGCCGAACTTCTTGGATACTGAGGAGTATTTTTGTTCACTCATAGGCAAACTGTAACACAGATCAGGACCGGACCAACGTTTGCAGCTTAGCAAGGAGAGCAAGTCTGGACAGGAACAATTCGTAATCCGTAGCGGAAACACGAGTCCAAACTGAAACTCGTTGTCGATCACTTGCGGCTTCTACAGGCCGGTTAAGAGCAGTGAGGAGTCGGCAGTCAATGATGGTATAAAGCGATCAATAAAACAAAACCAAGAGAGGTTTGTGAGCATACAGAAGTAAATGGGCTCAAAGAATATTAGGCTGATGGGTCCAGGATGAAAGTGTGTGTGTGTGTAAATGTGGCCACAATATAGTCGCTGCAAGAATTCAACAATGGAACTAAACAAGAAAAAGTAGTCCATGGCGTGGTCGCCACTTTCTGTTACAAAAATGAACTCAAGAGTCAGGAAAAAGGAAAGAAATAGGGGAAGAGGCGTGAAAGACTAGCGACGTCGTCCTCCACATGTGAGGGAATTCCGTGGGATGTAGTTTGTCAAAAGCCTGACAGGGAAACCCTATCATCCCATGGAATTCCTTCCAAAGCCTCTAACCACACACCCACACACCCACACACACACACAGACGCTGAATTGTACAAACATATGCATTCAGAAGGGCCACACACACTCTTACACATACACGGACGTCATGATCCCTGCATGTCTGAGGACACCCCTAAGGCCACGTGGCGCAGTCCGGACGGGGCGGTGGAGTACTTCATGTGTGGTTGGACACGTATGTGTTCGGGAGCAGGGATTTCCTCGGCCTGTTTAGTGGAAAGCTGCGCCGCTAACGGGGGATTCAGTCGATGTGTGTGTGTGTGTGTGTGTGTGTGTGTGTAAATCGTGTCCATGCAGGCGCACACGCCCTCATCCTCTGGCTCACATTGTCCCACGTCGGAGCATTGTGTGCCGCCTGGTAGCAGAGAGGATATGACGCCCTTGTTTTGGAGCTCTGAATGTGAAAACGATACCCCAGAGAGCCTTCTCCTGTTACCCAAATAAACCTCAGCTGGCGGCTTCCGTGTATTGTCACCACTAAGGGGGAAAGAGGGGGGGGGGGTACAGTAAGAGAGACTTGGCAAGGACTCCCACAATGGATTCTCAAGTTAATCAGGAGGGAAGAATATCAAAACAAGGTGGGGGAAATGATCCCAGAGGGCGTAAACTACACTGTGTACTTTTTTCCTTTGAGCTGACAGGGGAAGCTGTGTCATGGATTCCTAAAAGAAGGTCTGGTGTGATTGGACAGGCCTTCCTTGTACAGTCACCGCAGAACAATCTGTGTCCTAGTGGCATGGCCTTGCAGGCTTTACTCTGAACGGTTCTGTAGATGGCCCGATGGACCTTTTTTGGTTTGGGCTTCACACCTGCAGGTCCACTTGGTATATTTGTTGTACGTAAAGGCCTTTACGCACCGAGGATGTGACGAAAAAACGACCCAAAATTGGGACATAACTCGACTGTGAATACCATATTCCTAGGGCTTTTTTTTTTTTTACTTTGAAAGGACGGAAGGAGTGGATCTGGAATGTGAAAGGTTGAAAGGAGTAATAATGTTTGCTGTCTTGGTTGAGATTACGGAGCCTCCGTGTTAAATATCAACAGAACTCAACCCGTTACGCACAACTTGATCGGCTGATGCCTTTATTTACAGTGCGAAAGCATCCGACCTTTTATCCAACGTCTGTTGGAATATACTGACACCGCAAGGTTCCTCCTACACTGAGAAGAGATCTCTAAATAAGAGATTTTGGTACATAACAAATTGTACCTGGACAGGCAAAGGTTAAAAGTAAGTGTTGGGCACTACCGTGATACGGCGGCATCAGATGTGAGTTCACCCTCATGTGGTCTAGGTCTCTTGTTAGCGGGGCAGCTGGACTCAGGCCCAGATCGGTCTTGGTTGTCTAATTAATTCAGTTACCGGTTTATTCTTGTTCTGCTTCTGATCAAAAGTGTGGCCCACTGTCCCCAGTTGACCTCCTCATTCCCCAAATGTTCCTCCACAGTTTAACGACCAAACTTCTGGAGTTAATTTGGAAGTTTCCATTGCTGCACGAAGTCTGCTTCTTCTTTTGCATAAGTGCAGGGTATAGGGAATTAAAAGCATTGCCTTTCTGCTACCATACGTTAAACCATAAGCTAGGACGTGTAATTGCACACTACAGACTACCGAACTACTGAAGACTTGTGTGTCTTGTTTGGACAATGAAAGAACCACAAAAAAGTGCGGTACCTAAAGAAGATACATCAGGGACTATCATTGAGAAGGTCCATGGTGACTACTCAGTTGTACGAACTCTGCTGATCCTTCTGCCTCTGGTTGTAAGACCCGCTGACGGTGAAAGTGATAACCAAGAGGAGTGGGTCTCCCACATTAATTAAAGGACTGGTAAACCAGATGGTAGGACTCACTATCACTGAGGTCTTCTGCCCGGATGTGAAGAGCACCAACGAAGTGTGCAGGGCTGAGCTGAAAGAGCTGAGGGTCTGCTGTAGACACCTGCTGGAGGTCAAAATCATATCAATAATAATCATCCTGCGACTGACCTTCGTCATTCACCTATGAGATATAGGACACTGTTGGCGTTATACAAAGACCAACACACACTATTCTTTATCCTCAGACACAGGTTGAGTGTTCACAGTCGGAGCACCACAGTCAGAAGCATGCGGGGCCTCAGCGACCCGAGGAAGAGCTACGAGCACTAATTCCTTCCACGGCTCCATGGCGCTGGGCATTGTGAGCAGATTCGATTTATTATGGTGTCGGGGGGGGGGGGGGGGGGGGGTGTATTCTCCAACAGCCACGTAGAAACAGTGAGGCTCCTGTTCATGTGTCCTGTTAGAAGACGAATGGTAGGAGCCTTTACGGTTACACTCCCGTCTCACACACAAGCATACATCGTGGGAAAGCCTCAGGGTGAGGGGGGGGGGGCCGTCGCACAAAGAGCAGCTAGTTATGTGCATTTCTTCATAAAAGACATAATAAACATTATTAACCATTTAAAGAATTTCACACTAAATATGTGTCGTAAAAAGAAAACGTTTTGGAGGATATATCCACATTTATTTGATGTATATAAACAAATGTATTTATTGTTTTATGATGTTTTCATGCTGCCGTCTTGGCCACAGACTCGTGTGTTGTTACTCATTTAATTGAAAGTCCTTCCTGTTGATACCCCCAGTATACCAAAAGGACCAGACCACAGCTGCATCCCGTCACCGCCACAGCTGTCCACCTACTGATAGTGATATGTTAGGATGTTCCTAATCTGCCCAGACCATCCCTCAACCAGGAAGTCAACATACAGTACCACCTGGAGACAGGGGGAGGAGGGGGGGTTAAATTCCTTGGTAGTGATGACATTCTGTATGTGTATGGTGTTTGCCGTTGTACATCTGGGGAATACCTTCCATAAAAAAGTTATCTCTGACTCACCAGTAGCCACGTCAATGTGTGTATTGTACGATCGCAGAAAGAAAAAAACATATTTTTCCAAGCTTCTTCCAATTCACCAAGCAACCTGCAAAGAGTGGAAATGCTACAATGACTGCATTGGTCTGTGTTTGTGCCGCGTGTAGTGGCTCAACACATTATACTACTATAGGTGTGTGATTTCCATGCTGCTGTCACGCCTCAGTGGCTTTAATCGAGTCCAATCATGGAGGGAGAGCCCCACTTCGACGTGAATCTGTCCGTGACATTGTGGAAAGTGTGTTGGCGGGCTCAATAGACGCCTGTTTTCAGGGACACCAGGGTGTGCGTGTGTGTGGGGGGGGGGGGGGAGGGGGGGCTATAACGAAGCGCTGTCCGTCCGTCTAGACGGCTGGTTGGGAAACACATGACCCAGTCAGCGCAGGAGCCTGCCAGGGTTGCCCTAATGCCGATCTGGGCTCCAGATCAGCACGTGAAGCAATTTGTCAAGTTGAGTGAGATGCATTTAGAAAGAGGAAACTTTTTATTTTTTTGCAGTGGTTTTGCAATCAAGGACATAATTTCAAGTGCAAACACGTTATTAAGGAAAATTAGGTTCCTTTAAACAACTTATTTGTGCAACTCAAGCTGATATTTATTTTCATTTCATTTCCAATTATAATCCAAACCTTTACCTTTCTAAACACATTTCCAGTTGAACTAAATTGTCTTAACTACTTATTCATTAATTACATTTCATTATAAGATATAATTGAAGTGCTTTAGATTCTGGGGGGTCTGACTGCCTGCGTTGTTATTAGTAATATTTTATCATTAATGATTGCTATAACTGGCAAAACCAAATCACAACTATTCTTACGCTATTTTATTGAGTTTCCTTTCAGCGAACTTTCCATCTGGTAAACAGTTACACCGTGTTTATGTCTAGGGCTTTTATTGTGAAAGGTAAGAACGAAAGGAGTGGACCTGGTCTGTGTTTGGACCACAGAGCTTCCGTATTGTTGCACGATATAAGTGTACGCATTGAGTGTCTCTGTTCCGCACAACTTGATTGGACGATGCCTTTATTTGTGGTGCGAAAACATTACGTCTGCACGCTGGCCCTTTAAATTCTGAGTCAGTATGATCAGCATTTTCTACTAAATGAATAGTAATAGTTGTCTCTCGATGCCTTGAGGATGTTGTAGAGAAGAGACAAGCTCAGTTCTGCCCATCAAGCCTGAATGCGTCCTGACGATTACCTGACTCACAAAGAACCTTGAGGTAGATACAAATCACCGCCAGGAGAAAGCTTTTGATACAGAGAGCCTCACCGTTATCAGACAAATAACAACTCTCAAGACACTGTCAGACAGATCAAAGCTGGCCAAGTCTCAGCAGATCCTCCAGGATTAACCCTCTCTTGTGTCAGAGATCTGGCTTCGTGGCTTCCATTCTCTGACATCAGTGTTTTCTGTGTTTCTGACGGACTGAAACTAAAACATACTTTCCTAATGTGTCTGGCCATCTTTTTGTGGGAAAGGTCAGAGTTCAGGCTCAGCTCACCCCAGAGAGCTCTAGCACACTTCCCTTCACCTCTTGAGTACGACGGCTAAGAGGAAGTCAGCGTTTTGGCATCACAGCACTGACAGATGAGGCAGAGCAGGTTGGTCCAGACCGGACAGACGGAGCTCATCACATCTAGACACCTTGTAAACACGAGAGGCATGCTAAGAACGGGAGCTGCACATTCAGTTAAAATGACCTCGCATAGACTCATTTTGTATTATTTGTGTCTTCAGTAGTTTTCTCTTACTGCATATATACTTTTACTGTCATCTTTGATACATTCTTTTGTTCAGATGTTCTAGTTTTCGTGACGTCACCCACTGGTTTGTGGACTGCCGCTTTGAAGCCTCCAGTTCGGCATTTTGGCCGTCGCGATCTTGGTTTTTTTGCAACCAGTGAACAGAAGTGACCATATTTGGTCTGCGGAGGAGTGACGTAGAGACGCCGTATACGGCTCTGGTAGCAGCAGCGACCTGTCAATCACAAGGTAGCCCCGCCCTAAAGCATGCCCTGCTTTATGGTCTGTTTGACTCTAAAAGGACCATCATGCTGTATTGAAGAAGACTTTTCAGAGCCGGAGGTTGCAACCTGATTGAGATAGACGAGGGAGAGGAGACATCTAATTAAAATAGCTTGGAGTGACTGTGACGATTTCACTGTTTGTTATAGTTTACATCTCAAAGGCTCACGTTTTAATACGAGGGTATTAAAGGAGCGTCCATAAAATATCAGACTGACTTTTCATCTTGCCAAGAAAAGACGAGCTATACTACATCCACTTCTACGGTGCTTATTGAACGTCACAGTTCAAGGATCCTCGTTCACTTTTTGTTGCTTCAGGTCTTTGTTTTTCTGATAGTCTCTATGAAAGGAAAGGCCAGAGTGTGCAATAACAACATTCCCATGAACACATTCTTTCAACAAGTATCGACCGGCGCACCAAAAGACACACAGAGAGCAAGTCAGACCCAGACGCGGGAAGTCACGGAGATAAGCGGTGTTGAAACAAGTCGATCGTCTTGATGGGGTGTTGTCTGAGGACACACATCCACATCAAAGATGTTCAGGGAGCAAGTCGTGTAATTATGAAAAATGAATCTCCTCCACAGACGTTAATTCAGACCCCTGTGCCAAGAAAATGAGCCGGCCCACAGGGGATCTGTGAAGTAATTACAGATCTGCTGGGGCTGCCGGTGGAAATGTTCCCTTTAAACAGGACAGGTGTGGATTTTGGCACCGACCGGTCGGCTGGGAGGTGGGTGCGGTCAAAGGTCAGGGGTCACATGGTGAGACACCGAGACCTTGCCGCTCCATCGTGGAATTCATGAGAGAGTGTCTTCCGTTTTTTTGCTCCATCTATGCTGTCAGATGACGATAAGGAGTCAATGGCTGATGAGTGGGAGATGGAAAAGAACGAGATTAAAAGGGACTGAATCAAATGGCAACATTGCACTTGTATGAAGACCCTTTTACAGTAGAAGACATCAAAAACATATGAGCGCATGTTGGCACTCGTATATGGAAGTACCGCTTTACCACGGCCATCCGGACGAGTTAGCAAGCTTTAAACATTGAATTAAAAAAAACTGAATCAAAATGTCTGTTTGTTGCATCTTCGGTTGTCAGAATCGATATTCCGACAGCGGACTCAAGTTTTCCCAACTACAGAATTCCAACAGAATCTTGACCGTTTCAGAGCAACAGGTGTTTCAGTTTAACGAGTGACCGTGTTAACTGGTGACTGGTCACCAGTTAACACGGTCACTCAATGAAGTCAAACCTCTGAGTCTTTGTCACGGTGTTTGACTTTCCTTGTAACGTTACCCGCTGGGTTTGTCCAACAAACAAATGCATATATCTGGCTACTAAATATTGGAGTGCTCGCTAATAGCACTCAGATTTGGAAAGTAAATTTGTTTAGGTTGCATTACAGCATCTTTGGTGGTTAATGTGTTTGCATAGCTTGACAAGCTAACGCACTCTTACTGTGCTTCAAAACCGTGCTTGCACACTAACATACCGAAGAAGTGTTTGCAAAGTGTAAAAGGGTCGACACACTGAGCTACACAGAGCTGTAAAAAACAACCTTGATGATTCATGGTTAAAGGTTAAGGCGAGGGGCTACTACGTGAGTAAGAAGACGACAGTGTGTTCTCCTGTGTGGTGCAGGGAGGAGATGCAGAAAGAGAGAAAGCAGAGAAGGAGGAGAGTTACAGAGCGATGATCTTGGACAGATCTGTAAACATCACACTCTCCTTACCACCCAGACACACACACACACACATACTAGACATACTCTAGGTTTAACAGCTTGGACTTGGACTAGATGCAGCTATACTCACTGATCTGTGGATGTTTCATGAGTCACGTTTGTTACATAGAAAAAGACTCATGTGTTCGCTTCTGCATTTGTCTTTTGTCCAAACCAGAGACTGACTGTCACCATTTCTCTCAACCATCTGGTCGGCTTTCACGTGTGTTTACTACAGTTTTCCATTCGCGTTTGCTTCCTTATCAAAGTGCACGTGTTTTTACTACTGTTGCCAGGAAACAATAGCGGTGCCCATTGGTGGGTTGGAGCCTGGTGGGTGCTGCAACCCTCTTCCACGAAACCTTCTCTGGAAAAAAAAACAATATCATGTTGGATCTCGTTTACTCGTTATTTTCTGCTCATACATCTGTGATGCGTGTTCATGACTATGACCGCGTGACGATGTTTATTCCTGCGGGAGTTTGAAATGTGTTCTGACTGCAGACGCTGCACGGTTCCCTGCAACAAACGCACGAGGTTCAGGTGTACTTTAGAGGTGCTTTGCTGATTGAACCATGGAAGTTTACTGTGAAAAGACACTATGCATGTAACGAGCAGACACTTGACAGACCGCCTTTGATGCTGGAGTGGAGAGTCACCAACGCGTCGGTATTTGAAGGGCTGGGAGTCTGTTCTCTGTGAAAGTGTATCAAAACCAGCCTAGATCCTCACAGGGGGAAAAGAAAAGAACACGTGTGTATAAAAAAAGAAGCAGCAGTCAATTCTTATTATGACCATACAAGGCCGCCTCGCATTCCTGCCTCCGACATTAACGGGCTCTTAAACTCGGTTCCTGGTGCTCGCCAAAACTCTGGGGAGGAATTCTTATCTAGCTACAGTACAGGAGGCATTTATTTATCTGTTTTCACTATGTGGAGGGAGTTATGGGAGCACGGTGAGAGGTGGAAGGAGGGATTAGTGTGTGTAAAAGGCTAATAGGAACAGATACGGGGGGGGGGAAAGAAAATTAGGTCAAAGAGATGTATGGGAGTGTAAGTCTGGAATGAGAAGTTTCCTCCTGAAAGCCAACTGACTCTGATGACTGTGGAAACTCGCTGCATGTGTAGATGATGATGTGTATCCATAGAAACTGTTAAATTGTGGGAATTTGGATCCGGATCTGGATTTCAACACATAATAAGTGATGAAATGGGCATTACAGTAGGAGTTTAATGATATATTGAAGTACTTTTTGGGTAATTCCCATTGATATCATCCACTTAAGATTCTACTTGCACCGCCCCGATCACAGCATCCTCATTTCCCATATTAAAAAATTGCATATTTCCACACTTTCCCATTTAAATAACTTTTGCTTTTAATGTCCAGGTTCCACATTGTTCTGGGCTCACACACTTGTTAGTTGGTTTATTATAATGATGTCTCGATTTCATATATGCGGGTCAGTAGGTTAATCCATGTTAGTTGAGAGAGAGACATCGGTATGTCAACTCAAACTCCCCCCCCCCACACACACACACGCACACACACACACCTCTTCAGTATCAGAGTGCTGTTCCATGTCATGGGTTAAGAGTCTCCTCTGTGTGGATGGTTTTTCCACTGCTCTGTTCTGCTCTGCCTGGCACAGCAGTTGAATCCCCTCATTAAAACCAGATGTTATTTAAAAAAAAAGACAAATCCAACAGGCATTCATACTGACACACACACACACACACACACACACACACACACACACACACACACACACACACACACAAAAGCATGTATGTGTGCTACTGGCATGCAAGTAAGCAGCTACAGTATGTTTGATGAAAGTCACACACGCACCATACAAGCACACACAGCCGCGGTCATTCTTAACGCCTGATTAGACCTCATTAACAGGAGTGTGTGGGTTTGTACTGCCTGTGCTTGATTGACATCTCGTTTACTCTCCTGTTGCACCTGTTGGCCTGGTCTCACTCCCAACTCCTCAAATCACGACGCTTGGTCGGTACCAGGCGGCAACTTCCGGTTCTGCCGAGTTAAACCTGCATTCTCTCTAATGTCCACCAGGGGGCGACTCCTCTGGTTCTATAGAAGTCTATGAGAAAATGACTCTACTTCTCTCTTGATTTATTACCTCAGTAAACATTGTAAACATGAGTTTATGGTCTCAGTCTCTAGATAGAATAACTCTTGAGAAATACCCTAAAAAGCAATGTTTTTTTTAACATATTTTAAGGTCAACTGAGTTCACGCTGAACTGAATTCGGTGTTGAGGGTAAAGAAGGACAGTCATGAAGTAATGATGCATCCAGGGCCGGATTCTTCCCCCTTTGTTCTCAGAACGCTGCTGTTGTCATCATACAGTGAATCACAAATTCCACATCGATATTTATTACTTACAAAATGGTTTGCGAAGACGAAGTCAAACCCACAAGGATGAATGTTTACTGTATTTAATATTGCTCTACAATTAAAGCTTTTAAACCGCAATTTAGTTTCATGCCCTCTAATCAGAACATAGCAGAGTATCCCCATCATCACGCCATCATTTCATACTTTAACCTGGAGTGGAACACTGATTACCTCCTGTGAGAATCTTTCCATCTTACGGCATTGAAAAGAGGAAGAGTGAGGTAGACAATGGCAGGAAAGGGAAACTTGCACAGGGACGTTTGGCCGCAGCCACGAGGATAGATGTGAGGACACACACGGTGGAGGCAGAGACATGATTATGACAACATTAAACATTCGGATGGCATGCAAATATACTGTAAGTAGATGTTTCTTATTTATGGCGTTGGACCTGGTGGTACTAGTAACACTTTTAGTAGTGCGTCTGATTATAAACCAGACTGCAATCGTGCCGTTTCTGCAGGTATTTTATATTTAGTTATATTTAAGTTAGTCTCGATCACAATGCCAGAAGTTTTAAGTGTCCATCATACTGTGGAGACAGCGGTGAGGACACAATAACGTGCTGTTTTCTGAGATATAATCATCATAAACCTGTGTCTAATGCACTCTCTACTTTCTGTTTAAGTACATGCAAAGGGCAGCTGTGTCAACATCCTCAACCTGTCGAACTCTCTCTCTCTCTCCAGGATCACTGACGCCCGTCTTTACAACATGCTGAGGTCACATGACATGTAATTGACTGAGTGTATCACAACATGAGATACAAGTCTCGGGAACTCTGACCTCCAAAGTAAACCCCCGGTTTGATTCTGTGCGATGAGCAAAGCGAGGAACTAGTCGTAAATAAAAGAATGAAAAGAGGTCAGCCTTCATATTTCAGATGACTCTAAACGCGGCTTGTCGCACCGCCCACAGCATGTTTAACTGAAACAAATATTGCCATCCGTGAAACAGAGTCACTATCCGCTCAATATATCAAGCAATGCAAATAGTAACCAGGAGACCCAAAGTCAATATGAAGCAGGTCAATAAAATACTGCTGAGCCCGGCGAGGATCTGTTATTGTCGACATAAAGCTCTGTGTAAATATCAGTACTTGTGCCTCAAGGTCCTCTCACGGCTGCCATGGAGCTGGAGGCCCTGCAAATACTTCTTACAATGCATTACATCATTAAACCAAGGATGACAAGTGGAGAGGCTACGTTGCTATTCTTCGGGGTAAAACAAGGTGCACTCAGAAGAGAGCAGATCTTCACCAGGTGTGTCAGACACCAATGGTTTGGCTGTGCTAGGACCCATTGTTGACATGCTCCCGTCAGGCCCAGAGAGACCTTGTATTTGTTACTGAATGTCCTCTAACCACTAATCTGCTCTTCCACAAGTAAACACAATCAAGATGTCTGGGCCCGTCTGGGCTGCTATGGCAACATCAGCTTCCTGGCGACCGTTTTTTTGGATTCCTCAATCAAGGGTGCTGACTAATTGATGAATGCTAACAAATACTGACCGGTTTGTCAGGGGAGCCACCTCTGTGTGAGACAGCGTTGTGTGAAAAGCTCGACAAACTGAAAACTGGAAGGAGAAACGAGCTAACGTGCCTATTTTGTGAGCTATGAACATTTTGTTTCTAATTCTCAAAATGGACTCAATGAAAGCCTGCAGTCGTTTTTTGGGGGAAACTACTTTGGCTCAACAGGAAGGAAGGACAACCTGGAACCTGTTTTAAGTTTTAAGCTGCATCGCAGATGGAGGTCTCGTCGTCTGTGTGCCAAATTGCATAATAAAGTACTGCAAGCTGATCACATATTGGTAATCTATACGGTTACCTTTTTTGCATTAAAACACATTAAACTTAATAAAGTGACATATTAACAGCTCTTGGCCTGGTCTCAAGGCACCCAGATGCAATGCATTGTGGGGCCAATTCGCCATCATCTCTGCTATCGCTGCCTTTATTCAGTACCAAGGTATTGTTAGCCTGGTGAACAGATACAGATCACTGTGTTCTGTTGGCCTCTGATCAGGATGATCTCAGCAGGAAGAAGAAAGTATAAATCTGGATGCCATGTGACCCACACATCAACAGATATATCAAGCTCTGATTTCCAAGTACCTGTCAAGCCTTTGGGCACTAGAGAGAGAGAGAGAGAGAGAGAGAGAGAGAGAGAGAGAGAGAGAGAGAGAGAGAGAGAGAGAGAGAGAGAGAGAGAGAGAGAGAGAGAGAGAGAGAGAGAGAGAGAGAGAGAGAGAGAGAGAGAGAGAGAGAGAGAGAGATCAGGGAGGCAGAAAGTTACACATGGAAGACGAGAAAGCAGCAAGGAGGTAATGGAGGAAGAACAACACAGTGAAATGTTAAGACGTACTGTAATTCACATCAAAGCTCTCTGACAAAAATAGAGGATGAAGAGGACGGAGTGGAGGGAGGATCATGAAGAGGTGTAGGTGGGGGGATGATGAGGGATCTAGAAGGGGAGAATGTGGAGAGTGAAGAGCAGATAAAGGATCCAGAGGAGCATCTGTGACACGGAGGAAGAAGAAAATCCTGAAACCTCGTGTGTTGAGATCAGTATGAAAGCAGAGGTGGTGTAGTTCTAACAAGGGCCTCCTTTCGCAAGATGGTCTCTAGTTTGAGATATTTGTGTCTTGAGATTTTTGCTATCAACAATACTTTTCTCTGCAGCCGCGTAGAAAATGTTGAATTGTACCGGCGAACAGCCTGTTGCACGGAGCCTCCACGAAGGCCCGTCTGATGCAATTTTTTAAATCGTAACGTTTTAGCGATGATGCATGTGTTTGGGGAGTAGTGACCATACGACGACATGAATCACATTGTTCTGTAGGAGTTTGTGTGAGAAGTCATCTTCTCTGTTTTGTGATTCTCTGTTCTCTGTTCCGTGGAGGCATGCCAGAAAAGTTTTTTTCGAGAATTCAAGGTAACGGGAGGTGATTCATAGATAAACAAAAAGGACATTTTGTGGGTGGGCCCGACTCACATCATATCTGACTGTATCATTGGACATGATCGCTCCTGTCGGCTGGATCGCTGCCTGTAATACCAGGCCTTTCTCTATAATGACATTCCATTAATTGCTCCTGCTCGCTCCCTCTCTGCAGGAATGTGGGTGGTGTGAGTTATCGGCTTTTCGGAGCGCTGGCATTCATACCACTTGTCTTAAGATGCCGTGGCCGGTGCTCCTCCTCGACCGTAGTCGGGGGGGAAAGTTTTTCAGATTCCATCGCACAGTACGTCTGCGTTCAACCCGGGATGATGGAGCCTGAACAGCCAGGACTGGATGTACTTCTCAGCGAGAAAGTACGAATCCCTCGTCTTATCCTGCCATTTGTGAAATCTGGAAACCATTTAGATTCAATCTTAGAAATAACTTCTTTCTTAGGAGATAAGAAATATTAAAAGTACTTTATTTGAAGATGAGGAAGAAACAGTGAAAGTGCACCATTGTGCTGTGTAATCAGTCTCTTCTTCCTGATATCGTCCTCAACATCTCTGATCTGGTCTGTTGCCATAGTGACAATGAAACAACAATCCCGTCCAATTTTCTCTTTGCATGCCTGAACTGCTCTCTTACGTCTCTAGTGTTACAGGAATGCAAATCAGGATGCTCTGACTCGGTGCACTTTGTGTTCCTTCAAGTAGCTGACGCTTATTCTTAAATTCTTAAGTTTAAGTTTTTGATTTTGCAGCCGAGGCGGGAGCTGAAGAACGTGAGCTGAGATGTTCTGCAGGTGTTTGCACCATGTCCCGAATGGTTGCTACTGGAAACAGGGAGGCGTCGCTGCTCTTTACGAAACAAATCTCCACGCTGACTCCAGCGTGGCCCTGTGTAAGCTTTAGTAACTCTTGAGGACTCCAATGACGATACACTGAAGGCAGTTAACGCTGCTCTTGTCTGTCACCCAGGCTCTTTCAATTCTCCTCTACTCATCAGCGTCCTCCAGCCCCCCCCCGGGAGAACCAAAAATATGAACCATCGTTTGGCGTTGGTGAGGTGAAGCAGCCAGCAGCAAATCAACACTTCAGCATCTCAGCTCAATATATTCTTTTCCGTTGAGCGAGCATGGAGCCGAAGAGCAAAACAAGTTCCACTCCACCGACGGAGACGGTGGTATGTGTGATGGAGTCGACGGCGTGGGTCCAAGCAAACACCATGCAAATTGGCGAGGAATGAATCGAAGCAAATGTCCCGCGTTAAACTGCAGCACGATGCAAATTCAAGCATGAAACAAATCACATGCAAATTCCAACAAGCACACAAGAGGAAGAAGACCTCGCCCTTCTCTGCACCGTGTTGTGAACTCTTTACCAGTTTGCACAAACGTCTGCAGAAAACAAAAGCTCTCATTTTTAGATCAACGATGCAAGTATAATGCTAGAAATGCTCCGGCTTCCTGTGGTGGAATTTCCGACGCTAGACATTTAGAGAAAGCACACGGGAGGACGTTGGAGAGGGGTTACGACTGGGTGATCCTGGAGCTGGCCAGGCGATTAGGTCACATCAGGTCTGGCAGAGTTGTGGTTGACAGAGGGGAAACAGCAGCACAGCTTTGGGCCGGCTGCCATTTAAGACAATGGGGCTTCTCAGGGATGGAGCTTCCTTGAATTGTGCACTGTTTCCACGCAGTGAATGAAAAATACGAGCCCCTCGGAGGTGGTTTTTCCATCATGGCCGGCCGGCTACATAGTTCCCATCAGAGTGTAACAGCTGATAGGTCAGAGAGCGCTCAGCCTGAGCTGTACTGGTATTTAAGAGACCCGCACTATACGAGCAGACAACTGCAATGTAAAGATATAGTGGAGCAATGGCGTCCTGAGCAGAGCATTAAGTCGCACTCCGTCTGTGTGTGTTGTAATCATAGACTGTATATAAGAGGTGGAAGTAGTCGTGATGTGGACCGCGGTTTTGAAGTGCTCGAGTTTGGCATTTTGGCCGTCGCCATTTTGTTTTTTGCAACTGAAGTGAAGTGACCATATTTGAACTTTGAGACGCCGTATACATCTCTGGTAGCTGTCAATCACAAGGTAGCCCCGCCCCGACGCATCATTTCCTGTTACATTACGTCTAGCTGTACTTGTAGCCAGTACACCATGACAATGACACAGCGTCTCAATTAGCAGTATCAAAGGCCCCGAGCACCCACACAGGTGTTTTCAGTTAACGCCGATTAGATCTCTGCTCGGGTTAAAGCCGTGATGGGGATGACGTGAGGTCAGCACACTAATTACACCAAGAGAGCCTTTTTCACCAGAGGACATGTCGCAGCAGGAAAAGCTCAGGTGTAATTACTGACATTACCAACGGCTGTGCTCCGTTTTAATAAGCCTCTTCCAGTGGCTGTGTTGCACGCTGGCTCACTGTTATTGGTTTCACCTGTGCTTTCACTGGCTGTGGTGAAAGAATGCCAATGATCAAAGGGGGGGGGGGGGGGTGTGTCACACTTCTCCATGACTTCACTGCACTACCCGGGTGTCGTGGAGCGCTTCAGCTGCCACGCCTTCACTAGACCATCCGGGTCTGTTCTGATGCTGAAACAGGTGCAAAGGAATGTTTAAATCAAGCAGACGTGTGAACACCTGTGTGGGAGGACCACAGCTGTGGAAGTGGAACAAAGTCACTGTGTTGTTGATCAGGTATATATTTACAAGAAAAAAAAAAGATTTTAAAGTGCAGTTTATTGGGTGAAATGGAAGAGACACAAAACGGTTTCATGTGAAGCAGTTTCCACTGTTTTTCCTGAATTCATCAAGTCCTCGGGGGACCGTGCCTTCATTCCTACACAACAACCGTACAGTGTTTATATCCATCAGGACCCCTTTGGATGATCTAAGTGGATGCACAGTGTTACCAGTTCATTAGATGATAATGCAATCAAACATCCTTGTTTATCCACATTAATATACTCACGGTATTAGACATATCTGTCTTACACCTGCCTATCCAGTAGACCACCACTGAATTACAGGGCAGGTCTACCTCATGAACTGGTAACTGATGGTGTACACTGGACGCTTTTCACATTGTTTTTTGGCCATTTACTTCAAAATCTCTCAATGAAATGAAGGAAGTTGAATTTCTTGAACATTTTCATCATGACTTTAATTCAGTTTGATCTGGTATACAGTGCAGTGGAAGCAAAGCGACCCCAAACCTGATAGTGCTGCATAGAGGAGAGTCTCAGTAGTTTCAGTAAAAGGTGTCGTATTAAATCAACAGTAGGTTCTAGAGGAGTAGAACAGCACCAATACCATTAAAGACACCCGATACAAAATGAATCTCATCAGTAAGAAAACACAGTGCAACAAAAGTACTTGTTGAAGGAAGAGGACTGATTTTAAGGCAGATAAAGTGATGCGACGGATTTATGAATACTGTGATCTGGTTCTGTTATGGACAAAGAAACCCAAATGGACTAACTATTGTTGTACGTCTCTGTATTAGAGACGTCAGGCACTCTATGTCAACGCAACCAAAACCCACCCCTCCCCCCATGTGCAGCTGCACCAGTGTTTTCTTTGTTTTTCCCGCTCCGGTTCTCGTCTCAGCCCGAAGCCCCATCCTGGTTTCACAAGTGGTTGTGGCGGAGACGGTAGGGGAGATGCGTTGGCCCTTCTTTTACGCCGCGGTTTTCTTCTTGCACTCCACGGAGCAGAACAGGGAGCCCTGCACCGCCATGAAGCGCTGGCCCACCAGGCCCTTGGAGCAGCCAGAGCACTTGAAGCAGTGCGGCTCGGCGTGCCAGTGGTACTCGCCGTAGGAAACCCTCTGGGCCTCGGGCTCCACCGAGTTCTGGCAGGCGGCGCATTTCTGGGATGACGGGGACGACACGATGATGTCAAGGCAAGTAGTCGGCTTTTCACTTTCACTTTGTTATTCAAGCTTTCAGACATTTTGTCTTTTCAACAAACACACCGTAGCAGTATGAACACGAGGCATGCATGTGCACATGAACATGTACAGAGAACAATAAACCAAATATCGGTCCAGGTCGTTAACAGGGAAAAGTGTGAACAGTCAATTGAATTCAAGTGGAAGGTGAGTTTTGGGGCAAGAAGCACACGGTTCTTAACTTTAACTTTGACACAATTCCGAATGGAAAGTATGAAGTTACATAGAACCGAGTCTTTGTGGGGATTATGTCGGATAAATCATGTATACACATGCCGAGTGCTTCGCATTCTTCACTTCTGGGCAGCCAGTGTTGATTTACAATCGTTCTCTGAGTTCAGTTTTACTCTGAGCTCTGCTGTTCGACGTTGTGTGTGAAACACTTTCACACTTTACTGGACATCTCATCAACCTAAAAACACACACTTAAGAGACCTAAAATGTGGTTTGGATAAGAGCTTCCAATAAACAAATGCTCACATTTCAGCTCCTTGAACAAACAGAGACACAGAGAAGGAAAGTCTTACCACAGCGTAGCTCTTCATGTAGCACGGCTGGCAGACCGGCTTGTCGTTCTCCATCACGTACGTCTCTCCGGCGAGGATGCAGTCGCAGTCGAAACAGCAGAAGTGCTTCAGATGCCAGTTCTGGCCCTCAGCCTGAGTGTACTCGTTACAGAAGATCAGCTGTGGACACACACACACACACACAAACCCAAATGTAGGTCACATGGTGCTACGTACCTGAAAACTAGATGAAGGCCGATGCGTGTAAAAACCAACACAATAACGGTGTCGCGATGAAAAGACGACTCTGACCCTCCCTCACCTCATCGCAGCCTCCGCAGCGCGGCTTCTCGCTGTCTCCGTAGTGGCGTCCGCAGTACAGCTTCCCTTTCTTCCAGAAGTAGATCATGTCCACCAGCAGCTCCTCGCAGGTGCAGCACACGAAGCACGCCGGGTGCCACATCTTGTCGTAGCCGGCCCGCTCGGCGTAGACGGCCGGCTCGCCCAGACGCATCGGCTGCTGGCAGTGATGGCACGACTGGGAGGGAGAAGAGAAGAGGCCGGTCGTCAGTACGGCGGAGGGTTCGATTCCTCGCTTTATTTAGGAGTCAATCACCAGCATGGCGCGTCAAAAGGTGACGTACAATTCACATTAATAAGTTGTCTTTAAAGTGCTTGTTGTGTTCTATAATCAATAAATGGTAAATTGTTAGTAAGTTCTCCTGATTCCGACACAATGCACGTATTAGACGGATTATACACAAATATAATGCTGTGTTAGAACAGTCAGTCGCATCCTGTCCCCAAAATATTACTTCCATGTCCTATTAATAATAACAAAGAATTATTATGTACTTCCAGTCGGTCGACACAAAGGCCAACATCCTTCTCTTTGAGGCCATTTCAAAGTGAAGAAGGCCTGCTTTGATCTGACAAACTCTTCTATAAAGGAACATTTGAACCTGCTGCCCTGGACTCACTGACTGGTGAAGAATGGGCAGAACTCCCCTTTATAAACAATCAAGATGGTGGAGTTACGGGGAAGGTAGCGACAAGTGAATACAAAGTTGTAGAGACGAGAGAAGAGCGTACTGTGAGGAATGAAGACGGAGGATGAAGCTGAGGGAGTAAGAGAAGGAGAATGTGAGAACAACATGGTGCAGAGAGAGAGAGAAGACCTCTTCAATCACAAGACTCCACACAGAGAGAAGAAGTGGCTGCACATGGTGGGGACGTGACTCATGACCCACTGTGAATTAGAATCATCCTGAGAGTCGGTCTTATGGCTCCACCTAGTGTCCTGTTTAATCATTACTGACAGCAATGCACTGTGGGAACACGAGGATCAACCTACTTACTCAGCAGGTTGTACATCACATGTTATTACTAAGATAATAATTTAATCTTATTCTGGTGTGGATGCCGACACAGTGCAGATGTACAGGAGAGAGACTGCTTACAAAGGCCCGCTGTGGTAGTCCAGTCTGCTGCGCTCCAGGGACGCCCATGGCTCCAGCAGTGGCAGTGGTACCCATGGCTCCTCCAGCTGGCCCGGAGCCAGCAGACGGTCCGGTCCCAGGCCCCGAAAGTGGTCCAGCGCCACCAGCTCCGGCCCCTCTACCCGCTGCTCCGGCCCCAGCCATAGGCCCAAAACCAGCGCCTGCAGCCCCTGGGCCAGAACCAGCCACGGCACCCCCAGCTCCCGGTCCAAACCCAGCCCCTCCGGCACCGGGTGCACCTCCAGCCCCGGCTCCTCCCTGCACTCCAGCATGAGCCAGCGCCATCTCCTCAGGCAGCATGACGTCTGCGACCCCCAGGGCCTCGTCCTTGTACTTGCGGACGAACTGCTCCATCTGCTTGACCTCGGCGGGGCTCAGCTCGTGGCACATGGACGGGTCCTGGTCGTGCTCGGGCAGCTGGCGGGCCATCTGCTGCCGGCGGTAAGCGGCTCCCTCTGTCCCGGCCACCGGGCGCTTCTCTGGTGGGAGCAGCTCGATGTAACGCACCGCCTGGAGGTCAGAGGGGAAAACCAGAAGATTTCTTTAAATGGAACCCACAGCCACAGGAGATCGCTTGACATGTCGGGCTTCCAGCAATAATGTCATTTTTCGTGCGATTAAACCCTCACGAGAGTTTTTCTTTTGTCAGAGCATTTGATTCGTTCATAGCTGTCAGGATGTAATGACAATTTATCAAAACTATTTTAAAGAAGATTACCAACCCTGCCTTTAATATACAATACTGTACATGATGAATCAATTATGCTTTCATTGTAGCATTAGTTTGAACTCTTACCAGATACTTATTGGCTATCGGTGGCGCCCACTCATAGGTGACGGACTTCATCGGGACCGGCACCAGATTGGCTGACGTGGCGCCGACAGCAACCGGTACTTTGTTAACCTTGACAGGTGTGAGGCCGGCTGGTACGGCCTTAGCCTGAGCCTGAGCCTGAGACTGAGCCTGAGCCTGGGCCTGAGCCTGGGCCTGGGCCTGGGCCTGAGCCTGGGCCTGAGCCTGAGCCTGGGCCTGGGCCTGAGCCTGAGCCTGGGCCTGAGCCTGGGCCTGAGCCTGAGCCTGGGCCTGAGCCTGAGCCTGAGAGCCGCTGGGTGCCCAGCCTGCAGCGGCTCCAGCAGGCTGCACAGAACCAGCGGTGGCCGACGGAGGCACCACGGTGGAGGAAGCGCTCGGCGGCACGATGTAGGCGGTACCGGTGCTGGGCAGAGTGATGGTCACCATGTTGCCCTTGTAGCTGTGGACGCCGTCGGTCTTCAGCTTGGCGATGAGGCCGGTGTACTTGGTGTCCTCGAACAGCTTGCCCACCTTCTTGTTCTCCTCCGAGTTCATCTGCACGTTGTGCTCCGAGAGGCCACATTTACAGTTTCGGCAGATTTTTCTGTCAGAGAAGAAGAAGAAGACGGAAACATTTCAGATTTACAGATATCAGACACATGCATGAGTTATGTATGTATTGTCTCGTGCTTTAACATGTGAATTCATAAAGTGATTTATACAATATATCGATGCTTGGTTTAGTGTGGAACAACGTCCTTATTTCTAACTGCATACATGTTACGTATACATACTGGGGCGACAACTTATTAACTGCATTGTATTTAATTTTTTAAAACAAACAACAATTACAATCTGCTCTGATACAACGAAGTCCAGCGTTGAATTCATATTCAAATATCTGCTCTCCTCACATGCCTCGACACATATTTGCAGAGGAACTATGACATCATTTTATGGCTGCTATGCTGCATGCTTCAGCAAGACCGGGCCCACAGATTTCACTCAGCAGTGTCGAGCTTCATAAGCCCAGTTTACATTCATATTGGTGAGAAGAAAGAGTAATGATTTATATTCAGGAAAAGATACTTTTAAACTAAGGCTGACGTATGAACTACATTACAAGTCCTTCCCTTTCATCCTGGTGATGTTAAAGGGGCTCTGTGGAGGTTAAGAATGTATATGTATACACATAACGTATAATTCATGGATTCTAGTATAATTATAGTTAAGTACTGCTCACCAAAACTCAAAGGGTGTTTCCTTGAGGTCTAACAAAACTGTTGCATTTCCTTCCTTTTGGGGTTTATTTCCATTTTGAAGGTATTTTAAATCCAGAATGATCTACATCCATGTTAACTAGCTCGCAGTCTTCTTCTTCCCCGTCACATCTCGGCATGTTACCTCTTTTTAACACATTTGAAGTTGTTTGGAGTTGAGGAAAGCCTTGAACTCGGTGGAAAACAAGTGTCTGAGTGTGACGGTACCACATTCCTGGCTGGATGTCGGACACACTAGACCCCCACAGACCACGGTGGGCCTTTGTGCTGCGACGGGCTTCAGGGCACCCGTTGCTGTCTTCAGGAAAACTAGCCAAGTGTGGATGATTGTCCGGACAGAGCAGTGTTTCACGAGCCACTGGCCCAAATAAATGCACGTTTTGTGCCAGAGATGGGAGGCAAAAGGCAGAGAACCGCGGGTAGTCCGGCTGCTCCTAAACGGTCCCGTGTTGTTCTGTTAAACAACCCAGTTTCTACTACGACGGGGTGCTGGGGCCATTGTAGGTCAAAAGAACAACAATTACACAGCCAGTGGGGAGTAAATCTATGACATAAAAACTCTGATATACCCTGAGATTAAAGTGGCTAGTGTATGAGAAAATAAATCAAAAATTCATGAACAAAACCTCAAAAGCTCAAATAGGGAAGAATTCTGAGTTCTTTTTTTAACATGAATAAATACAAATATTTGTGGAAGTTCCAGGAAAGTAGAGACGAACAACTTCCGTCTTTGATTACACGAAGGCGTGTCTTATAGAACGCTAAAAAACAACCGTTGAGAAGCCATTATTCCAAACACGTAGCGAAAGCAACAGACAAAAGGCCCACACTGTGACACTGTGACACCATGGCAGTTTAAGAAGCTATTATAGAGAGTTATGTCCTGAGAGTTGGTTGGAGAGAGGGACGTCTGGAATACCCTGCTCAGCCTGCTGGGACCCGGCACGGAGAGGTGGAGAGGTGGATAGATCGAGAGGTGGAGAGGTGGATAGATCGAGAGGTGGAGAGGTGGATAGATCGAGAGGTGGATAGATCGAGAGGTGGAGAGGTGGAGAGATCGAGAGGTGGATAGATCGAGAGGTGGAGAGGTGGATAGATCGAGAGGTAAAGAGTTGGATAGATCGAGAGGTGGATAGATCGAGAGGTGGAGAGGTGGATAGATCGAGAGGTGGAGAGGTGGATAGATCGAGAGGTGGATAGATCGAGAGGTGGAGAGGTGGAGAGATCGAGAGGTGGATAGATCGAGAGGTGGAGAGGTGGATAGATCGAGAGGTAAAGAGTTGGATAGATCGAGAGGTGGATAGATCGAGAGGTGGAGAGGTGGATAGATCGAGAGGTGGAGAGGTGGATAGATCGAGAGGTGGAGAGGTGGATAGATCGAGAGGTGGAGAGTTGGATAGATCGAGAGGTGGAGAGTTGGATAGATCGAGAGGTGGATAGATCGAGAGGTGGATAGATCGAGAGATGGATAGATCGAGAGGTGGATAGATCGAGAGTTGGATAGATCGAGAGTTGGATAGATCGAGAGTTGGATAGATCGAGAGGTGGAGAGTTGGATAGATCGAGAGGTGGAGAGTTGGATAGATCGAGAGGTGGAGAGGTGGATAGATCGAGAGGTGGAGAGGTGGATAGATCGAGAGGTGGATAGATCGAGAGGTGGAGAGTTGGATAGATCGAGAGGTGGAGAGGTGGATAGATCGAGAGGTGGATAGATCGAGAGGTGGAGAGGTGGATAGATCGAGAGGTGGAGAGGTGGATAGATCGAGAGGTGGAGAGGTGGATAGATCGAGAGGTGGAGAGGTGGATAGATCGAGAGGTGGAGAGTTAAGCATGCTCGTCTTTAATATTCTCTTTGATAATCACATACTAACATACAGCTGCACAGGAAGTCAAGGGATGAGTTCGCCACCGTTAAACATGTTTCTGTGACGGTTCCGTGCTGCCTGACAGAAGCTGTACAAACCTCCAGAAATGAAGCTCGAAGCCTTCACACTTGTCCTTGCACTTCAAACAGGCCGCTCCGGCTCCGAACTCGTGTCCGAGGGTCATCTGTGAAGCAGAGCACATGAGGGAGATTATGATCTCTGTAGAGAAGTCAAGTTAAAACAGGCAGAAATGATTGGGTACTGGTTTCTGTGCCAAGAGGTTAAGACGGAGATAATTTCACTGAATCTAGTCTACGTTTATAGACTGTGCAAAGTGCATAAAGTGTTCTAGTTCATCTTAAAAATCTACTGCAAGCCACCCCAGATAATACATTCTCAGGCGACAGACGTTTGATGCTCAACGTAGGAAATAATTCCTCTGAACTGACGACAACAAAAGTCAGGAAAATAAACGGAATAACTGCGATCAGGAATTTGATCCTCTCCTCTGCTGCTCCTCTCTCTCTCTAACATCTGCATCCCTTTTCCCCGTCTTCAGCGTCAAACAGCGCTCGTGTCCACCGTAAGCCTGTACCGCTGCTTATGACCTTATATGGTCAACTGGTCCACGAGCTGGTTGAGTCTCAGCAGGAACCTCCTCCAGTCAGAGAGACGTTTGGACCCAAAAGACTCTCACAGCTGAGGAATGCAGACAGACTCCTGGTTCAACATGATGTCAGTGTTTAGCTTCTTCTCCACCTCAGAGAGGAGCGACGCTCTCCTCTGGAGCTCAGCAGCGAGCTTTTAAAACCATCTTAAAATAAAGTAAATTAAACTTCTTTACTCTGAACTGAGATTAAATTGAATTCTGTTGCACCAAACTGCAGTTTAAATGTGATCCAGTATTATCTTTAAACTTACACTCGAGGACATTTAACTTCTTTAAAAAAAGCCGCCTTTTTGAGATGAATTGACTAAAATCATGAAGTTCCTCTCAGTTGATCTCAAAGGAGGAGAAATGAACGGTCCTCATTTTAAACCTAGTTCAGCTAAACTCTGATCAGAACTAATCTTAGATTAAATGCATCCTTGTTGGTGCAGCCCGGCGTTGTTCTGTATCTTGTATAATGTTTAAATGCATTATATAAATATATATATACTGTATACATCACCTTGCCTGTGTCTTTCCTTGGAACACAGTTACAGAGTTGATGACTTTGTATTGTGACTCAGCCCACAGGGTGAATGAGTTCAATAGAAACGCTCTGCAAAGACGTTGGACATCAATGACCAGTCCAGGTCTGATGAGTCACGTTCGTGAGTCACCGTCTGGCAGCAGGCCTGAGCTGCACACTAGAACCTCGGTAGTCACCGGCTGTGGAGCCGTTTACTTCCAGCCGCCTGCAATCAGACTTCCTGTTTCTGCGACAGCAATAAGAAGCCTCGTACAACTTGAACTGCGCTGCTGCTTGAGTCGTCTTGTACGTCTGTAGAGTTCTATTTCTCTGATTTATTTTTTTAATGTGTCTGCTTTCCAGAGAAAGTCCCACAATGCAACAGAGAACTCTAAATAATCTAATCTGACTCACACGACTTCAGTTTAACTGCAGTGCTGATAATGTCCCAGCCCAGCTCATTACCTCGGCCTCCGTTGTTCTCTGTTGGAAGTCGGCATGAGCTTAATTGAGCGTAACGTCACCTAAACACACAGGTCGTCCTGACAAGAGCAGCTACAGCGACCTGCAGACAGGAACCCTGCAGCCGCTGGAGACTATCTAACAGCTGAAGTCAGGCCGGGTCGGTGTGGCTCATCCAGCTGCAGCTTACTGCACACATGAGTTTTAATGGAGGTTAACTAGTTTGACCACCATCTGTTTGGTGATCCGGCTCCAGTCACAGTGTCTAACAAACAACCAGGAAGTAAAAATAACAGCAACATCTGGAAGGATACGGACCTCCAGGCCTCCAAGAGAAATGCTTTTTAAACTGCTCAGCTAGGGTTATGTTCTGGATTAGATTTCAGTACAAATAATGAACAGGAAGACTTTTAAAAAAGCACATTTCTAATTGGTTACACTGCGCTGACCCAGGGTCATAAGTCGACTGAGCAGAAGGAAATGTCTGCAAGAAATCCAAAGAATGCATCATATGTGGGTCATCCATAATGAACTATATGATCCTAAATTAACATACAATGGATACACTTTAGATTATAGTCTGGATAGAAACACACACTTTCTGAGAACCTGCAGAACATTTTAAGTCACATAGCAGACTTTTTTTTCTTGCATGACCAAATTCCATTAAAAACTCCCTTACATGTATTTATACTTGGTTAAAAGTACATGAATATGAATACATAACTTCATATCGTTAAGCACTATAGAGAGCAGCTCTACAATACAGCTGATTCATTTTAAACAACAACTCTTTGGTGAATTAGTTTGCATGATTTTGTCGTCGGTGAACCAAAACATCAATATCGTAATAACTAGAAGGCTTTGATGCCTGATATCCATGCAGAACTTTGCATCAGATTGCATTGTTTTGCTAAATAATTGCTAACATGTGAACAACTTTTTTTTTTATGAGCATTTAATTCCTGTTTTTCTCAATGAACGTGACCCTTTCGAAATAAAAGCCGTCAAAAGTCGGTGCACACGCTACTTTTCTCGCCACCTGCCCCGTGTTTCAGCACACCTTCTCAGGGCGTTCCCCCAGTCTGAGGCACCGAGGACACTAGGAAAGGAGGGAGGGGGCGAAGCTTACCTTCTTTACTTCCTTCTCTATCTCCATTTTTTTATTTTGGTTCGTCAGTGCGACGTTTACTCGGTCAAAAACAAAGCGAAGAGATGAGCCGCTGCTAAAAACAAACTGTCAAAAACCCAAAAGTGACAGAAAACGGACCGGAGAAATACTACAACAGCCCGGTTCACTCTCCGGTTCTTTTCCTCGGAGGTCCTGCTAAACACTGGTGTCAAGTTAAACAGATTCGTCTAAATGGTTTCCGGTCAGCGCTTTCAAAATAAAACGCTTGTACGCAAGGTTTACCTTTTGGAATATCGTTATACAAACTGTTCTGTAACTAATTATCTAACAAACTATTTGACTAATAACATCATGAAAACCAAGAATCAAGAGATTTTATGTGGGGCAAAAGTAAAATGTATAAGAGACAGAGAGATCATTTTAAATATACAATAATATTTTAAATAATAATAAGTAAAGAGAGGTTTTTTTTACAAGGGAGTGGAAATATTATGTAAATTAACAGCATAGATAGATAGATAGATAGATAGATAGATAGATAGATAGATAGATAGATAGATAGATAGATAGATAAATGAAAATAACAGAGTACAAATATTAAATACCAAATGCAAATATCAAATGCACAATATCTACAATAAGAATAACAGAGTAAAATAGTAGATCTAAAATGCACAGTATATACAATGAAATATAACAATATTAAATTAACTAACTAAACAGTAGTGCAAAGGTTAAACCACACAAAATAAACCAACAGTGTAATGGTGTTATAGTTATTTTATGTTAGTTATGAGAGTGTCAATTAAAGATATTTTGATGGTCTAATAGTGGCAGATTGAATACATTTGATCCACAGAAAAATAGCTTTGTTAAACCCATAAAATAAGAAAGAAAATATATTATATCAGGTTAAAATAAAAACACACAATACCACTAATAAGGATAAAATTGACACAAAACTGCCTACTAAACCACACGGTCACTTTAGACCGTTATTAACTTGCATATCATGAAAACTGCACGTATGGTAAAAGGAGTATAACAGTTGTGATTCAGGCAGTTTTCTTTATTTTACTTTGAAAATACAGATTCCTTACTTCCAGAAACACGTTTACGTTTTCTCTCGAGCTTGACGCTGCTCTCACTTTGGAGGTCCCGTTCACTTTTCATTGATTTCAAAGGGGGGACTTCCGCTATGATAGATCTTCATATTGACCAATAGGAATAGAGAAAGTGGGCAATAGAGCGCAGGACGACCAATCGGAGAGCAGAGGGGGCGTGTTCTTGTCACACAAAGGATATGATGGTGTTTAGACCGTTTTGACAGATTCAACCTGTTTTAGTGGGCACTGATTCAAGATTTGTTTTATCTACCGAAGTGTTTTCTTTATACTGTCCGTGTCATGATGTCATGACATATTGTATAAAAAAGAGAGAGAGAGAGAAAGATGTCAATAAATGTGGTGAAATGTGTCTTTGTTTTAATAACATACATTTTTGAATGCAGTATGCACATTTTAATTTGAATTGGACACACACAGAGAGACACAACAACAGCTGTTTTGTTTTGTGATCTGATGTTTGGTGGTTCTGAATGAAACTCCTGTCAAACAGCTGTTGCCTCACTGACAGGAAACAATGTGGTTTGCAACTTCCCCTGTGAACTGTTGTTGGCCTTCTCTAAAGGAAACAACGCTGTCACACCCTGACAGGTCAGATGGTGTATTCTGTCAGAAGGACCGGGTTTGATGAGTGTGGATGCTGTGATCCATGCAATCTATCAACATCTGTAATACAGATTTTATTTAGTATGTTTCAGCATCTATAAACTGTTTCGTCCGTCTCCAGGGATGTCGTCATTTCTTCTGCAGTATCCAACACTTCATTGAACCTCATTGCGATGCCGTGACCTGCAGCCTTTAATGCGTAAAAGGTATCTGAAAATGGACATATGACATAGTTCAAACTTAAGAACAATGGATATGATGTCTAAAAATAAACCCACCATATCAGCTTGAGCCACATCGTGTGGCTGCAACAGTCTGTAGACACTCTGGATTACCTTATCTTTTGACCTTTAGTCTGTGCAGTCAAGAAGTCTTTTCCACGAAATCAGAAATCTAAAGGTAAAATATGTACTTTCACATTGAATGTGCTGTTTAGGTTTCTCACACCTTGAGTCTGGACTGTAGGTGGCTCCCAAGACCCGATCAGAAACATCACCTCACAGTAAAAACATGTATTGTAGTTTTATAAAGAGGTATTAGTCTGAGTACAGTGAATGAAACAAGTACAAATTCTATTAATTTTAGTATTTATCGATGTCACATAACTCATTTAAGACAGTCCCATGTCACAAATAATTATTGACTACATGTTTGAGCAGAAAAAGATTACATCAAAATAAGGAAGTTAAATATTCTCAAAATGCTGTTTCATTGTGACCAAAACAGACTTTATACACGTCTGTGTTTTGTGCCCTTGGCCGATTCCCTCACTGATGCCTAAACCGGGCAGGTAGGAGCTCGCCATCCCGCTCAAGGACACTTCAGCGGGACACATGGGCGTGGACGGACACGCTGTCTGCTTTACCGTAAGTCTCTGTGAATCACAAACTCTCCCGCAGGTGTTTTCCACACCTGATTTTGGCTTCCGTCTCTTATTACTTATATACTTTTCCTCTGCAATGTCCTTATCAGCTGGGTTGCATAACACAGACTGGACGTGTGCAGCGGAGGGACTTCTAATTAGTGAGTAATGTTCATGAGTTCATGCTCAGGTGTGCGATGAATATTTTGGACAGAAGAAGGAATCGATATGAGGAGAGAATTCGATTTTTCAGTCATTTTAAAATGTTATCTGAAGTCCGTTGCTCAATGATTAAACATTCTCATGCCTTCTGAAATGTGGCTCTTTTAGAAGTAGAAGCCACATATTGTTTTGGCTAGATGTCAGATTTTGAAACAAAACCATGCGAACGCACCAGATGTGAATTCTTGCACTCTGACATCTCAAGTTGTGTCATAATCGGTCTTGTACTGCCAACATGTTGAGTTCACAGTACACGCATATCCAAAAAGCTGCTTTCAATTTAGCTGCTTGCTGATTGCGGTCTCGCCCCCCCCGACAAAAGACAACAAAGAGGAAGCTGGAACACCCGGTGGACGCCGGCGGCTTCCTGTTGAGCAGTGAGACTCCATCTTGAGCTGTCAATTCAGAACTAAGACAAGTTCATTGTGTGTTTTCTTTTCATATCTTCATTCTGTAGATATTCTCACAACATTTACAGGAAAAAAGTGACACAGTGACAACATCTAGTGCTGAGATAAAGACATATTGTGAAGGTCAGATGGCGTAAAACAAACAAAGAATCATTAAAACTTTACCATATTGAGTAATAGGAAAGTAAAAGCTCCTAAAGTCTGACAACAAAGAATAGAGCCACATTTATTGAGGAGGGAAAATCTATGAAACAATGTTCAAATATTACAGCAAGATACATGTGTTGTGATGTATAACTGGTAAAACATGTGTGAGGTAAAGTATTGGTAATTGTTTTCTGTAAATCCTCTTGCCAATAAAGAAAAAATACTACTTTACATATAAAATACATGAAATATTCTCTGGTTCTAGCTTCTTAAATGTGAGGTTTTGCCGCTTTTCTCTGTTTTGTATAATCATAAACTGAATAAATGTATAGTTTTAGACAAAGCAAGCACTTTGTTCTGTAATCTTGTGAATTTTCTAACATATTATAAATTAATGGATAAAACAGCTCATCACAAAAATAATTAACCTTAATGGACTCTACAGACAGACGGAACCAAAAACCAAAACCGGGCAGACTTCGTAAACTGAACACAAGTTTAAATGTCGTAAACATGCACGGTGCAACAACCACGGTGCAACTTGTGTTCCGCTATCTCCACGCTGGCGTGGGAAACGGACCAGCCGTTGAAACACACCTCGGTTCACCTTAAGCAAGGTTGTGGGTTTGAACACGTGACCCCCCGGTACGCTCGGCCATAAAAGCCTGTGTTTGGGCCCCGCCAGGTTCACACCACTGGATCAGGATGAGGGGGCTGCTCGCACTCGCCGCGCTGTTTGTGGCCGTTCTCGGCAAGGAGACGTTTGAGGGGTAAGTGGGTCCGCCAGAGACACTGAGAGTGATCTGTACGTGTGCAGGCATGTGCACTAATAATGACTCCATATGTAGCACCTATAATATTTATTATTTTAAAACAAAGGCAACAGTTGATAGCTGCCAATGTAAACTTGCTTCAGATAAAGTCCAGTTTTATAATAAATGCAGTGGCTTTTATTTTTCTGAGGAAGTTTCAGCAGAGAAGTGTCAATCTTACTTCACCCCATGTGAGCCAACTTCTCTCTGGGTCTGGGCGGTCTGAGTTGAGTCAAAGGATGTAAAACATTGTGGTTCTTTTTACAGTCATCAGGTGCTTCGCATCACTGCAAAGGATGAAGTCCAGCTGGCTCTTATCAAGGACCTGGAGGACATGGTCGAGTTTGAGGTCAGTTATTCCCCACTAACACTAATTCTAAATAACAACACAAATCTTCAAATAAGTGAGAGTTAAACCGTTGTTCTGAGGACTTGATATGTTGTATGATATCTGTGTTTTCTTCCAGCTGGACTTCTGGAGGGGGGTGACCGATGTGGCGACTCCCGTGGATATCAGAGTTCCCTTCCACAGCCTGCAGTCCGTCAAAATCCACCTGGAGAGTCTGGAAATCGAGTACTCCATCATGATCAAAGACCTTCAGGTACGAGACCTGCAAACAGAACTAAATCCACTGTGCTTAGAATTTGAGCGTTTCGGGAGTCTGAAGCAGATTCCCGGCCCAAACTATAAATGCATGTTATATGTGCTGTACTCAAATGTTGTTATCCTGCAGGCGATGCTGGATGAGGAGCAGGAGGAGATGGACTCTGCTGCTCGTGTCGCTGAGCCCAGAAACACGGACAGCTTTGACTTCTCCAGGTACCACCCCATCAACGAGGTCAGTACGCACACTCACTCAAAGTATTAATACCAGACAACTGTTATTAAATACATTTCGACTCAATTCTTGGTTCTAACGTAATCAAATAAAAACAAATCAGGATGATGTTTGTAGCATTCATATATAAGATAATGATAATTTGCTTTATAGTGTCTGATTTTAACAATTGCATTCATTGTATGTTTATTGTTATGATTGATTTTTGAGGAAGTGAAAAATCTTTTTATGTCACATATCACTAGAGAGACTAATAAAACGACTTGAAACCAAATGGGGCAATAATCCTGCAACTAATATAATTCACCAAAACTTCACGAGTCCACCCGATACATGTTTGGGAACAAACGCATGCAAAATTAAAAGTCCATCTATTTTCTGCCGCTTGTCGGGGGCTCAGCAAGCTAGGCAAGGTAGTCCGGTGAAATTATGGTAGTACTTGTAGTATATTGTAGTACTTTGTGTATATATATGTTTTTGAATGAGTAAAACAGCATACATTGGCCATTTTATCAGAATTTCTTTGTTACGTAGGTTTTTGATATATCATAAAATATAATTTCATACGTTCTCAGAAGTGATTTGCACTACACGTGTGTACGTGTGTACTCTGTCTAAACCGACTTTTCTCTTTGGTTTAGATCTACAGTTTCCAGGACATGCTGGTGGCTGAGAATCCCAACCTGGTCAGCAAGATTGTGATCGGTCAGAGCTACCAGGGTCGTGACCTGAATGTGCTCAAGGTAAACAAAACAATTTATTTATTAAATCAATTAAAAAAATAAAATAAATGAACAACCACAAATAGAACAAACCATTGTTCTTCATAAAGGGTTGTGGATAAGTTGAGCATTTGTTCACGCTGACATGAGATGTTAAATAATAAACAAATGAAAAAAGTTTACTCGTAGTTTGACTGCTACTTTCCTTTTCCCGTAGTTCAGCACCGGTGGAACCAACCGTCCCGCCATCTGGATCGACACTGGAATCCACTCCAGAGAGTGGGTCACTCAGGCCAGCGGCACATGGTTCGCCAAAAAGGTGCTTTTGACCATTCTCCCATTGTTCACTGTCTCCGCAGCTTTTTACCACTGACCGGCGTCACACTGACTACCGTGTTCTTGACATTTGTGTGAGTAGATTGTGACTGATTATGGACGTGACCCCGCTGTCACCGCCATCCTCGACAAGATGGACATCTTCGTGGAGATTGTGACCAACCCCGATGGCTTCTACTACACTCACAACTCAGTGAGTCTCTCAGTGCTAGTTTGTTTTTACTGACTGATTTAAGAATGATTTCCTGCCACTTTCACATTTTTAATTGACAATATTCATTCATGGTACTTTTTTTTTTTAAAGCTCCGACAGGGCTTCTCGACCCTGTTGAGGTCCCAAAAGTACACATACAACACATGCAGTGATTTAAAAAGTGACAAATTGTGATGAGCTACTCTGATGATTCCAGAACCGTATGTGGCGTAAGACCAGGAAGCCCAACCCCGGCTCTAGCTGTGTGGGAGTCGACCCCAACAGGAACTGGGATGCTGGTTTTGGAGGTAAAGTCTGAAATTGACGAAGGCACTACATGTCATCCTCAATACTTATTTTTGAAACTCCGACTTTTTTTCTCTGAATATTAGCCTCTTCATCTGGCTCTGTAATTATTATTATCATTATTTGTTGTGTACACTGGCCCTAATTTGTCATAATGATAAAAAGCCCTTAAAAATACACATTTTTACTCATTTAAAAAAACATTTGAACTGTATTTAATATTACTTTTTTTAGTGACATCAATTGCCGTCTGCCATTGCCATGCTCGATACTCCCACTAGATGATCCCAAAGTACCAAATGTGTCTTCTTCTAAGAGAGCCCTGGCCAAAATGGCAGCACACTTACACAGATTTGCCTCAAATTGCTCACCAACACGCAGATGACACAATTCAAAATACATCAAAAATATAACAAATATACTTTGATGATCACATGTCATGTTTTTGCCCCTTTGTATTTTATGGAGACGCTTGTATCATGAGTATTAGTATCTAAGGCAGCGGGTGTTCAGAGGGTATTTATAGACGGACGTATTTATTCTGACTCTGTTGTTATCTCTGTGTGTAGAAGCTGGTGCCAGCAGCAACCCCTGCTCAGAGACCTACCGAGGAACCGTGGCTCACTCTGAGTCTGAGGTCAAGTCCATTGTGGACTTTGTGAAGTCCCACGGTAACTTCAAGGCCTTCGTCTCCATCCATGCCTACTCTCAGATGCTCATGTACCCCTACGGCTACACCAGGACTCCAGTCAAGGACCAGACCGAGCTGGTAGAAATCACACTCTTTGCCTTTTATGACTTTTTTTTTTACCCAGAACTTCTATTATTTTTCATGATCAAACTGGGAAAACCGATTTCTCTGGGCTCATTAGTTTGTTGTAGTTTTTACTGTTATGTCAGAAATGTAAGCATATGCAACAGCAATATGAGAAACTATAAATAGACGTTCATATGTGACTGTGGTAATCTCTTCCCACAGGACACTCTGGCTAAGAAGGCCATCACTGACCTGGCTTCTCTGTACGGTACCAGGTACACATACGGCAGCATCATCAACACCATCTGTAAGTCGGAAGTATTTCAATTCCACAAACTGGTTTCAACGTTTCTTCACACAACTGTTCTTGCGATATCTTACGGACAGTTAGCCCTCATTTTTCGCTGTTTTTTCTATGAAAGCCAGAAGAAATGTGGTCTTCTGTGGTCTTTATACTTCTTATTTTCGTGGTGGTGACGTGAAGTCATGCGACCTTGGTGTAGTTTGTTTCTAGCCTGTTATCTTTTTACTGCTGACGATTGTATTTATCCTTCAAAAATCTGAAAAGTTTGTTCATTTGTAAAAGAGTATCATAAATATTGTTTGCCAAAGACTTCATTTTTTGCAATAATCCAAAATCCAATGGAGAATCCCATTGTCTTTTTGAACCAGTGCGATGCTAACTTCCTGGTTGGCCTACAAAAACAAAAGGTCCTCCCTGCAGCACTCTATTATGGCTGCCATCTCTATACAGAAATACTCTAAACAGTACCTGTTTCAATCGTAGATCAAGCCAGCGGCAACACCATCGACTGGACCTACAACCAGGGCATCAAGTACTCCTACACCTTCGAGCTGAGGGACACTGGCCGTTACGGCTTCATCCTGCCGGCCAATCAGATCATCCCCACTGCCCAGGAGACATGGCTGGCTCTGATGGTGATCATGGACCACACCTCCAAGAACACCTACTAATCTGTGTGTGTGTGTGTGTGAGCACTATTGGAAGTCCCTGTGGAGAGGATATTGTTGGCAAATGTCATTTGTAAAAAGTGAATTTTCAAGACTAATATCACATCATCGGCATACGTCATGACTCTTCAGACAATGAAAATCACAGACGAATAAATAAGCACACTTGAGAACTTCATGATTTCAAATCTTTTTAATTAGGTACACATGTCCGTATTTCACACCTTTCTGTATTATTCCACATCCTTTAAACCTCTCTTTACTCAGACCTGGTAACATGTTAAACCATAAATAACTAAATACAGAGTATAAATCTCTCCCTATCTCATCCTGATCCTGTCACTTTTTATCTCAATCTTATCTTATGCTTATAGATTTTCGTTTTTTTCTTGTTTACATTTGTTTTTACCCAGATGTGATCAGAGTAAGAGGATGTTACATCTACTGAATTACATCAGCCTCTCTCTCTCAACAGAAGACCTAATTAAAAGCCATTGAATATAAATCATTTAGTTGCTTTTGAGATTTGCTGTCAACATTTCTGACTCATTAAGACGAGGAAACGACACCGCAAACAATTATACACTTTATTTGACATTAATTTACAAAGAAAATCATGTGATCTGATTGTTCATGTGAGTTAAGACTGACTGTCGTCCATATCTTCAACAAATGCACTTATAGGAGACTGTGTGAGTGAATCCAGAGGAAACTGATCAACGCAATAAGTCACTAACATGCCAACAAATCCAAAGGCCACACATTAGCAATACTGTTTATCGATGCGTCCGTCACTGAAGTGCTGCTTGTGCTTCGGTTACAGCCCGTTTCCTTCAGCGACGCTGCGATAACGATCCGTCCGTCTGTCTGAAGGCGTCGGCTCATCAGTTAGTGTGATCGCAACTTACTTTAATCCACACACACACACACACACACACACACACAAGCAGTCACGTAACTGCATAAGTGTCTGAAAAGGTTGTTCATGAAGGCCGTCAGTTTAGGAATCACAACAATGACAATGTGGAGAAAAATTACAAAAATACAGAAGAGCTTTTCTAAGTTTTACAAAATGGATCAAGCTCTTTGACATTATATAAATTACATCTCATGTAATACATAGTTTCCCAGCATGTCCTTCATTTCACGAATGCCACTTTTTTGTTGTTGGCTGTCACACTGATGGAGTTAAGCTGGACCTTTTAGGACAAAATAATGTTTCAAAAACGGAAAAAGAACAGATTTGAACAGAATGAAGTGATTATCTGTAATAGTGCGACATGAAAAATGGATTCGAGTGCAAAAAAAACTCCATCGGTTCTCAGGTTCACAGACGAGGCACTGTGCAAACATTCACATATTCAGCATTTATTAAATACAAGAGAAAAAAAAGCTTCAAAGGGAAAATACTTCAGTCTGACGCAATAGATCCAGAAGTGACAGAGAACGCAGTATTACAATGAAACTAAATGTTATGTTCGTTATGGACTTTGTGTTGGAGGTACGTTTGTTTGTGTACATCTGCGTAGTTGGGGGGGTGGGGGGGTTATTTCCAGGGTCTGCTGCTCTGAACCCTGGAGCTGTCCGTCCCAGATGCAGAGGAACTCTGTCGACTCCGAGCGCTGGAGGCTTTAGACGTGGAGCTGCTGCTGCTGCTTGATGCGCGGCTGGACATGCGGCCTGCGGTGAACACACACACACACACACACACACACACACACACACACACACACACACACACACTGAGCGGGAAGTGGTAGACGGGGCAAACGTAGCTTTTGAGAGTGCAACCATCTCTAGTTCTAGTGCTCATAAATTTAGATTCATGACTTCATGGAGCAAAGCAATCAGGAGGGAGGGGCCATTGTACCGGGTCAATAGATACTTGAGTTCGTGAGTTAACTAGAGTTTGTGCCACAAGTACCAGTTTTTGTGTCTTGGCAGCTGTAAAAAACAAACGTTGGTCTTACTGTTGGAGTTACTGGGGATGAGTATCTCCTCCAGCTGCTCCTGGATCTTGGTGAGCTCGTCTGACGTGAACCGCCACCTCTTCTCTGCTGGTAGCGACGGCACAGAGCTCCTCTTCGCCCTCAGTGGCGTGGGGGAGGACAGGCACGAGGTCGGGATGGAGCCCGTCGTCATCCCTTCTGGAAACCTCTGAGCGATTACCTTTAAACCTGGGAGACGACAACATCCGATACTTCAGATGGAATCTATACTGTGGATTACTTTTAAAGGAAGCAACAACAATACTTTACCTCCAGACAGCAGGAACAGATTGTCAAACCCTCGTTCACACATGACGGTGGCTGCCTGGCTGGCCATTCTCTCATCCTCATCGTACATGATGATGATCTTCCCTGCTGTATTTTTCTACAAAGTGTGTGGGTTAAGTTCAGTTCACTGAGTTTCAAAAAGCCCCCACACTGATTTTGCGACATAACAAGCCGGACAGGTCAACGTTTAGTGTTGCAGGATACGTATTCCAGCACGTCTTTGGTGTAGGGGTTCATCGTTCGAGACAGCATGGCGATGGGGAAACTGTGTGCTGTTGAAGAGAGAGACGATTAAAAACAAGACATCTTTTTTGCATGAGAAGCCTGATGATTTTTTTTAAATCACCTACCGCTGATAATGTGGCAGCAGTCGTATTGGTCGCGGTCCCGCACGTCCAGCAGCAGGTAGGGGCAGTCGGGGTAGGGCCTGTCAGCGAGCTCGGGGCGCGGCACCGACTCGTTCTCCGTCTCCTGATGGTTCCGGTCCACGTTCAGCTCCCCCACGCCACTAACAACACTGTAACAGGCACAAAGTCAGAGGCTGCAACACCTGCGTCGGAAATACAGAAAAGTGTTGTTTAAAGCTACGAGGAGCTTTCATTCAGAGTTGATTTTGGCGGTCCCTTGTGGTCAAAAGCAGTAGTGTTCCCGAGCACCAGAGTCCCTTTAGAAAACCTCTCGTTTTACTGCAGCAGGGTCTGACAGTCCGCCACGCTCAGTCCTGGTCCTGGTTCTCCCGTGTCCTCCCTTTCCTTCCAGCGGGTCCATCAACACGTCTGTTTCTGGTGAACCATTTCTGTCACCATGGCTGATTTTACAGGGAATCGGATCCGACGACAAGCATTAATAATAACTATAAAGAAATAGACAATATTCTCTCTGATGGTCTACTGATGTAGGTCATAAAGAGGCATAAGTATTAGAATGAGACTGTTTCATAACCTTTTTAAAGTTTCATGTAGTACCTTTAAATGAATGTATTAATTCATTGCGACTTGTGTTATTCATTCTCATTTCTTTCCATTCTTCTTGTACAGGTTTGGCTTTTATAGAACGATTCCAATCTGTTGGCTAGTAAGACACATATTTCCCATGGCACCAATGGTGGACACGCCCCTTCTATACCCTTTGGTACCATTCTACTGTCTGTCACAGTCGCTGATAAGTCAGTACAGGACAGTACTGATTTTGTAACATAAAGCAAGGGAGGGGTTGATCTCCCAAGTGTCGAAACCAGTGAACGTGAAACCGGAGCCTCGAGGAGAAAGACGTGAGCATGGAGCGGAGCCAAACACTGTAGGAGAACACCACTTTCACCACAGCGCTGCCCTACTCTCTCTCTCTCTCCATCTGTCCTCCCCACAAGGTGAAGGTGACCTAACTGCCATTACAGAGACCACAGATAGAGTTACACTCTGGGGGGGTGGGGGGGACGCAGGTGAGAGGAGGGGACGCTGAGAACATCTTGAGCGAGGTGATTGTGTGACAAACAGCAGGGTGGGGATGAGGGACAGACAGATGTCTTCAGGGGGGGAAGAAAGGTGGATGAACCGTGTGTTGAGTGTAGATCCAGACATGGGGGGGGGGGGGGGGGGTGTAGGGTTACAGGTGTGCTTGTGGTTGTTGGATGCTGGGTGTGACAGTGTGAATGTATGGAACACAGTTAACTTCTTGTTCTGGGTCTTAAAGGGCCAGTTCACAGAAGATGACAAAAACGTCTTCTTACTAATCTCTTAGTAGCACTTAGCCATGCAGACAGCATTGGTTTCATTCGGCCCGATTTTGAGATATAAAAAAAAATTCTGCCTCAACGCGAACAAAATGGAGGTAAATGGAGTTCAGTTTGTAGTTCTCGCAGCATTTAAAATGTTATATAATTTAACAGCAGCTTGCCAAATCGCAACACAGTTCGCTAAGTCCCGCCCCTCACAAGCAGACTGGTCAATCATCGCGATGATACGACGTACAGACCGCGATGTAAACAGTTTTTAGCAACAAGGAGACCGTTTCTGTGGACGCAGCACCAACGCCAGGCACAGCGGCACAATTCGCATTAAAGGTTGACCACCAAACGAGGAGCGATATGGTGTGTTGTGTACAGTGTGAGGTACTCAGTGAGGCTTTAAAGGGTGCAGAGCTGTTCAGTACCTCAGCAGCGTCGACCTGGAGGAGTAGCACATTTCCCCGGTGTCTCCTGCATCCTGCCGATTTGAATGAGGCGACGCCTGTGGGGAGCCGTTGGTGTGTTCAGACAGGCACTCTAGGTCGACATCAGACACCACGGACAGACGGTCTGCAAAGCAACGGGGAGTAGGAAATACAATTATCATATAGTACATTTACATTTAGTATATCCAGTACAAATAACGCTAGTGACTCAAGTTAAATGTGTTTTATAATGTGAATCACCCATTAGGTATCGAGCAGGAGATGAATGAAGTTGTTATTCTGCTAGTTACCTTCTGGGCCGCGCGACTCGCCGTCAATCCCACCTTCATTCAGGTCCGATACGGAGGCTACCTGAAGTACCTGGTGTGAAAAAACAAGTTCAGAAACCTAAGACGCACGTACTTTGGAAGAAAAAAAGAAAGGAAATTGGAAGTAAGAGTGCCAAGAGAATGATACTCTGGAGTCTGTAAATGAATCCAGAGCCATCTGTCCAGAACTATTCACACAAGTAGGATATTAACTATTAATCACTGCGTTTCTCACTGCATTCTTTCCATCACCTCCTAAATACAGGCCACAGAAATAACTGCCGGCTGGAATTATCCACCGAGTACGACACATACATCTCACAGGAGGCTAACAGTACCGCAAGGAAATAAATGCATCAGCGCTCACCAGTTGTGCAAACGTTGTCACCTTTAACCGCTTGAAGATTTCATCTTTTCGATACCGGTAATCTGAAAGAAAGGGGGAACATATGGTTACATTTAGGTGGGGTTATAGGAGGAAGGGGGCCTCAAAGCCCCGATGACAGTCTTGACATATCTCTGTAGCTGAAGATACCAGCTTTGCACCCTGGAGTAATCGTTGTGTTTGACAATTACATAATCTAATAAAACAACCGTGATGATTACTCCATCTATCCCATGCAGCCGTGCTACAGACAACTCACCCGGGTCTTGCAGGTCCTCCTTCTCCTCATCCCCTTCTAAAGCTTCACTAAAGCTCGGCTCCGCCCTGTTTGTTCCCATGCTACCTTCCAGCCAAACCTCCCTACTACTGCACCCAAATCAGGCTGCTCAGGCAAATTTATCTGCGCTGTTATTGTCCACGGTGTGACCTCTCTGGCTCACACACACCACTGCTGGCACCTGACCAGCATGTCCTCCACACAGTCACACAGAGGAACACTTGTGGACAGCAGTGCAAATCCTCCATTCACGAAGGAATTAGTGTCACGTATCCCTGAGAAATCAGAGGACGGGTCAACACAAAACGACCACCGTCAACAAAGAAGCTCTTCAACTGGGAAATATCAGCGGGTTAGGGCTTCTCCAGTTTACCTCTTGAAGTACACGGGCAGACAGAGGAGAGGAAACCGCACATCTTTGGGGGAAATGAAGGGCCAAGTTGGCTAATCTTACAGCAACTAACACTGCTCTAAGAAAGAGACCCTTAGGAGGGCTTATTTAGATGTGATTGGATCATGTGTGAGTTTTACTCCATTCTGCCAAACAGGAGAATTTGATCCACCTGTTCCACATTTTGGCAGAATCGAAAGTGTGTAAAAGGAGCCAATGGACTCTACTAATGTCACAGTGTCGTATCCTGGTGGACAGAGGGAGTGTTCGGTTCTCACTGAGTCAAAGCTGCTGTATGTCTCCGTGTGAAGTGACATTGAAGCTGTTCATATCTATAGGGACCCGTTGTGAACTCCATCTTTATGCACCTGCCAAATATATTCCATAATCAAACACCTCCTGCTGATTCAGACTTCAAGTTTACATTCTCACTCTGACTATGAAAAACACACTAAAAATCAAATAAAAATGTATGATTGGGCCAAACAAAGTACATGTAGTTGGGTAGAAAAATCAAACATGATATAAACACTTTCTTTGATTTCTGATTCCTCTTCAGATGAGTTACTCACTTTTGTTAATCTCCTCCAGTTTTTCCAGATATTTTGAAAGGCTGCATCCTATTATACAAAAATGACAGCAACAATTATAAATCTTTATCTTATCACACAGTAGTAAGTTAGTTACAACTGTAAATGCACTAAGTTACCTGTGTCCAGCCTGGTTTTGACATGTTGAAACTTTACGTTTTTCGGTGTCCTTTTTGTCATGTACTAGAAGGAAAAGACAACCACGGGTTCATGTTAGCCGTATGACCGAAAACAAAGACGCTAGTTACGTTAGCATGCACGCATTTTAGAAAGAGCTAATTTAGCTCACGACGTGAGTTGTGCAGGTCCACTTGCGTTGATATGGTAACTCAACACTGACCACAGCTAACTAGCTAGCTTGCTATGATAGCTACATTTGTTGGCCCGCGCTGTGCTGACAGTACATGCTAATATATCGATAGTGCAATACTACCAGATAGCGGGTAAATTAAATAAGTAATGCTAAAAAACATTACCTGTACACTACCGATGCCCCGATTGAGCGACATCTTTTCACACCGAAATACCCAAACATCAACTTCCAAAAGGTTAATAACAATCTCGCTGCTGATTGGACGGAGCTGTTCCCACCGACCAATCAGAGGAGCTGATACTCCGGAGCATCATATGATATGAGCTGGCTAGTTGCTTAGCAGCGATAGACGCTCCAGTTTAAACGGCATGCCGCGTTCAGAGTCACATAGGAATAACCGGAACGGGTTTGGGTGATATTTATTTTTAAGTTCACAAAACAGAGTTAAATTAAATAGATGTACCGCTAAACTCAGTAACACGGGTTAATATGCTTACAGCTTGAATGATATTTTTAAAATTTGTGAATGGTTTTTCTTTTATATTGGATTCTCGTGTCTACACGTTTTCAGTAGTTTTACTGAATGCATCACTCTCTTTGGTTGCTGCAAGATCGAGCAGAACATTCGGGTTATCTGAGTTCGACAGGTCGGGTCTGAGACGGTTGCTAAAGGCGCCCTGTTTGACAGCCATGGAAGTTTCCCTCTGACAACATTAGCTCTCAAATGCCCGCTATGGCGTCTGTTATGGTAGGTGCATTTGCCAATACTTTCTGAAATGTTTAATAAGCAAAAGTGCGTTTTACTCTGACAACGTTACACTTGTGCTAATAAGTAGCTGAGTCGGCGACTTTCCAAAGCTACTAAGAGGATTTGCTGAGTGGGGCTGTCAAACACACCTGGTCTTCGCTATTACATCGTTACAAACATAGTAAACTCGCTTTTCATAACGTTTTTTTTTTTTTAGTGCTTGAAGTTGTTGCACGTTGTAATGTCTCTTTAATGCTTTTGCCTAAACGCAAACCAAGCAGTGACGTCATCCCATAGGGAGTTTCCTGCACAGCCCTCCACCACTGAGCAACACTAGCAACACGTGTTCACAGCTCTTTCCTACACATAATGCAAATGCTTTTGACACAGAGTGAAGTGAAATGAACATGGTGCATGATTACATCAAACACACACACACACACACACACACACACACACACACACACACACACACACACACACACACACACACACACACACACACACACACACACACACCTAGTCTTAACAGTTAAAAGTGCCCTTCGCACACCTTTTTCCCCAAACTTCTCGTGAAATAAATGTCTTTCCGCACACCATTCCTTATCTGAAACTAGAGAGGAAAGGCAGAGTTTCCCCTCACTGACTCTGCATTGCCGTTGCAGGAGGACCCGGCCCTGGAGAGACACTTCAAGGGCCACAAAGATGCTGTCACCTGTGCAGACTTCAATCCAAACTGCAAACAGCTGGGTAATGTTTTTGCTACAGATGCTGTTTGGCAGTAGATAGCTCCCTGTCATCATATGTCACACTTTTGGCTCCCAAAGATCAACGTATTTGTTTAACACACCTGTGAACATCACAGTAATCAGGACCGTTGTATTAAAACAATCACTGTCACATCTTCAGTGACATGTAAGTGAGTCTTACATGTTGTGTCATCGTCACATCAGGTCAGTTTTTGGCTCTTCTGTCATATGAGACTTAATTAAAAGGTTAACAAGTAGAAACATAGCCCACTTTATTCCCTGTAATAGCTTCTTTAAATACCAGTCATTAAAGTTTGTGTACGTCTTGTGTCCCTCTAGCTTCGGGGTCAGCGGATAAGAGCCTGATGATCTGGAATCTGGCTCCGAAGGCGAGGGCTTTCCGCTACGTCGGCCACCAAGACGTCATCACTGGGGCGCAGTTCTCCCCCTCCGGTACCCTGGTGGCCACTTCCTCCAAGGACCGAACGGTCCGACTGTGGACCCCTTCCATGTAGGCTCAAGTCTCTTATATGTATATAAGGTTTAAAAGAAGTAATACTGACACCAGTGCCTAATAGAAAAGTTCTACTCTGCATGATTTTGAGAGTAATATTGTCGATGATATTGAAAATATAGCGTTACATTGCACATAATCTATTGAATTTAGGGAGGAGTTATGTAGTTATATAGCCACTGGCAGAAGAGACGTCCCGTGTCGTTCTGTGTGTAATTCTGTGTCTGTGTCTCACAGGAAAGGAGAGTCCACGGTGTTCAAAGCCCACACGGCCGCCGTGCGCAGCGTCGCCTTCTCCCACGACGCCCAGAGACTGGTGACGGCGTCCGACGACAAGTCCGTCAAAGTGTGGAGCGTTCACCGGCAGTGCTTCGTCTACTCCCTCAACCAGCACACCAACTGGGTGCGCTGTGCCAGGTACCCAGCAGCACCGCGTCCCCCCAGTGACCTCTAGTGCAAACTGAGAATATCTTTATCCTTCAGCTGCTTTCTGAAATGACCTTTTGGTCCCATGAGCCAAGGATTGGTCCAAGGATAAACACCAGGAATACGCTTTACAGACCAATACTTATACACTCTTTTCTCAGTATTTGGCCCTCTCCACTGAGTTTAAATAGAAAATTCTGCCTGATATCAGGCAAGCTCAGTCCTTTTTAATTAGGCACTATGTGAAACATCTGACGGAGACATGTAGATCAATTCAGTGGTCTAGATTTGCTGCTGTGGGTGTAATAGTTTGTCTTTTCGTCGCTGCAGGTTTTCTCCAGATGGCCGTCTGATCGCGTCCTGCGGAGACGACCGCACCGTCCGGCTGTGGGACACGTCCACCAAACACTGCATCAACTGTTTCACTGACTGTGGAGGGTACGTCCTCAAAGTGTCCCGTTATTAGCTTTAAGTTATCGTCCTCAGCACGGCCTCTGGAGATTATATTCTTTACCCTTTTTGTATTAAAACAACCAGTACAGTTAAAAAGTGAATCTGAATTGATCTAGTGGAGTCATTACGTTTTCTGTCCCATAGATGGCATCGTTGTCTGTTATGAACAGACCCGTCTGTTCAACTGCAGCCGGTCACCGAGTGTTTTTTTTTTTTTTGTTCTTCCAGATCAGAAACGTTTGTCGGTTTCAACTCGAGCGGCACCTGCATCGCGTCCTCGGGAGCCGACAGTTCCCTGAAAATCTGGGATCTACGGACCAACAAGCTGATTCAGCATTATCAAGGTCTGTCCTAGTGTAACAATGCAGCATACAAGCACCTGAAACATCCCTGCTAATATCTGTGTACCAAGACCGTAACTGCTGTTAATGTGTTGTTTGTCTCTGTGTGTGGCTTGTTTCTTGGATCAGTCCACCATGCAGGGATCAACAGCTTTTCCTTCCACCCGTCCGACTGCTACCTGATCAGTGGCTCCAGTGACGGCACCGTTAAGATCCTGGACCTGGTGGAGGGCCGCCTCATCTACACCCTGCATGGACACAAGGTGAGGCTCAGTTCAGACATCAGACATCAGACGCTCTGAGCAGCGTTATTCGAGGACCGATGGACCCTTTACAGTTTGTAAACAACGAAGTGTGTTAATAGCTTGCAGCCGGTTTAACGAGTGAGCGTGTTATCCATATTTCCATGGATTAGTCCTTTAGGTGTTTGTTTGGTGAGGGGGTTTGTCACTAACCTTGATCACTCTTTCTTCCAGGGTGCTGTGATCACAGTAGTGTTTTCCAGGGCCGGAGACCTCTTTGCCTCGGGGGGAGCTGACGGTCAGGTTGGTGTTTGGTGACGTTTACCAGTACTTTGAGTCACTTCAAGGTTTCCACTTTCTGCTGAACTCTGTTCACGGAAGCTGTGCTGGTCTCCTGGATCCCCCAGGTGCTGATGTGGAGGACCAACTTTGACACCAAATCCTACCAGGACGTCCTGCAAAAACACAGCCGGAGGTCCACCCCGGACCCCCCACCCCACCTCACTGACATCCACCCCAGAGGACCCCACCTCCACCTCCCAAAGCCCACAGCCATTCAGGTCAGTTCAGTTCCACCCTGAACTTCACACATCGAGTTGTCCCAGGATGAGGTGCTAGTTCAGCTTCTCTGAAATCAGAGTAATACAAAAGGTAACTGGTGTACTTCTACTACCACCTACAATACAAACCAACATGAAGGAGGTATAAAATCACAAAATCATAGAAAACAAAAGCAGTGTCACCACATTAGGCCAATGTCAGAGGTCAGAGGTCAGATAGCAGCTCCCTGCACTACAAACCATCAGCATCCTCTGTTTCATTATAACAAACCAGTGTTCACGCATTTTACTATTCACGTCCTTTACTGCACAGACAAAGACCGGGTCCACGTTCCACACATAACATCTCTCTCTCTCTCTCTCTCTCTCTCTCTCTCTCCTCTCTCTCTCTCTCTCCACACAGATCAGTCCAACGGTGGCAGACACTCAGTCCACTGATCCGCACGTCGTCGAGTTGGGCCAATCCGCTCACAGCACCACGGTGAGCCGGCGTAGTAACGCTACAGACACACAGACGCAGCGATATCCAGCTGCTACTCGTCATATCAAAAATGACGACGTGTTTTCTTTTTACAGGCTGAAATTAAAAGTTTGTGCCTGAAAGATTGAGCTCGTTATGATCGATAATGGGACAGATCAACAGATGGTTGTGTGTATTAAAGAGGGGGTGTTTCTCCCCCATGGCCACCAGGGGGCAGTGCAGACCAGTCTATAGTTTGTCGGTCGCGCTGCAGCACTGAGGCCTTTTCATTCAGTTCAAACTGTTCATTCACTCGACAGACACGAGGTGATTTCAGCAGAAGCAGCTCCATCAGAGCAGCAGGGGAACATACTTGTTGTTTCTCAGTACAAACCTATTTCTCCAACTTGCTCAGCTCTCCTTTTGTATTTTTTTTTAACTTCTGACCCAACCAGCCTGTGAATGCCACGTTGTGTTCTCCTCCCCGTAGTTTGTTTGGTTGCCGACGGCCCGCCTCGGCCCTGAACTTGAGTGTGTTCACATCATTGTTGTAAGGTATCAAATCCTGGATGTGAATTAGCGCTATCCGCTTTCTCCACTAACGCTGATCCTGGGTGAACGGGGCAGAAACCTGAGATTGATGGAGGCGGAGTCTTAATGTACAGCTTTAATGAGAGCAACACAGAGGTGAGGACGGCTGCTTTAATGGGAGCTTTGTGGGAGCATAGCTTATCCGCTGCCATGTGACCGACCATACATCAGTAATTAGTTTGAGTTTGTTTCTAATAGAAGAGTTCGGTCTGACGTTTCGTCTCTAGCATGAATCGCCCAAACATCCCTCAATGAGAGAGAGAGAGAGAGAGAGAGAGAGAGAGAGAGAGAGAGAGAGAGAGAGAGAGAGAGAGAGAGAGAGAGAGAGAGAGAGAGAGAGAGAGAGAGAGAGAGAGAGAGAGAGAGAGAGAGAGAGAGAGAGAGAGAGAGAGAGAGAGAGAGAGAGAGAGAGAGAGAGAGAGAGAGAGAGAGAGAGAGAGAGAGAGAGAGAGAGAGAGAGAGAGAGAGAGGAGAGAGAGAGAGAGAGAGAGAGGAGAGAGAGAGAGAGAGAGAGAGAGAGAGAGAGAGAGAGAATCAGGAATCCACGTGCCGATGCTCCGGCACACGGGGGCCGCAGCAGCCTCTCTAATAATAGACTAGCTGGAGTTCCGGCTGCCTGGTTAACTCACCGACTAACTCGCTGCACCCTGTAGTCACACACACACACACACACACACATCACTTACTCGATGTTGGTGTTTACACACGTGTGTGTGTGCAGTTGTGTCAGTTGGGGCATGTGAGTGAATGAAGCCCTAGCGTGTGTGTGTGTGTGTGTGTGTTAACGCAGTGTGTACATGTGCAAATTTGCCCCCAAGTCATGTGTATGAATGTGTGTGTTTAGGGTCTGTTTATGTGCGTACATGAGCATTGTGTGTGTGTGTGTGTGTGTGTGTTGGTGTGTGTGTGTGGTGTGTGTGTGTGTGTGTGTGAGAGGTCCTCCCTGGTTAAAGCGGGTCAAGGAGGGAGCCCCCAGTGCTACTCCTCCTGTCAGCTCTGGTTTCCATCAATGAGGAACTCCTCCTCTCCTCCCCCCCCCCCCCTTCCACTGTTTTCGGTGTCCTCAGTGCTTTCCCTTCCTTCCGCCCTGCGTGTCCCCCCCCCCCCTCCTCCTTTATCGCCCTAATGGGTCCAAGCGTGGGCGGAAGAGAGAAAAATGAGCAGAGAGAGAGAGAGAGAGACGGGACGGGAGATGCAAATGTCCGGCGGTGGGTACGTGGGTGGATGGGGAGGTTTCCCGCTGCCATCGGTGACCTTCGTCTCCTTAAGTTCGGGCCCTCGCCTCCTTTTCACTTCAGTGACACTAAACTTGAGTTTGTTCTCAATGTTGTGCATGTGATTTAATTTGGGCTGCACGATTATTTTGATCAATATTAAGGACGGGGTTATTCATTACCGAGCAATGCTTTTACTTCCATGTTGAGCTACGTTCATGCTAATTACCAATTAGCATGAGCGTCCTCATGTGAGCATGTGGACAGGGAGGTGATGTCAGTGATGACACGGATTTGGCATCAGCTGTGTTTTTGCCCCCCCCCCCTCTCTCTCACATGCATTAGCCATTAAGCTCTGCAGTGAGCTAGCGGCACTAGCGGGGCTCGGCACTTCTTGAATGGAGTGTTATCAGCGAACACTACGTCATGGCGGAGCAGCTACAGGCCCAGGGTGGTGCCCTCACTCTGAACCAGCGCTCTGACATCCTCACCAGCAGCCGTCGCGTCCATCAGCTGCTCTCTGTGTCCTTGAGCATCTCCTGGGAAACTACGGACGAGCACGAATATCGTAGTTTTAAACAAACCTCATTCTGGAGGCAATCTGGAGGCTCCTCAAAAGGCTCCCAGAGCACCGGCTGCTAGCTGAATAGTTTCTACTTGACTTTTTTATCTAAATGCCACTGAATTTATGTGATTTCTCAGGTTTGAAAAACCTGCATATACGCACTTAATTCTCCTTTTAATATGCACAACCTACAAGTTGTTCACCACTACTCTGCCTTAGGTGTGCATTCAGCACTATGCCTTTTTAATAATAAATAATAATGCGCTACCGTCACGCCCCCGTTTTTACTCAGCAACCAAAATCCTGTGCGCTGGAATGACGATGATGAAGGAGCTGCGATGATTTAGCAGTAAGCCTCGCTGACTCAACTAGACAAAGATGAATGGATTTCAGCGCCACACATCCCTCACAGCGGCTTCACTGCTCGATTTATCGCTGACCTTTCAAGTCTCCTGTGAGACGGATAGTAAAGCTCCGGGTAGTCGTGGACTGAAATGATTAACTTCTCCTTCTGTAATTTACCGTAGACTGTTAATAACGGAAGAAAAGATGAAGATGTCTGACAGCAGCTTTCTAAAAATTTAACCTTTTTTTTTTTTTTGTGCAGCCGTCGCTCCCTGAAAAAAAACAACATGGCGCTGGAGAATGCGTGCGAACCCATGAGGACGTCGCTTTTGAGCGCCAAATAAAATTTGATAAACTGCACGTTATGCCATTGTGGGAACCGTGAGACCGGGCGCCTCTCGGCCGCTGGAGTCTCCCGTTACGTGGCAGCAGAGAGTGGGCGGCGACCGGGAGAGCGGCAAACCCATTGCACCGGACAGATATCAAGTCAGCTGTGAAACACGCGAAGAATGGCGAGCGTGAAATGAGGCCAAGGCGGACAACAGTGTTATAGAGTGTGTGTGTGTGTGTGTGTGTGTGTGTGTGTGTGCACCTGTTTCATAAGGACTGAAATGTCCACATGGGTGAGTTCTCCAAAAAGGAAGAGCCGGTTGCAACAGTGTGGGTTGGTTCTGTTGGGAGTTAGGCTCGGGTTGAGGTGAAGCATCCGGTTATTTAAAGTGAGCCTCACCGTGTTGACGCTAAATGTTTTAAATGATGCTGCTGATGAGCGGTCGAAGCTTGAGAGGACCAGATGTGTGTTCTAAGAGGCGATTAGATAGCAGGAGGTTAGATTTGGTTACTTGCGTCGTCTCGCGTGTCCCTCCGGACGTTCGCTGTGACGCCAGTCTGACCAGACATGGTGTCCTCTACGGTGACGGGCCTCCTGTGTGTGTGTGTGTGTGTGTGTGTGTGTGTGTGTGTGTGTGTGTGTGTGTGTGTGTGTGTGTGTTTCCATGTCCCTCCAACCTTCCATTGAGATATAATCCTTATCACGTGTGAAGTCATTTTAGCGTGCTCTTCCATCAGTTGTAGGGACTATATATATATATATATATATATATATATATATATATATAAAAGGCCGAGTATGTTTGTGTAATTGCAGTGTTTACTGTGTGTGTCTACATTTACCCCCCCCCCCCCCCCCCTCTCCACCCTCTAGCTTCCTGTGCAGTGGAAGTACAGGATATTGGATGGCCCGGAGGTTTAGATACCAGATTTAAGTGCTGCAGAGGAGAACACGAGTGACAAGACACGACGGAAATGAGCTAAAGATAGTAGCACTGCTCCGGGGGGGGGTGCATAACACACACACACACACACACGACCACACAAACACACGACCACACTGTTTTACTCAAGTCAAAGCACAATCATTCATATAAGTATTCATACTGTATCTCCACATGATATTGCATTGTTGCAAAAAGTTGAGGCAGCAAAATAAAGGTTCAACTTATTGCCTGATCTGACTGAGCGGAAGCCAAAGCGGAAGCCCGTCATCGTGACGGCGCACAGGTCTCCGTAATGCTGCCAGACTCCCTGTGGTCGTCTCCGGTCTCCCTGGCGCTGGCATGCAAAGTGTCCAAAAGGTAGCGCTTCCTCATCAAAAATACAGGAGGAGGACAAGCCTTCTCACTAATTCAAGAGGATTCTCTCTCCGGATTCCCATCCGTCCTTTCCCCCCCCACCTCACCTCTCTCACCCTTCCTTTATATAGCTCTGCTATCTCGACCTTACGCAACGCTCCCGTGTCAGTATCAGCAAATTATTAGTTTATTTATAGTCTTATTAAATCACTTTAAGGTGATTTGGTGTAAAATTCATGTGGTGGGCAAATTCATATGTTGGTAATAATAAGACTTCCATCATATAGTTTCACGTTCACCATAGTTTTTCCCGCGTTTTGACACATTTCCACTATTTCCGAGCCGTTTACCTCCGTCACCGCCACTCTTAAGGGCTTCCCATCTTCCACCACACCTCCTCCATCCTTCCACATCCGAACCGATCCACAGTGCTCTCTCTCTCTCTCCCTCTCCCTCTCCCTCTCCCTCTCCCTCTCCCTCTCCCTCTCTCTCTCTCAAGGGTACAGCTCGTATCCTCGGGGAACATGCTGACAGTCGCGCTCCGTGCACGAGGCTAAAAATAGCACGGCAGGTCTATTACAGGTACCGGGGACACCTGAAAGGCAAATGATGATGATGTGGTGTTATCCCTGCAGGAGGAGGCTGGGATGAGAGATGAAGATGAAGAACTGGATGGGAGAAAAATAAACAAATAAAAGAGCAGACACGAGATTTGATTATGGTTATGATGAGTCCGTTTACTGGTGATGTTTATTCGGGTGCTTTATAGTGAGACTTCATACATAGCTGTGGATCTGCCGACATATTAAAAGGCCAAATAATGGTATTCACTGTATTACGTTGGTCTAACTGTGGTGGACGACTGCAGCCGGTGTAGAACACCAGTGTGTGGAAATAACAAGCCACCTAAATATCTGCCAGTGTTGCTCGCTGGTGTGCTATTTTCTCCCCGAGTGGAGGCAGAGAGGATGCGGACCTGTGAACCGCGGAGGCAGATCAGACGCCTCGTGGCTCTGTTTGCCGGACAGGCTCATTTCTGTGCAGCTCATCTGAGTTAGAAAGCATCTTCCTGCAAATCTGTAGAGATTAAAAGGGGAAGAATAGCTAAGGCAGATCTATACTTTTGGTTGACTATCAGTGCATTTAGGAATGGATTCTTTTTTTAAATGCTATTTTTAGTTGGGTGGTGGGTTGAGAATATTCGTGTCCGTCTCATCTTTCTGCTGGAGGTAGAAGCACTGGCTCATTTCTGCCTGTGGAAAAGAGCTTCTATAGATTACACTGCCAGAGCTGCTAATATGAATGTTTGAGCACTTTAATTGTTGTGCACCTCTGTAAGTATGTATGTATATACATACATATATATATATATATATATATATATGTGTCTCATACGTGTGTCTGTGAAGGGAGGATTACTGGGAAAGGGCTAGGAAAACAAATCCATTTCCTGCGCGCTGAGAAAGCCATGAGGTCATGGTCTCTCTCCGGAGGTGCAGCCGTAACTCAACACTGCCTCGGTCCCAGGTTAACCCCCCCCCCCCCCCCCCCCCCCCTCCTGTTAAACTCATAGTCCACCTGTTAGGAAGTCGTTCATCTCTCCGATCCCCGGAAAGGGATAACTGGATCCCCCACCTCTGACCACAGCTGCACTGATGGATGGCTTTAATTGTATGATGTAATCTGCAACCTCACCGCTAGATCGTACACACCAGCTCTACAATAACCACCTATTTCCATCTACTTGACCCTCTAAACCTTTGAATGTACAACAAGTAGTTCAGCTTATGCATCATTTATTTTTTATAACATTGCTGAGGATTCTATACCGAGTGCACACAGCTTGCCTCTTTGTTTCTGGGCTGCACTGACGGTCCCGTCTTCAAAATCCGATGTAGACTTGTAGACCAAAGAAATAAAAAAAAAAAATGTTCATGCAAAAAGAGGGCATTGTGGTCTCCATAATATATTATGTTGATTCAAAGTCCTAACAGCATTTTGTTGCATTAATATTGTTTGATTGTTTGTCAAGGTTCGGACGTAAGCTTCTTGTTTAAAGACGCTTAAGTGTTTTGCGTTGGCCGTGAGCCCGGTATGTGTGGGAACATTGGAAAACGTTGCTGGCATAGTCTGAGAGGGGGATTAGGGGCTAGCCTTCAGCTCGCATTGTCTTACAGTGGGACAATTAGAAATTAGCAGTGTGGGTTATTCTCAATGGCAAACGAGTTTCCCACAGGTGCTTTGCAGTCCTTTTGGTATTAGCTTAAGTGCTAAAGCAGATTAGCAGGCATTTGTGTGGCAATGCAGCTCAATCCAATCTCCCCTGTGGATACCCGCCTGTTCTGGCAGTATTCTTGTGAGAACCACCGCCTTTGCCTCTTTCAAATGACCACGTCTGCTGTTCGTCCATCCTCTCCGTTTACCTGTCCATCTAATCTCCAGGTTGGCTTTCTCAGGGATAAAAGGATGCGAGTCATGCTTCTGGTTGGATATGTGTCAAGATTACACAGAGAGATTAGCCTCCTGCTGTCCTACATACACCTAAGCCCTCCATATGGCGACACATTCCTTTCTCCAATACAAATCTCGAGTGTCTTTGAGTTCAGCTTTAATGTAAATGAAAAAAAGAAACAAATGTGTTTCAGAGCACCAGACCTGTTTAGTCTTCCAGCCATGTGTATTGTTCTTGGTGAACACAGTAGCTTAAGTATTAACTGCCATTCAGAACAACTTATGAATGGTCCGTGTCACAGTAGGCTGCTTGTGACTACAGTGTTGCTCGAAAGTTCACACATGACTGATGTTTCTGGGAAAGAAAGATGCTTAAGGTGTCAGATAGCAGACTTTGTACAATGATTGAATGAATGATTTTTGTTTTGTCCCATTTGAGTGGAATTTAATTCACCAGAACTAGAGGGCATCAATGCTGGGGTTGGCCATTGGATTCATTGTATTGATTAATAAAAGTTAAAGTTCGGTCTTACCGTGTGAGGAAATTTCTCAACGCATTTCCTGCAGCATGGGATAATACAGCATTTTTTTGAGGTTGTAGTGTAAAACACCCATCATTGTTGTGCAAGGCAAGATGGAGAATATTTATGTTAGCATAACCAAAAAGCTCTAGATCACTTTTTATTAACAAATTATTGTCTGTGGTAGTACTGATTTCAGCTGATTGGGATCAAGCCTGAAACCAGTTTCCAACCACATAGTACAGAAATATTTATTTAGAGGAACAAATCTCACAAGTAAAAAATGCCTTCGTATTTAATAATGAAAAATGCCTTTGCGGAAAGGAAATGTATGTATATACTGGGTTTAAATTGGAATAAAATAACCAAATAAAGCCTATGGGCTCAAAATCACCCTCAATCAAAAAAGTTAGGACAGCAAAGAAATCTCCAAAGGGGCTAAATACCAGAGTTCGTGGCTGAACATATCTGGTTTTTCGGCCGTTTGCTTTAAGTCGAGGACGAATCAGAATGCTTTGGGTGTGAAGTCTAAAGAAAGGGCGTCGCCTGACACTGATTGGCCAAGAGGGGAAGTGCACCAAGCTGCTCTCAATTCTTGATTAGGAACTGGTCCTCGCACCCAGTTTCTCATCATTAACATTGAACTATGAATACATTGTTGTATTTAAGAGCCCATTGGATGGAGATTAACTGCGTGAATGGATCAAACTGAGCATAAATGTCCTCCCGCTAACCCACCACAGTTCATTTCCTGTATATGTCCACATGCCACCTTTTGTGCAGCAGGTCCCCTTGTGACCGGCTATATTTAAACACTTAAGTGAGCCTAATGAAAGGAAGTCACCCTTTTCATTTCCCTCTGTACAATTAGTTATTCTTAGAAAGTCCCTTCGGTGCTCTGATGAATCCGAGGCCTCAGTCTGAACCGACAGCCATGGCCCTTGTCAAGAAACATCCGGTAATCTTGTGTCACACACCAGGAGCTATGTTTGGAATGGCTCATGTGAGGGCAATTGAGAAGAGGTCTGGTCAACAAGTGACACATTGATGTCCCTGAATTTGGCATTGGATCGATTGGATTAGGTCTCAGGAATCCAATTACTCCAATTGTTCCCCTTCAATTCAAATGGCGTCTTACTGGATGTTCTTATCAGCAGTAGAATTTGCATGACTGGTGGTGAAACAATTCATTTCACATACAGGGTAAATGCACCTTTCAAGAGCTTGGGTTGGGTCAAGAACTGTTGCTGATACAAGAGATACCTTCCTGCTTTCCACAAACATTTCTTGAGCATTTTATTGGAGGCCTTTATCCAAAATGTACAACCAGCAGGTAGGGATTCTGATGTCTTGCCAAGGAAAACTTTGACAGAACCGCCTGAATGCAAGTGACCTTCCAGTTACAATATGGTTTCCCAATCCAGTAATCTTCCTGCTGCCACTCCTACTCCATTTATTCTTTGCTTCCAGTCTTCATCTTTGTGTTCACACCTCCCAAACTCTCTCCCAGTGTCTATGTTCTGAAGCAGTTGTACTTGATGATAGACCACATTTCCTTTTTTTCCCCCCACCACTTATTGTCGAACACAAAAGCCTTGGTGTTTGGAAGTGCCCAGGAGGAAACACTTGACAGTCTGTTGATCCACCTGTTTCAGGACAGAGTGGGCTTGTAGGCTCGGCCTGTTTGGAGGTGGTACCATGAAAATGACAAGAAGGGCTCCACTGTTTGAAATGTTTTCCTCGTCTCTCAAAGTTTCCCCAGTAGGACCTCTCCTACCTCTGGAGTATTTTCCCTCCTCTGCACAGTCTTCTTTAACGCTGCAGTATGCATTTCTCCCTCCTTTAAAATAACACATGAATACAATATGCCATAGAATACCGGTCTGCAACCACCAACACAAATACTCCAACGCGGCTGACATTGTTTTTTCAGGCTGTAAAGTAACTCAGCGTGGCTCCAGAATTCAGACATGGAAAATCCCGTTGTAGTCCTGCAGTGACAGTTGGAAGGGCAATGTGTAGGATATGGCCAGTCCCCTGGGATCAGAGTCTTCGGCACTGTAGTTTTTCGCTGGCTAAATCCAGTTGCGAAGAAGTTTTATTTTGACTGTTAGTTAATAATTAGCTGATGTCTTTTATATAACTGATGATTGTAAATTAGGACTGTATGGACCCAGTAGTAGAGGTCAAATGCTGCGTCATGTTTGTTTGAACACAAATCACATTTTTGGACCTGCTGAGAACTATTTTCATTCTTAGGACTCTTCAAAGGAGCAATTTAGCCTACGAAGGGTCATTTTACACCCGCCAAGGGTGAGATATTGACAAAACCAGGCAGAGCCCGGGCGGGAACCTGGACAACCTGTTCAACAAGATAGTTTAGCAATACACACAGAATCTGATGTAACCATCCCTCGTGGTATTTAGATTGAACGCCTACATAAAGACCTGGTTTTGATGGTGGAGGAGGTGGGTGAGCGCAGGGGTTACCAAAAAACAAAACAAGAAAGCATCTCCTCTAACAGCTCATCTCATCACATCCCCAGAAATACAAAAAGTAGATTCTCTTCCTCAGAGGCACCCACCTACACCACCACCCACTTCCAGCTCTGCTCGACTCTGAGCTCACCTTTACAATCGTCTACACAACCCTGACACTGCCTCTACTTCTGACTGATTCGTACATAACTCACTTCATGGTGGGTTTTGAGTGATATTTACAGTGTATTGTCAATTCCTGTGTCCCAGTCTGGGTGGTGACAATGTCCTGCTCAGAAAAGTGGGCTGAACATGGCTTTTGCCATTTGGATTAATCAGTTTTGGGCACAACACTCCATTGCTAATCTCTTTGTTTCTGGCAAAAGCACATAGTATGCAGGCTTACCAGTTTGCAGCTTCCGTTAAAACTGCAGACAAAATAATCAGGAACAAATCCTTAAATGTTGTTAAACATTAGAGTAGGAAATTTGTCACTAATGTAGTTCACATATTTAAAAACAGCTCAGATATGACACGAACACCACCGGCTTTCTGTAAAATCAGCTGTTTTCTGGTTTTCCCTGGATCGCAATGTCTTAATCTATTACCAGAATAATGCGTTAACGTTTTTTTTCATGGACTGAAGAATTGCTATTCTCTATATAAAAATATCTCAAACTATCTAAATTATAAACACACTTGTACAAATTGTACAAGTGCCATTTCATTGATTCTTTAACAGTTGTTTATACCGTTATCAGAAGATCATTATGTGTATGGAGCCGCTGCCCAGTTCAGCCGCTGACGATGGTTAGCAAAACATCCCATCAACCTTTCTAGTGCTGCACTTATGTTTGTATTTTCAGTGTGTCCGTTGTCGACTGCGGTTTCCGTGAATACTAGCTCACACACTCTCTACATGGAACCTCTTGTTCTCAGGAAATCTATCATGGTCCTCATGCATCCCATCGTTTGATGCGTAAAGGTCTCCGCAGCGGATGTCAGCCTAATTTAGCTCTTTGAGCCGAGGTCTGATCTGACCCCTCAGGGCCACCAGAGCAGAATGTTCAAGAGGATGGGACTCAAAATGAGGAGAACAAACGAACTATCAAGAGTTTCTGGCAGACGCTGTGACCGTCAATTTTCAGCCAATATTTTAGTTTCATGTTTATGTTTGACTGTTCTGGCAATCTGCCGACTTGTGACATGGTAATGTTTCTATAACATTTTCTAAATGTTTCTTATCTAATAGTCAGGATGGTACATACATTATTGGAGCGCTATTGTGTGGGACAACCAATGTGAACCAGTCATGATAGAAGAGGAAGAGACACTTAATGTGCTGCATTTCTATCAATCGGAAAACAATCTTGAGCTTGTGCTTCAGTCTGAAGCAACTTTCAACCCAAAGAAACCTTTCTGAAGACCTGAAAATGAGCTAAAACTCCTGCCAGTTTCAACAGAGATTTGTTTGTTCAATTCAATCAGAGCATCATTAATTAGCAACACTGCAAGCTCGGAGATGGTGTGGATTGGGGGGGGGGTTTAACGAACTTTGCACCGTAATTGAGTTCCTCAAACTTCTCGAGCAATCGTTTCAGCCCTAACAAAGATATTCACAGGAGCAAAGCTGTGAGGATGCACACATGCACACAGATATGGACACCCACATGGCCAGATAAGCCTGCTTGTTGTTTGTCTCTCTGATAGAAGAGTGAGAGGCGGCTTGGTGCTACAGGACCCATGATGACAGACCACAAAGCCCGCCTGTGGCTGTCGGGGCCCTGGGCAGCTCGGTCTGCTCCCTCCTGCCTGTACTGTGAAGGGCAGAGACGCAGCGTGACCTCTAACCCCCCCGCTGCTCCAGCTGCCAATCAAGCAGTCCCCAAAGCCCCCCCCCTCCTCCTTCCAGGGCTCCCTCCCTGTGATGCCACTCAATGGTGGCCGGGCTAGCTGCTTCCTCTCCGGCCCAATCAGCTGGCCTTCCTTGTCATTCATTTCGCCACCTGCCACAGTGTGAGCGTCTCCCACAGGTTGGCATTTTGGAGTGGGGCTGGAGAGCGTTCGTGTTGTCTGTGGATCGTTGTTGACATTTCTGTTCGCCAGCCCGATATGTCATCCTCAGCCACGATAGATACAGATAGCTTTCAGTTAATTGCCATTTGTTTATTATTCTCTCATCCAGTGCTGCTGCTGATTTAGTGAAGTGGATCTGGCCGCTAATTAAATCAGGATACTTCCTCAACATAGCGTTTACACAAATGCTTGTGTGGGCAGGGTGGCTAACGTAATTTGTCTAAATGATTGCAGAGCAGTGTGTCCCCTAGATTGACTGCACAATTACACCACACCAAAGTCCGTTCTCAATTTGAACACTTTGAAGTCTCCTTAAATATTCACCAGCTGCTTTTCGAACTCCCCATGAACCTACTGGCTACAAACAGGCTCGGCAGTTGGTTAAAAGAGATCGTTCACATGGTTTTGCCCTTCTTGTTCTCCTTTGACGTTTGCTGGAAGTGATGTGACGCTCTGGAAAATCACACGTTTACCGTAAGTTTGTTTAACAGCACCTCAACTCCACTGCTGCTTAAGTTGTTCTTCTTACAGCCTTTATTTTGGTGGCATCTCTCCATTTCTAGGGCATGTACCAGAGTATTTGCACACGGCACAACACCTGCCCTGATGTTGTGTGTTTAGGTGGCGTGACCTATGCTAATAATAAACAATCGGCCACATGCCTCCAGTTTATGATCAAGAGGGAATTCATCATCAAGCACACCTGGGTATGAGCAGATTTGCATGGTTAAGAACATTTGGTGCATCTGGGGTTGACTTCTCTTTTCTTTAACAGAAATGTAAGAGAATGTTGCTGCATTGTTATTATTAACAATATTACCGTATGTCTATTATTGTTGAAAGCCATCAATATGACCTGTGTTTTGCCTGGTCCCGTCTATGAACCTGCTTCCCCTGAGTGATTGCGTTGGCCTTTTAAGAGTCACATTTGCTTGTCATATACTTTTCCGTATGTATCCGTGCTCACTCATCCAAACGGGTACAAATCTATATGTGTTTTCCCGATTTCAATAATGTCAATACTCCTCATTGTATTCGCACAATACTCACACTTGAGTGAGGTCAATGAACCTTGAAATTTCCTCTGCCATCTTATTACATTGCCACGGATTTCGATTTTAGCCAGCATGTGTGTGTGGGAATGTCCATTAAAAATGTGAATAATGTGGGTAAATCTTACTCGGGGGCTTTAAAATGGGCTAATCCCATGCAGAGCCACAATGACGCTCATTCACTTCCTCGCTGTGAAAGGATTCGCCTCCACTTGAGACTTTGGTGGGAAAGAAACCGAAGAAAAAAAAACCTCTGGTTGGGATATGAGTTACTGAACTTCTCAGCGAAAGCCTCATTTCCTTCGCTAACAAGAGACTTTTCTCAGGAACCTCTGCCGTGTGATGCCAATCCATTCAAAGCTCGTTTAGAAGAATGTTATCCTAAAGCTGTGAAGCGTAAATCACCAACTGTTCAGATTGGTTAAATACATAGTGTCTGTCCTTTAACTGTTGGCTAATGCCTCACGTAGAAGTCGAGTAATCCTGACTTGCTAACCCAACATGAGGAAGAGAACATGTTTGCAGTGCCATGAAGGTGGCAAGTAGCTTATCACGACTCAAAACTTTAACTTTAGCATAATGAATCATAGCCCACAAGGAGACATTATTCACAAACACCGTCTTCCCTATTTGTGTCTGGCTTCAGTCAGACGTCCTATGTGGGTGATTAGCAAACAGTTACTGTCGGGGCGAACCCAAAGATACAGGGAATCGGATAACACGAAGGGCCACTGCCACTTGGCACGTAACACAGCGAAAAGTGGAAGTGTAAAGAGGAAGTGTAGTAGAACAGAGAGGGAGAAAACATGAGGGAGTGATGAAACAAGAGGAACCAGAGTTGCTGACTGACTCATAGGATGTAAAAAGAACAGAAGACGGAGCCAAAGAAAGAAAGAACCGAAAGTTCCAGCTAAGGGAAACAAAATAACCCTGTTCTCCGCTGTGTGTCTCTGGGTTGACGACCTAAATTCTTGCTCTGCATTTACTTTTTGTTTAAAGTGTGCGCCTGAGGCCAATCCCTTGCCCTGTGTAAGGTTGTTAGTTAAACGTTATCCACATGTGCAACACTGATTAAACCTATCCACCAACAAGCCAACTTGCACAGCCAGGTTTCACGTTCGAGTCCCCACGACAGTAAACATCCTGCAGATGTGCCCTTGAGAAAAACACTGATCTGTTCTGCTGCTGACCTCCGACCTCCCTGGGAAGCGGTAACAAGAGAGAGGATTTTCTCTTTTAAAGTCACAACGTAACTACTGAATATTACAACAATAGGGAAGAGCGAAATAGAAATGATTGACTTATTATTTACTGACCTTTTGTAAGAAACTGGAGGACATTAAGGCCCTGCCACACCAAGGCCATTGATGGATGTTTTGCTGTCTTTGAGCATCTGTGGCTGACCATCAGCTGTTGTCTTTTGCTTTGTGTGCAGCACTATTGGCACTAATAGGTTGGACCATATTGGTGACTTTTTGTTCAGTTGCGCGTGTAAAATCCATAGACCGTATTAAAGAAGTGGACGTAGTCACCCCGACGTCACTCATTGGTTTGTGGACTGCGGTTTTGAAGCCTTGAGTTTGGGAGGATGGAGCTAAGTACAGCCAAACGCTGAGTAAGACATTTTTACATGTCAACACACACAAAGCAGATAACGTCTGATGGCCGTTTTTATTTAGTTCTGAAGGCTGAACCCGCGCTCTGCAACCACACTACAGACTGGACTCAGCAGACTCTCTGAACATTGGGATTTCCCAATCCAGCAAGCACTAAGGAAATCCGGCAGCATGCGCTCCTTCTAGACCAGCACCACCATCGCTCTGTGACCTGTAGTGGTCAAACACGCGTTCCAAGGCCTCCAAGTCCGATAAAATGACGAACATCCTTCAACTATTTCAGTCATTGTTAAAAGAAAATTCAGCCAATGACAGAAAATATTCCGCGACCTCCGTCTGGAATCTCACCTGCATTTCCAGTGGAGGAATCAGAATCTAACATTTCCTGGTCCTCAAAAAGTCCCCGCACTAGTGTTTTATTGTGCAGAACATCGTTGACTGGTCAAACACAAGCGTCAGGCTTTTACTACTTGGGTGGTGCTTCATTCACACCTTAAGCAAGCACTGGGTGCCAAATATATCATGTAATGTTTGTTGAAGTTCTAAAGTCTGGGTTTGTAAATTGCATGTCAAACAATGCCTTGTTAGTCTGATGTACCTTGTTTTCACAGTACTTCAGATACAGTGGAAACACAAACAGTAATGGGTCATCAAGTTCTTGATTAAGGTCCTGAGTTTAGTTCCTGTGGCCCCTAAACTGAAACCTGGAACTATTTATTTTTCAGTTGCAACTGTGCATTCAAATTGTAGGTTAGTCTTTGCGACAGTGGCCCTTCAGGTTTCATGTGTAGCTTACAAACACAGACTATCAACTTGTCATTTCGTGTCATTCAGGGACACAACGTTCAGTATGTGCTTGTCAGCTGGATGCTGGCGGTAGTCTTTGCAGCGCGTTCACATGTAACTTGTAGATAAAGACGGGACGTGATGGGTCTGCCTTTGCAGCGCTACTTCTTTGAGGTTAGTTTGGTATGTCAGTGTCCTATTACAAGAGGATATGGGTTATAATTCAGGTTGCCTGGTACTACATTTTACAGCTGATATTAAATTAGCTGGTTTGACGGAGCATCCAGACTACCAGAGTCTAAACAGGACTCCAGACTCGGAAATAAAGAGATTTTGAGGACAGACACGATTCCTCTTGGCCGTGGCAACAGCCCAAAGGTAAAAAAAACAACCTGGCTTAGGTTAAACACATTAAACAGTAGCTCTGTACCTCGCGGTAAACACAATTAGCCGCATCGGGACAAAGGTGAGAATTGTGTGTGTATTTGCTTTGGTGTGATCATGTATGGGTGTGTACTCGTCCCAGATGTGAATGTGTGTGACAGTGTATGGGTTAAGGCCTCCAAAGCACACGCTCACGTTAAGATGAGCTTATTTGCTCTGTGGGTGTTTGCTGAGTGAAATATAGCCGAGTCAGGACAAACATGTTCCTGCCACCTCAGGCATACTCGTGTTAAATGTCGGTCTTTCTTTTTCTCTGTCTCTCCCCCTCGCCTTTTGCTTTTTTCGTCTCAATCTCTTCCATCCATCTGTCTCTGGTGATCGAGGGGGCACTTACTGACTTGTAGTGAAGTTATCATCTGGATGCCAGATCAAAAACTGCAGAGTCAGAACTGACCTACTGTGTTTTGTCCCGTTTCGACCTTGACTCGGTACATTTAATCTTGTGTAAACTCAACACCTCGTTTGGTGTAGACATTGGAGGGCCCTTTGGTTGTCATAATCCCGGTGAATGTAGGCTGTGTTTGCTTTGTGCTCTTATCTGTGGTGTAAAGAAAGTCGCGACAAGGACCCGAGGGGTGTTCAACGTCAATGATCAACGGGATTTGTGTCAGGAAGTGTTTAATGTCAGGTGAACTTCTGTAAAGTATGTCTCACCTTTGCTGGAGCTACGTAATTCTGCTTAATATAGCTTAATGATCTCACCATTGATTTAAATTGGATATAGAGGCTTTTGGAAAACACGATAATACCAATATGGACATCTTAAATGATTTGACCCCCTTCCGTTGCAGTCATAGCGAGACGTTGTTCCATGGAACCATCTCTCCTGTGTTTCAGGTGACACCGATAGTACATATTGGGCAGGATGCGTAGTCTTATGTGTTATTATTGGAGTGTTATTGGACAGCCCGTATATTGATACGTTGTTAACATTGGCTAACGGTCTTCTTTCTCTACTTTTTGCTGGCACATTGCAGCGTTTCTCTGCATGTTGCCACCACCGTCATTTTGACTTGTCGGGTAAAAACTCCAGCAACACTTGTAGTATTAAGTATAAAGTCATAAGTTTCAACCTTTGGCTTTCAATAAGAGTGAAAACGTGACGAACTGATAGAAATAGGAAGGTGTCGCTGGAATTTTGATCCTTTTTAAGACCTTAAGACTCTTTAAGAAGGAAGGCTTTCTATTTTACGTGCGATTAGGATAAGTTGTGCCAAAACTAAAAACGAGCCCACTGAACAAAGAAAAGTAAATCAAGATAAGAAAATGTTCTTGCATGAGGTCCACACGTGTCCAACGCTCCAACTTAGATTACATTTCACACCAATGGTCACCATGTTTCAAAACAACAAAACGCATATCCTTAAAGAGACAGAAACAACCAGCCCTCAAAGCTGAGAGCTGTGCTCTCTAGAAATGTAGAAAACATGGAATATGAGTGAAAATATATATATCTAGGAGCACAGGAGCGGTGGAAAGCCATAATAATCAATTACCCACCACGAGCGAGGGCTGGGACATAAACTTCTCAGAGGCAGCCAAATTTAATTTCCTGCCCCTTGTTGGTCTGGTAATGCCATGTTAATAGCTTCCTGCCCTCATGCATTACAGCCACACATGCTTGTCTGTTTCCGCCACAGCCTGCCTGCCTAAGCTCACTGTTACGTGAATGAGCTGTTCTCCAACACACACACACAATTAATATGATTCCATTGTAATAATTGATGACATCACGCCAAACTGCTCAATCGCTTGTGAAGTTCACACTTATCCAGCTTTCGGGTGAATTTAGGGTTAAAAATAAAGCTGAACATGAAGTTATCAATCAAAGTGCATTTTGCAAATCTGCTTTGTAGTTCCGGTTTGACCCCCTGTGCTTACTGTAGTTCTGTGCAAAGAATGATTACAGTAGAACTGCTGGGTTTGTTTGATATAATGTGGTTTAACTGCATGTGTTTCTGCACTTCTCAGTGTTTAATTGCATTTTGTATTATTGAGGACTAATAAATGTGAGGAATGTGTTTTCTTTGTTTTTGTAATCGATCAGTGCAGCCGGGCCCCTGATTAAGCTATTTTAACGTTTAAAGCTAATGCTACATTGATCAAACACAAAAACTAAAAAAAGTGCAGGCGGCAAACTTCTGCCGAGTGAAGCCGATGCTTCATGTCTTTAAACCTGCATTCTCTCTAGTGTCCACCAGGGGGCGACTCCTCTGGTTGTATAGAAGTCTATGAGAAAATGACTCTACTTCTCTCTTGATTTATTACCTCAGTAAACATTGTAAACATGAGTTTATGGTCTCAATCTCTAATTTCAAGTCTTCTTCAACACAGCATGATGTTCATTTAGTAAGTTATGGTCCATTTAGAGTCGAGATGGAGACGGCCGTATTCCAAGATTGCGACTGCGAAATCGCCGAACTCAAGGCTTCATTAAAAAAAGAACAGTGAAATGTGTGTTTGATGTTACCGCTGCTTCTCATCTGACTTGTTGGTGTTCCTTTTCTATGTCCGTGTGTTGGTCTGTGCCGGTGTGTCTCCGTAGGTGGTTCTGTGTTCTTGTACCTGTGTATGTTCTCTGTTACATCCCTAAACATGAAAGCATTGCTGCGTTCAAGGGATCTGCAGGAAGCTTTAACCTCTGTGTCCCATGACGATGACTCATCTTTGGCATGATGCTGTTATATAAGTGATATAAGAGGCTTTTTGTTTTCACGAAGGCAGGCGAACTGGACTACCTGTATTAACACCTGGCTGGCTATACAGATGAACTACATCACCTGCACGTGTTGTAGTGTCATTTATGATCTTATAGCGGTTGCAGTCCGCACTACATACTATTACGATAACGGTTGTTTTTTACATCGGGCCTTTGACTCCCATGAGTTTATGATTTGCACACATTTTCAAAAGTCTGCTCTCCATCTGTGAAACCAAACCTTTTTCCTTTAGTTTGTGTCTTGAATTGAACTAATAAGGGTTTGTAGTCCATTCGTCATGAACATTCGTCTTGTTTTTTCGAGACAGACTGGTGATAATGAGGGCTTTTTCACCAGGCGACGGTCCAGATGACGACTTGTGCTCCGGTGTGACTCACTCTGAAAAGGAAGGAGGTAAATTGAGTGCGTCTTCAGACCCAGAGCGGGGAAGTGAAGAGAGGGTGGGATAGCTGTCGCTGCCTCCGTGGTCCCAAAACAATCCACTTCACGGCCAACAAAGCCGGTTTCCACACCAACGCTGCGAGTGCTCGTCCAAATCGAATGAACACTGAGCAACCTTTTGGAGGATGCTTTCAACCGAAGCCCTCCGCCGGGTCCATTTTTAGCATGAGTGGGGACCTGTAACCCCATCAACCTAAGTGCTCTACATCCATTGGCACACCGAACATATAAACATCTAGTTTACATATAAACAGACTGTTTGCCACGGCGCATGCATTTTCTAATATAAAGACGATATAATTAATTTAATGTATATTGAAGCGATACATTATTCGGGTTTAGAAAACGTGTTGTACAAAATGTTCCATCCATTACATAACACGACTCTGTCTCCATCTGCTGCTGTTTGCACTTTTTCATGGATACGTCTTTTCTGCCATCGGAGGGATCGAATCCACACCTTCAGTCCAGAAGTGGCCTTTATATGCATTGCTGCTCAAATAAACGCTGACGCCGCGGTACGACAGCGGGGCCATAGCGAGGCACCCGGTTAAAGCCTCGGAAGGGGCCCTTGTTGTTTTTTCCGTGGTGGAGGTGTTTACCGTCCCCATTCATGTGCGTGATGCGGTCAGAAATCACAATCCTCCGCCGAGCAGGATATTTCTGACTGAGCGAGTGGGTGGCTGCTGTGCGGATGTCGGAGACAGACAGATACGGGAGGGAGGGAGGGAGGGAGGGTGAGGAAGAGAGAGGATGTATCCACTTCCTCAAAGCCACATGAACCATCAGCTCATCTCTCAGCGTTTTGAAAACCTCTGACAAAAGATCCGATTAGTGGTTCCAGCTAAGTTATAGTTACATGTGACTGTTGCCTCGTCTGCACATGTTTTGGTGCGTCGCTTTGCGTGTCCACATGTGAGTGAGGAACATCCTTACCTGTGTGTGTGTGTGTGTGTTTTGTTTGAAGAGCTACAATGCGGGTGTTGATGGAGCACCGGGGTACATGACAATTAACCCTTTAACCCCTAGTCCTAATTTGTAGGCCTCTGCTCGAAAATAGCATACCCATACTAAAGAGAGTACAGATCTCTAACTGTAAGGTCTTTTTGGATAATTTTGATGGTATAAATAACACTAACACTTGTGAGATTTTGCTCAGATGTGTAAATATCAGTGTATATGTTACTGGTTTATAGTAAATGAAGATGGCACACAGCTCAATTTAAAATGTTCAGGTTCGCCTGAAAAAAAAAGCACTTTTATTGATATTATTTATTTGAAAGAATGCAGGTCCAAGCCTAAAACATCTCTCAAATCATAGCACAATATGTGATCAGTCTTTCTGCAAAAGTTTGACTTTGATAAAGTAAAGCCCAACAAAATGAGAGAGGTTTTAGTACAGAGAGTTCAGGCGAGATTTCCAAAATGTGCATTTTGGCACATCTTGGCACCATGTGTGCCATTTGACTTTTCTCATGTACCAAACTACATATTTCACTTGTTTATCACTAATGGTGTTCAATACATCCAAATACAACCGTTATGAACAAAATGAACGGTGAAAAAACTCGCGATGATACAACAACAAGCTGTGGTGTGCAGGTGCTGTGCGTAAAGTAGTCGCGTGCGTAATGGTGGTTTTCGTCTGCTGTCTTTTATATATTCTATTTGCTCATATATCAGCGATAGTATGACGGAGAGAGATGTTACGGATATGTCCGTCATCTGTGTGTAGTTGCCGTGCTTTCTGCCATCTCAGTTTCTTTGTTAGCATCGAGCTTCGATTGCTTGGTCCGGATATGTGCAGGGTGTGCACACATCCTGGCGAAATATGAATGTGGTACTGTAGTAATTATAATAGGCTTTGAGTGAGTTGTGTTTGGAGTATGTACAAATTGATTAAATCTTATTTTAACTCAGGTTCTGAAGTTTTACGTGGTATGCAACATCATTATATTTCGGTTTCATAATTAGTATATGTTCGATGGTCTAAGTAAAGTACTGGAAACGCCCCATATATGGGGCGCTAGGGGTAAGAAGGTTAAGGAAAATGAATCCTCTGATGTGGCGTTTTGACAATACAGACAGGAAGCGGAGCCGTCAGTGGCTTCAGATCTCTTGCCAGTTTTACCTGCCAGCTGACTTCCTGTTAAAGGTTAAAGGTCGGCAGAAGATATTACCACACAGGAGGCAGGTTGATTCAGTCTGTACATAGAGCACTGATGCTGCTGCTACTATTAGTACTACGAGTACTAACGCCACTGTTCCCTCTTCTGCTAGTACTGCACATACCGTTGTTTCTGTTGTGTGTTGTTTCAAGTACCGGTGAGGCAATGAAATATGATCCAGGAAGTCCGGTTTGACCATTAAATCCATGAGTTTGAAGCTTATCACATGCAAGTGGCAATCATTGACTTGCAGCAAATTTGAGCCTGGTTCAACTTTTCTTTTTAGCAGTCTTGTGAAACTGAACCCTGACTTTCGGGACACGTAATGTCACTTTGGGTATCGATCTGGACCACGTATGGGAGGCGGAGGGGATACCTGCTCGAATTAGTCGGGCTCACATTTCCACAAAGCCTGCTGTGGAACCAGGAAAGAATGGCCGCATTACTTTTACAATGCGGTCTGACCGAGCTCAAGAGCTTCTCCTCGATGTGGCCTGGAGTGTCGAGGAGAGCAGGGCCCAGACCGCTGTTAGTAATCAAGGGAAGAATCCTGGAGAGTGACTCCAGCTGTGTGCGGTTGTGTTTGGGTGTGCGGTGCTAGTTGTTGAGTGAGTAATTGTGTGTGTGTGTGTGTGTGTGTGTGTGTGTGTGTGTGTGTGTGTGTGTGTGTGTGTGTGTGTGTGTGTCCACCGTTTGGTCCGGATGGCAGCCCAACAGTGCTTGTGTGTACCAACACCATTGATGTTTGCTTGGAATGCGTTTGTGTCCAGAGGGCAACCATGTGCGAGTGTGTTGGTCTGCAGAAATAGAAAAGTGAAACCAGGGCGGGGGGTCAGGGCCGGCTAATGCCTCCTTTGATTTTTCTTTGAACAAGGACTTCCTGCCCCCATGGAGCCTGCTTCATTAGCGGCATTACATGGCGTCCTGTGACCAGGAAACGCTCCTCTTACCATCACATCTAATACACCAAAGGAGTGGCGAGCTCACCTGATGGGTACACGCTAGACTTAGGCTACATCCACACTACTTTGTTCCTGTTTTAAAACTCCGTCCACACTGCCACGCATCACATGACCAGGGCTGATCGCAAAGCACTCGAGCAATAGCTCGCCTTCTGAGCATGTAGCCAGTAGCAGCATGCACAATACAATGGGTATGCAATCAATCAAACTGAATCAACTCCATCATATCAAAATGACGGTGACGCAGAACGGCCAATTTCAGATTTTTAGATCAAACTAGTGCTCCATCACAGCGCTGACTCACCAACATGCTGGTTGAATAAAAGTTCATTCTCCTTCCTCTCTCGCCGCTCATAGCCTCCCAGATAAAGCCGAGCTGTTGTGTCATCACGACATGCTGGATGACAAAGGCCCAGGCAGTGGTGTATCTACCTCTCTCATGACGGAAGCGGCTTGATCGTTGCTAATAGTCTCCGGTTTCCTTGAAGCTGAAAGAGCTCACAAATATGAATTATTGGACTGTGTGATTGTGTGTTTTCACACTGTTCAGAAAGAACTGGAAAGAGATGAGTTGTTCTGCTCACTCATTTCCATTTCAATACATTCGATAACCCAAATATATCACGTTGGTTATCGCACCTTAAGTAGTGCTTACGATATTTGTTTGCGGTCAGCATGTGAACCCAGCCAGCGCTTGGCCTCGCGAGGGCTGGCAGCTCAGTGTGAAACACTAAACATCACGAGGCTCGAGGGCCCATCTGTGTCCTCTCCAGTGGGCCACTTCACGAGGAACGCTCACCCCCTGCTCATTTAGATTCACTGTCTTTAGCCATTTAGTGTCACTCACAAAGTAAATGATGTCAGGAAGTTATGTCAATGTCATCTGACAGAAGGAGGATTTTCAATGTTTTGGAATAAACTGTTTTTTTTTAAGACGAGTATGTGGCTTCAGGTAGAGCGGGGGAGGAGCCAAAACATCAGAGAGGCCCTTCAATTAAGATCAAACAGCTTATTTTAATGTAAGAGGTCACGGCGTCTGAGGTTTCCTGCCCGCACAAAGAGAGCGCAGCTAATTCTGGCGGTAATTATGTTTTTGATCAGACATCAGTGATCAGGGAGGGTTTTTCCTCTTGAGGATCCCTTTTTGATGGTAAACATCGGCGCTGATGTTGACACTTTAAATGCGGGCTCCTCTTCTGACAACGCTGCCGTGTTTGGTACAGCTGACCCAAAGCGTCACCGCCATTGTTACTGATCGACGAGTCTGTCGCCCCTTTATCCCCACAGAGTCCAGCGTTGCGCAATAGTCCCTTCGTTCGACAACGTGGACGTTGTTGCCTCACTATCAGCACTGACCCCCCCCCCCCTTATTATCACAGCGGCTAGTCCTCTCCTCTGCCCAAACACCCACTCATCTCCCATCGCACGGGGAAAAAAAACAAAACCCTGGCTGGCGTCACGCCATCACCACATTCCCGCCACTGCTGGCCGCGGTCACGGCGAGCCATGACCCCTGACATTCCACAGAGTTTAGTAGAGATGAGTAGAGTAAAGATGACCGTTAAAATGATGGGGTTTATTGTTCTATATGTCTTGTTTTAGCACCGTGTGCCTTATAATAATCAATCGTATCTATGCATTTCTAGCACAGTGTCCTGATGGAGATTCTGGACGTAATGGGGCTTCAGTCAGTACATTTGATTAAGTGAACTAGTGTGACTGTAGATCTGCTCGTTCACATCGTTTTGCAGGCTCTCCTGTATATCTGAGAGTGTAAACAGCTACCAATTAGCCTCTAACTTTTGAGTATCTTGCAAAATGTTTGATTTTTAGGGATCATTAGTTTCATTAAATCATGTGTGTGCTCTTTCTTATGTGTTTTGAATCCGCTTGTGTGTGTGTGTGTGTGTGTGTGTGTGTGTGTGTGTGTGTGTGTGTGTGTGTGTGTGTGTGTGTGTGTGTGTGTGTGTGTGTGTGTGTGTGTGTGTGTGTGTGTGTGTGTGTGTGTGTGTGTGCAGTGATTTGACACTCAGGCCAGCCAGGGTACCCTGCCTGTTAAATGTTTGATTGCACCCAAACTTCCTGGCGAAGGGGAGAGAGGGGGGGGGGGGGGGGGGGGGGTGCACATGGAGGTCTGCATCTGCCGAGCGTAAATGAGCTGAGCAGATGTTGGCCAGATGTGGCGAGGGGTGGGGGGGGGGCGCTGGAGGGATAAAGAGAGAAATGAGCGGAGATAGAAAGAGAGACTCACCATCCGCACACTGACAGCTTTGTTCACCTCCACTCCGGAGTTAAGAGTAACTCTCCCTCCTCCTCTCCTCACACACTCACACTCCTCCTCTCCTCTCCTCCCTCCTTCCTCTCCTGCCTCCCTTCCACGCTCTCTTTGAAGTGAGGACAGTGCGCAGGAAGCGAGCCGGAATCGATTGCCCCATGCATTAGGCCAGGAATGTGTGACACCCTCCTCCTCCTCCTCTTCACCCTCCTCTTCCTTCCTCCTCCGTCCTCCCGACACATCCCTCAATTATTCCCCCTCTGCTCCTCTTCATGCACTCCAGACACAACCTGGTTTTTCAACTTTATTCTCAAAATGCCCCAAAAAACCGTCCTCTGAGTTCTTTTTTCTCTTGCCCGGTCAGAATGACTCGAAAAATACTAGTTTGAATTGCAAACCACCAGTAGAACAAAGTGCCTGTCCTGTACAGCTTCTGTGTAGTCTCTGCCCAGATAAGTGATGAGCTTAAACTGAACATAATGTTCTCTCTCTTTGTTCCTTCTCCCACCATGTGTTTTTTTATTACTCATGAAAGTAAATATAATTTTGTCCTCAACAAAAGTGGAGGTCAAATGAAAAAAAGGAGATATTCTCTTCCTGCTTTAGAGTGCAAATAACCTTGTGAACTTGTCTTTTGCCAGCGAGTTAGTCAGTCAGTCGGTCACAGAGTCTGTCGTTCAGTCAGTAATCCAGCAGTGTGAGTCATCCACCTCCTTCAGTCTGCCAAGTTACAACAAGCTCAAGGTCTACTCCGCTGACAGAGCGAAGAAACAGGAAGGATGTTGGCTAAACCAGCATAGCATTATGTATCACCAATACTCATTAGCCAGGTGAATTGGTAGTCTGATTCCTGCACATTTCAGACGGTCTTATTCAATTTTAAGTTCATATTGTGCTCACACTTTGACTGAGCGATTACATTTTTACCTTCACTTTAGCTTCTTTGAATGCTCACACTTAGTTCTGTCACGATAACTGCTTTAGTTGGACGATATTGCCCCAGAAATAATTGCGATAAATTCTATTAATACGTTTTCATTGTTAAAGATATAAAATCAAAACAATCAATAAATGAATAAAATGGACTCTCGGGCTCTGTTAGCAAAAATGCAGAATGTCTTTGCAATGCCCAAGTCTAATAATGGTTAAGCCCCAGTCCCACCGAAAGCCGGATATACTACGGATGTCCCCGGATATACTACGGATGTCCCCGGATACACTACGGATGTCCCCGGATACACTACGGATGTCCCCGGATACACTAAGGATCAGATCCGGGGTCATCCGGGAGTGGAACTGTAGTGAAACCGTAGTCAGTCCGGGACGATCCGGGGGGGTCCGTGATGAACCGTAGTAAAACCGTGGCCATCCGTGGTGAACCGTGGCGATCCGTGGCGTATCCGGGAAGACGAGCAGCTCGCCGGACGTACAACTAACATCCGGGGTGATCCGTGGCCATCCGGGAATGGAGAGGGGGGCGGCGTTGATCGTAGCGCATCCGGGAAGAACCGTAGCGTAACCGTAGTATAACCGTAGTATAACCGTAGTATAACCGTAGCGTAACCGTAGTATAACCGTGTTAATCCGGGATGAAACGGGAGCTAGTTGACACCCCGGACCACCCCGGACATCCGTAGTATATCCAGCTTTCGGTGGGACTGGGGCTTTAACCTCGCTGTTTATTCTGCCATCATGTTGGTTTAAATGTTGCTGTTCTTATGTAAACAAACAAGCATGTTAACACAACGGGCGATATCGAGTTCAGCCAAAATGATGGAGGTCCTGTCCATATATCGTACGATTAGGCGATAACGTTGCTCGCGGTTGTATCCATTTATCATGCAATAAGTCAATTAACTTAAAAATGATTGAGGTTATGTCCATTTATCATGCGATTAGTCGATAATTGTTTTTAGTGGCATGTCCTCAGTTAAATGTCAAGGTGTTACGATAATGATTTGATATAATGTGGGTTTCTTCTGGGATACAATGCATTTGATGTGAGAAAGAATTCATGGCGGACCTGAAAACGCCCGCACAAATATAGGAGAGCCGAAAGTCAAAGTCTTTCTTTCTCTCTCGTTTTCATCTCCAGCTCTTAAGCGGTCGAACACACTTGACGCCCTCGCAGGCCGCCGCCAACGGTCACCACTCCAACGGATTGCCGGCGCATCACGTGACCAGTTCAAGAGTGGGAGGATGGATGGGAGACGAAAGTACCAGCAGGGCAGGTGCGTCTGTTTGGAGCCAGACTGGGGACGGCGGGGGAGGAAGAGGAAGGAGAGAAGAGCAGGAGGAAGAGGAGGAGGAGGAGAGAGGGCAGACGCACCCATTAGAAGTCCTCTCCGGTCATCCATCGAGTCTGGACTCTATCCTGCGACACATTGTTCAACAGTTGGATATTCTCACGCAGGTCAGTTGTTAGTAAAGGTCCAAACTGTCAAATCAAGATACTGTTGGGTATGAAATCCCTCCAAAAAACAATATGAACGTGTGGGAGGCAGACTAACGGGCGAATCTTGACATTTAAAATGTTTCCAAATGTCTTTGATGCAAGCTCTAGATTGCAATCTGATATATTTTTCTTAATAAGAAAGTCGGTCGAAGTAGGTTTTTAATCCCCTCCGTCAAACTCCATCTGAGGCCAAGTCGAATAAAAAAGGGCATAAAATGAAAACAGAAGTAGTTTATTTTTTTGTCCTATTTAAAGGGACTCTAGTGCTCCTTAAATACTACCGCTTTTGTCCACAGGGACCGCCAAAACCAACACAAAATGAACTCATAGTAGCTTTGAGTATCCATACACATCTTCTGCTTCCCGTCTTTAAATAAAAAAGTAATAATTCATGAAAAATGAAGCGTAAGGAACTGTAGAACATTCTAGTCATCATACATATGTTATTGAAAAAAGAGGCTTTTAAACTTTTGGTAGCAACTTTCAGCATCAAGTCCAAAACACCGAAACGCCGTGATGTGTCACAAGAACTAAAAACCCTCTTCTGTCTCTCTTTAGCTCTCATGTTATGTTTCCATAACGGCAACAGGGTTGATTTCAAGGCTCTGATCTCCGATTTTCATATTTTCAACTTCTGTAATTATATGACTGCTTTATAATTATTGTACCCCCCCCCCCCCCCCCCCCTCCTCCTCCTCCTCCTCCTCCTCCCACCTCCTCAAACAGACTGTTTCAGTGCTGGAGGAGCGTCTCACCCTGACTGAGGACAAGCTGAAAGAGTGTCTCCTCAACCAATCCCAGATTCTCAAGGACGTGCGATCGTCGGGAGGACGGAGGAGGAGGACGGCGAGCGAGGAGACGTCCACTTCCCCTGAGGACCAACACACCGACTGAAGCACAAACACACAGACTGATGCTTAACCCCAAGACTGCTGGACATGGGTGTGTGTGTGTGTGTGTCTATGTACATATGTGTGTCTGCGTGTGATTAAAAATGTCCACCTTGGTGGTCTCTCTCGGGTCAGTGGGTTTATCAGAATGTGTGTGTGATACGTTCTCCATGTCTTTCTTCACCACTTCAGGACATCCAGCTGTACAGCCAATCACAGTCTGGCTGGGACATTCCATTTATGTGTGTGTGTGTGTGTGTGTGTGTGTGTACTTGTACATCTATCTTTGTGAGGACCATTGTGCGTTTTAGACCTTGAGAGTGAGGACATTTTGGAAAAGTGAGGACATTTTGGTCGGTCCTCACTTTGGGACAGACCTGCAAAAGGCCTGTTTGAGGGTTCACACTTGGTTGGGGTCAGGCATTTAGTTGTGAGGGTTAAGGTTCGGGTAAGGGGCAAGGGAATGCAATGTCAATGTCCTCACAAAGATAGAAGTACAAGGTTGTGTTTGTGTGTCGATATGGATGTTACGTCCAATCGGGACAGCTGCAGCTATAAAAACAGACGGTTGTATGACCTCTCTTTATGTGTGTGTGTGTGTGTGTGTGTGTGTGTGTGTGTGTGTGTGTGTGTGTGTGTGTGTGTGTGTGTGTGTTTACACACGTATATTTGTGCATTAGCACATTTTAGCAGTTGGTAGCGTCTGCAATTACATCTTTGATTGTAATCTTTTTTGCATATTTGTTTTGTAATTTTAAAACGTGTTTTGCATTGCCTCAAATATAACTTATATGAATAAATGATAAACTATATTGCACTAATATTATTAGTATCGTCTGATAAAAACCTGCTTACACTCAGTAAGAGCCAACGTTCACACGTGTCTGCAAGACTTGAATATGAATCTGAATTTAGGCCCTTTCAAGTTTGAGCAAAGTGAAATTAAACACTTACAAATCAATTCAATGCCGTCTCATCTTTATGGGTCACAAATAGGTTTTGTTCTCTGAATTTAATTGAGAAGTTGCTGCTGTAACAGACTACTGTAGAAACTACTATAGAAATAATGTGAAAAGTTGTTAATAATAATTGGAAATGTTTTTGATTACTAATTGAAAACAATGAATTTTACTTTTTTAATTTGTACTTATAATTTATATATAAGTAAATAATAATTGACTTGCAATTTACCCTAAATATGAAGCTTTTCATCATCGTTTGGTTTAGCCGGCGGTAGTGGGCTTCCATACAGCCGTGTAACTCTGGTAAAGCTTGTCCACGTGATTCCTGTCACACTGCCTCTTGTCTCCACCAGCGACTGTGAAATGTTTTGGCTTGCCCTCGCCCCGACGTGGAGACTTTAGCTGTTTATGTTTTTCCTGCGGCGGAGATGTGGCGAGCGATGCGGCCGGGTCGAGAGGAAGCAGTAAAAAAAGCCACACAAAGGGAGAGCTCTCCGCTGGCTGCTGTTGGCTCTCCCCACCACATCCTTCGCTTCCTCTCCGGCTTTACGGCTTCTCCTCCTCCTGCTGCATCTTTTGCTCTCTCCTGGTTACATAAAGTGGATGCGGCCTGCTGAGATGTGGGACCAAATCCAGTTCACCCCACATCAGAGAGGAGACGGTGGAAGGCCTGGGGTTTCATGCACCATTAAAAAGACAAGAAAAGTGTGAAGTACGGACCCAAGTTTCTACTAGTATCTTACGTTAAAGCCAGCAAAAAGGCAGCTATTGATATGACAAAATACATTTTGGAATTGACCGTGACTCAAGGTCCACTTACTCATTTGTTCCGGAGCTTTTTACCGTATCACATGGTCTTGAATGTCAAGCCCCGACTTACAAGCTCAACTTTTGAACCAAAATGGACGAAAAGTCCTTAAAGGTGCTAAATTTGAAATTCTAGTTGCCTCCACACGGCTCTCAATACAACAGCTGAGCCAGCGGCTAGCAGCTAACAGCGCTAACAGTGCAAACAACGACAACAGCGCCGACTGGGCTAACGGTGTTTACCTGAGCGGTGGATGCTACACTTAGCGGCGGCGCTATCAGCTGTAACCCCGTTATGAGAGCAGCGGACGTGAGCCAATCAACGTGGCACGCTCACATGCACTAAACGGTACGTGCGGACGTCCCTGCTGTGTCAACAAAGCACAGAGAAGCTTGGATAACAACACACACGGAGGGAGATCGACTTCATTCTGGATGTTGTATAAAGAAGCTTTAAAGTGCTCAAAAGAATAAAAAGTATTTTAAATTTAAAAAATACACTGAACACCATGAAAATTGATTTCTAAAAACTGTATGTGGACTGTTGCTGTAAACCTTTTTGTGCACAAAAGCAGGAGAGCGAGTCGCAAGCAAACATTTAACAACCACTCTCCACCTCCACTTCCACTTCGATCTCATTAAGTGCACACAGGCCTTGTTTTACAGTGCACACACACACACACACCAGCGTGGTGTGTGTGTGTGTGTGTGTGTGTGTGTGTGTGTGTGTGTGTCTTCAGTGCTTTGTGAACATGATCCCATAACTTGTTAATAGCTTCCTGGGGGAGGAGCTTCCTGTTGATATTGAGGAAGGAGCTCCGGGGCTGTTGACTTGCCACCAGACGAGCGCACGCTCACAGTTCACTGCTGAACCGTGTGTGTTTGTGTTTGTATGTTAGTGGAAGTATTTGTGAGAGCAACTCTGTTCGGTTTCCACAGAGATATATTGATTCGTCAGGCTGTGGTATTGACTTTTAATCCGATATCAGTTTATCAGATTTCGATACCTTTGTCTGCTGCTGATGTGATCGATGTTTAAACATGAAACTAACTTATAATGTCCCTTAAAGGGTCAGTTCACCCAAATCACAAAGGTTAATGGTTATATCTATATCTATTTGTTCAGGATTTGAGCAATCAGCCTTGACCCAACACAACGGAGGTGATTGGATTGATTTTACCCCAAACGGTAAAGTTGTCGTCTCATTGCCGGCGCGAGACGGAAGCCAAACATTATCGTTAGCTGCCCAACTGAATCAACAGACCTCCTCTTCTCTTCTCTGCCGCTTCCTGCCCGTCTCTGAAAAAAAACAGGAGGATCATCGGTTTCAGAAAATTCCCCCTCGACCTCCTTCAGGGGACGCGGAGATAAACGGAGGCCAAGGGACAAAGGGAGGAGGGAGTGGAAAGAGAAAGAAGAGCGGGGAGGAGAGGAAGACCCACGCTTATTGAGTTACAGTGAGTCTCACTCTGAACGCAGGATATGGCCTTAACAATAATTGATTGTAGTTTATGTAATGTACACACACACAGAGACATACACACACACAGTGACACCTGTTCAAATAGGTTGCAGAAGGGGAAAGGTAAACAGTGAAACCTGCACACTGCCCAACTAATGGCTCCCCTGTTTGTTTTTTATGTTTGACTTTTCCTCGGCCGGAAAAATACCGCCTGTTTGCCAGAAGGGTTTAACAACCTGCTTCCGTCGCCTCTCTCGTTAAAAGAAACCAGAAAAACAAACAGTTTTTTTGGGTTTTTACATGATTGGCAGTTGAAGTTCTTACTGCTGATCTGGAACAAATAAAATCCCTGTTTTCCTGACAGAAGACACACGAGACGCAGGAAGGGAGGGACGGGGGGGGGGAAGCAGGACCGCGTTGGGCAGACGGTCACAGCCTGCTGCAGTAACATTAGAGGTTTTATAAAAAGGGAAACACTGCCGCGTTTGTAGTAAATAAAAGATCTTCTCGGGAGCTTTAAAGCTCAATTTCATGGACTGTTGCTTGATCCAGATTAAGTATTCTGGAAGATGTAGGAACAACACAGTACAAGATGGACTCTGAAAAGGTCAATTACGCTACAAAATACGTCCTGCGACAGTAAGACATTCAGCGGGTAAAAATAAAACCCAGGACTTTCACCCAGGAGACCAGTGTTCTCTTCCCGTGTGAAACCAAACGTAGACTTTACGCTTGTTGTGCTACGATAGAAAGTCTGCTAAGGGCGGGCACTATTTATTACATTGTTACGGTATTATTCTAACGAAGTGTGTGAAGCATAAATGTCTATAAGAGTCAGAATATGTTCCCCTGGCAGAAGTGTTATTGCTGGAATTATGTCATCTCTGTAATGTTATGCTGGGGGAGTAAATAATATGATGCTATTTTAATGTGTTGGTCATTGTTTGGCGACAGCAACCTATTGTTCTCCTGGTAGATCATTTAAGAAACTGAAAGTACCTCAACCAGTAACGCCTACTGGTGACCTTCCATCATGTCATAGTCGTCATTAGTCAACTTAATGTGCTACATTTCCCCGTTGATGATAAACAATGAAGACAAATCGAGGACAACTAGAGGAAACACGCGGCCCCGAGCAGCAGCAGCAGCCTGATGCAGCGAAGCATGCTGGCACATCTTTACGGACTGGTCTCCGCTTAAACACTCGTGGCCTGTTTTTACAAGGCTTAGCGTGTTGAAAGCTTATCTCCGGTGAAAAGGGGGAGCGGTGGATATAAAAAAATAAAAAAGTGAGGGAAAGAGAGAGAGAGAGAGAGAGCACAGGACGAAAAAAGAAAAAGCTGACTTCCGCACGGGGAGAAGGTTCAAAGGAACCTCCGCTCCTGTGTGATCTGTTTGTTGTCATTTGATCCCTGAGTTGATTCTCTCTCTCTCTCTCTCTCTCTCTCTCTCTCTCTCTCTCTCTCTCTCTCTCTCTCTCTCTCTCTCTCTGGCTTCCTGTTCCTCTCTTTCACTCACAGGAAACAGGGATGCATGTACACAAGGCCTCTGACAACAGGTTCACCCTTTTTCCCTTCCTTTGGGGGCCAATAAAATGTTATTTGTTTCTCCTCAAACTTCCTGCATCCTGGACACACGGTGTACTGAACCCTAAATAGTTTCACTTCCATGACATAAAACCAGCTCGAGTTCATAGCCGTCTTACCAATAAGCCACAAAAAGGCGATAGAGTGCTTTTTAGTAATACCAATCCTTTTTCTAGGAAAAAACGAATTAACTGTGTTAAGCACTGGACGTCTACGTGCATACCTTTGTTTAAGTTATTTACATAACAGGTCCAGTGACCGTGGAATGTTTCCTGTGCACTGTTTGCGGTCTGCCCAGTCAGCAGTTTGTGCCACCACAGGGAGCAAACAGCTATCTTAATTTCCTCACTGACACAACTAGCCTGGATTAAACACACACACTTTATTTAAAGCTCACAAGACGTTTATATTTACAGTTTTACTGTTTGGATATAGATGCATGCTCACTCTGTTTGAAGCTTTGACTCTACACCATGAAAACTTCTAAATAAAATACCAAACACTAGTTTCAAATCAACCACAACCACTTGGAGGGGGCGGCGTAGTACAGACATTAACATCACGATAGTGAGAGGAGACAAACTACCAGAATCACAATTTTAGACTCGAGACTGGGACCTGAGTCAGACTTAAGTTGGCTTGGTACCACTGCAACAATAAAAACAATAAAAGCTTGCAAAGCTGCACACTTTTTATTAGCATATGCATTTTAAGAACTGGTAGTAGTGACAAAGACAGTATTAACACAGCTTTGAAAGAAGAGTGATCCAATGCAATATCATCGGACCTTTGTCTTGCATTTTACCTACAAAGACTCACAGAGCTCGGCCTCTGCTCGCTTTGACTTCTTCCAAGGAAAGAGAAGAAAAAAGAAACACAAATCTGTCCCACTCCCTTCCCATAAACGCTGGCGGGCTTCCGACATGGCTCGGTTTTCAGTTGTTTTATCTGGTTATTTTTTCTCTGTGGAACAAGGGCCCAAACGTGGGAACAGCCCGTCTCCGTTCCTCGGATAAGGAAGTGGCGGACTTCCCGGCGTCTTGGCGTGGCATTGGTCCAGAGCCATATGGGTCACAGGTCACTCCGGTGTATCACACATCCTTCCTTCCTGGCCGTCCACGACCTGTTTGGTGAGGGGGACTCTTATCATGGCCTCCAATGTGTATATATATATATTTAATCAGACTTTTTATAGCCACTATCTATTAATAATTTGAATTTTGTATGTTGTAAGTGTGTATACATATATGTATATGTATATATGTATATTTCTGAAGAGAAGTTTCTTCAATCGTGTAAACATGTTTTGTTTTTTTAGGCAGCATCTAGTGGCCATTAGAGGAACTGCAGCTTAAGAAACTTGGACCAGCTAACATCAACCTACTTCCCCTAAAGTGTGTGTGTGTGTGTGTGTGTGTGTGTGTGTGTGTGTGTGTGTGTGTGTGTGTGTGTGTGTGTGTGTGTGTGTGTGTGTGTGTGTGTGTGTGTGTGTGTGTGTGTGTGTTTTACGGGAAGTGCCCTCTGGGATGTGTGTGGGAGCTCTGATGGGCATATCCTATTTACCCTTCACACACACTCACTCACCATCCCTAATTCACACACACACACACACACACACACACACACACACACACACACACACACACACACACACACACTCAACATAATACTCATCCCTTCCTTCTCTTTTCTGACCATGTTATTCACTTTGTTGGGTTATTTTAGAGTCTGTCTTGCTTTACTTACAACACTTACGTAGGCCCTGAAATGTCAGTTGATAAGTTCATTTGCGCAATCCCAAATATATTGAGCCAACATGTGATGTAAATCTACCAGGAGCCAAGTCTTTACTCAGTGTTTTACTCAAAATGGACACCGTTAAACTTATGTGTTCGTCATTGGAAAAGCATGTCTATAATATCTGCCAATGTTTCTTGTAGCCAACTGTACCAGCCAGTTTACGTCCACGTGATGTGTGCTCCTGACGTCAATGGCAGAGGACCTACATGAAGGCAAGTTTAATTATCTTCTTTCTTTTCTCTCTTCTCCATCAACGTTAAGCCAAAAAAGAGAAAAGTTAGACTTAGCTTTGAGATCAATAAGTCATAACCAAAGAAATACCAAAGCACACTGTTTTGCAATAATTAAAAAGTATTGAATAAGTGGGCTCAGGACACGTAAATGACAGATGACAAGAAGCTTAACTTGTCGGGTAAACATGCTCACCGGCTTGCTAATACCAAACACAATGCATGCTGGTACATGTAGGCCCTGGTCCAGGAGCAGAAGAGAATGCAGATGTATTCATTAATCTGATAAACTACACAGATCAACGTGTCTAACCTAGTTAATATGATCTGATCTAAAGCTTTTTGTCTCAGCTGTATCCGAAGCTCTCACACGTCGTCTTCAGCCGTGTGATTGGCAGACGGCCTGATGGATCCTGAATACAGTGACACACTCTCTCTTCTTCCTGTGAGTAACTGTGTCACTTGAATCATCTCCGTCCCTCTGTCTCTTCTTCTCTTTCCTCTCTCCCCTCCTCCCTCTCTCATCAGGCCTCCATGTGTCTGTTCAGACTCAAGGATCCTCTCCTGGTTAATGGTTTTATTTTATTTGAAAGCCTGCTGTCACAGCCTGTCCCTGGGTGGTCCTCCTCTGAGGTGAGGCGGCATGGGATCACACATCTTGAATATGTCTCCTTGGCTATATACTGCATGTTGAAGGATCACAATTGCTGGAAACAATGTGCAGAAAATGAGACACATTGGCAATTTTACCTCTAGTCATACAAAATCCAACAATTTCACTCATAGACCCCCGAGGGTTAAGTGCCAAAGACACGAAAGGAGTTGAAGCAGGATTCGTGGTGTGGTTTGATGTGGTTTTGTTAACACGTTAAGACCGTGACCTTCTCCAGGCACTGAGGCGGTTAGCACCTGCAAGTCAGAGGCCGTGGTTCTCTGCTGCCGTAAAACGCTGGATTGCACCCTCTGGGTTGGGAGTGAGTCACTGCCGGAAGAGAGGGAGTTCAAGTATCTCGGGGTCTTGTACCCGAGTGAGGTTAAAATGGAGTTTGAGATGGACAGGCGGTTCGATGCGGCTGTACTGGACCGTTGTGGTGATAAGTTCAGACTCTCACCTATGGTCATGAGCTTTGGGTAGCGACCGAAAGAACGAGATCGCGGATACAAGCGACCGAAATGAGCTTCCTTCGTAGGGTGGCTGGGCTCAGCCTTGAAGCTCAGACATCCGGAGGAAGCTCAGAGTGGAGCCGCTGCTTCCTTCGCTTCAAAAGGGGCCAGCTGAAGTGGTTCGGGCATCTGATGAGGACGCCTGCTGGACGCCTCCCTTTAGAGATTATCCGGCCACGTCCAGCTGCTAAGAGGCAGAGAGGTAGACCCAAAAATGGCAGATTTGAATAAGCAAGGCTTTGGTGTCTTGCCGTCTCCCCAATGTTTTTTTTGACGTTTCCACTGAATGTCAGAATAGCAAATCTTGTGCTGTAACCTGGGAAGTGTCCTCTCCCACCTACATAACCTCCACTTCTCTCCACATCAAGCTCCTGTCAGAGTCCATTATCTAGCTGAAACTAGACACAGAGCGGTGTGTGGTGTGCTTCTTCTGTGAATCAGTAAAAGCAAATTCCAACAGGAAGTTCATAATTCGTATAGAAGACCACCAGAAGCCTTAGGTGAACATTTGCGCCGCAATAAGCATCCACCATTAGACAACGATAGTAGCCATTTATACACATGTGTTTGTGTGAATTAATACTGTAACAAATATACAATTTGAAATTAAATAACAAAATACATTTTGCAATACCTCAAACTTGTTGTCTAACAACTATTAAAAACAATGATCCACACCGTTGCACTGGATCACATGTTCCTTCATTACCATGAACACACATATATATATATATATATATATATTTTATTTATTCCCACATACACTGTCCTGCTGCCCCAAATACTCACTAACGTGTACTTATCCACCACTAGAAGTAGTCCCCAGCAAATGAGCTGTTTACTCCTGTTTGTGTAATGTGTGCTAAGAACTACAGCTGATTTGGGAAATGGAACTATATATACGTTGGAGCTGTTTTTTGATAAAGACTTTTGTCTTTATCCCAAATGGTTTTGTTGCTGAGTGCCACAGAAAGGAGAGGTGCTAAGCTAACTAATTGTTGCTTTTTGGCTTTTCGTGGGATTTTTTCCCCCAGAAATTTTAGAATTCTCATCCTTTAATGACTACTTACAATTAAATCCCTAAAGGCAATGACAACAATAGCCTTTTACGGCACCGAATCACCTTTAATAACCCTGATGTTTGTGTGCGTGAGTGTTTTGGAAAAGCCCCGCTTCCCCAACATCCACTCCAAGCCTCTAATCTAGCGAGTTTCCAAAAGAAAAAAATCTTTCCTCCAGAACACAACAGAGATCCCCCCCCACAAACTCCCACCCAACCTATTCCCTATAATCCGCACCAGGTGTGCTCAAGCCCACACACTGTCCCCCCCCACCCTCCACACTCACAGCCCTCTCCTACTTCGACCACCTCATCATCCCCCCATTTCTGGAATCAAACATCTCTGCTTCGCTCGCAATGAGAAACACTTTGTATCTGGCAACTGCTGTTGTTGTTTCCTTCTCTTCTGGCTTCCTTCTTATCCAGGTCCACCCTTCGCACCCGCCTCTCCCTCTTCTCTCCCGGATGTCCTCGGTCCATCTGTCAGCGCGTCTATCTCCAGACTGGAGAAAGGGAGGGGAGGGATGACAGCAAGGAGATGACAGATGAGAGAAAGCGAGAGGAGCAGCCAAAGGCCTCAGATTATCTGTCAAAAGTGGCTCCTATCTTCCCCCTGAAATGATAAACATTCATTTTTATTCTCTGTCGATGTGAGCGCCCCGTGTCAGGTGACTTTAATGAAGGAAATGACCCAAGCACCTCGGTCCCTGCTTTGCCAACAACCGACTACGCTGAACCTTAAGTCCTGCTTTGAAGTTCACTTTTTATCTGATGGCTGGCCAGCCTTTGTAGATGTAAACGGTTTTGAGTAAAAGCATGTTTTTGGTGAAACAGTGATCTCAGCATTGGGAGAGGAGAGTGTCTTCCCCTGTTTTCCCCCTCCGAGGCCTTGATTTCACGCATCATCAATCCTGACCTGTGTAACCCAATAAGAGCCCTTTGTTCTTTACATCAAAGAGGTCCCACCGGACCAGAGATCAATCGGCGATTGATAGCGCAAAAGCGGATTCCACCCATTTGGAAAGCCATCAATACCGTGACCAAAGGAGGGGAATCCCTCTTCAGAGAACTGATTGATTGATTAGGTGTCTTCCCCTCTGATTCCCAAGACAACCGAATTCTTTCACTGGTCATCCACGCGGAGATTTTGTTACCAGGATGTCTTATTTTTATTCATCCTTCGTGAACCCACGGATGTTTCCACATTGTTCTGGTTTTCCAGGAACGTATTTTGTCTTCAGTAACTTGTTCCATAACAGTAACATCTGTCTCCATGTGTTATGAAGCAGCGGGAGATTTTCCTTTTCACTCTGTGCCGTCATACAAAACATTTTCAACGCTATACAACCAGCAAAAACATACAGCTCAGAGACAGATTGTTGTTGTGTCTCCACGTAAAGTGTCGAGGATTAGTTTGGTGAACTTTTAGTAAAGAACCACCGTCCACCCTGTATCTAATGAAAGACCTGCTATTTTCTATTGGGGGGGGGGGTCTCTGGTCCTGTCGTACCCTGAGAGCCAGGCCATGTCTCACCATGCTAAACAGGCTGTGACCTCATGACCTCGCGGACCGTCTTCCTGAACAGAGGGCGGAAATGGCAATGGAGGCCCGTGTTGTGGCTAACTCATGATCAGGCGCCAGGAAGGCAGGAAGTGGATTTTTTCACATAAACACTAAAGATTCAGCACTTTTAAGCGAGACACAGAACTGTTTGTTCGCATGAAGCACATAAACAGACAAAATAATAACGATAAGCATGTAACAGTGACAAACACATCGGCACTGGGAGTTCCCTAAGCAAGCATTATCTTGAAAGTTGCGTCACTCATTCAGTGAAAGAAACCAAAAGGCAGCACACTGAATGAACCTCCCCGTCTACCAACAGGCCTTTCTCTAAGGTGCTACTAATAACACTAACGATGGCGCTGTTCTTCTCAAGGGTTCCAGTGAGAGTGACACAGTGTTGCAGTCAAGACCACCTCAACTGAGACCGGGTCACGGGCCAGACAAGACCAAGACTTTGAGGAGTTTGAGACCAAGTCAAAACCGAGGCCAAGGCAGGGCGAGTTCTAGTCATAACCATGGACCAGACCATGTGTGAGTCCAGAAATGTGGAACATGCAAACCAGGGGCACTCCTCCAATTGATCTGAAAGATCCACGTTCCCATTAGAATACCCCAAAAGACATTGAGGGGAATTTGGACAGAAAATGTCGTGATATTCCCACAGTTCTGACCTGGTGACTTGACCGGTCCTCTTAAAAGGCGTGACCGAGACCTTTCAAAAAGTGGACCGATTTAGAGTACGACATCAGTGGAGTCGAGCCAACTGAAATCTAAGCAGCTAAAAAGAATTCAGAACATCGTTGATTTCATGATTTACACCTTGTGCCAGGTGCCTGTGCTACCGCGACAAGTCAAACTATCTTCTGTGAGAAACGCAACCTAATCAATTACAGTCAATTAAGGTACAGTCAATTTCGATTACATCTTTGGAGAGAACATTCAGTGATGCATCACTGTTTCCCTTAGAGATACACCAGTAATCCAAGAATGAATCAACAACTTTTGACCTTTACTCAGAAGCTAACCTAGGTCAGGTAAAAATAAACAAAAGCACAAGCAGCAGGACCTGTGATCTCCTCAGCATCACATCCCATCAGCCCTCAGTCTTGCTTTGCTCTCTCTCTCTTCTCTCTCCCCTCCTGGCAGCCTATAGCCCATACAGTCATCTCTGGCTGTGGTATAGTAACCCTCAACCCCCCCCTGTCCTGGCAGCTCGCCGTAGTGTGCCGAGCGGGCGAAGGGCCAGCCAGCGAGCAGCCGGCCGTGGGACAGTGACGTTTTGGGGGGAAGTCCCTGCCAGCGCTCAGCCTTCCTCGGCTGAAGCGCTTTGTGCTTAAGTGGCATTAGCGGCACGGAGATCCTTTAAGCACGAGACCTGTGGGCAGCTGGCCCTCCGCTGGGGCTGATGGGATTGAAGGAACCACGGAGTGCTGGTTACGCTGGGAGTCAGGTTGGACAGGGATAAGGAAAAGGGGAGAGTGAGGCATGGAAGGAAGTATGAGGGGGGTGGAGGGGTGGGGGGTGGCTGGCAAGACTTGGTATGCGAGCACCGCCAACTCTGGCCTTGTTCAAATCTCATACAACCGGTGCAGGGGTGGGGTGGGGGGGCATGGTGTGCCAACGCCGAGGATTAGGGGTGTTTGTGTCTCAGTGGGAACAGAAATATATGTGTTGGAAGACGTGTTGGGGGGGGGACACACGTGTCCTTGGATTGGTGAATATGACGTATAACTGACTATAAAGACGTCTGTTTATGGAGTGGAATGAACGATTCGGTGCACTGTGAACTAAATCTACGTAATGATAATGACGGCTGGGTTTATGTTATTGGATTGCACGTGCCGGCACGACTTGTGTGTGTGCGACGTGGCTCAGTGCGGTGACAGTTGTTGGCCCAGGTTGCCGAGCGGTGACGGTGGTAATCGCTGCATCTCGGCTCGTTTGGCTAACGGCTGTCGGGTCTTAGTGCGAGGCGTCCGTCTGCTCGGTGTCGCTTTGTGTGTCACCGTCACAGCTGCTGGAGCGCTGAAAGAAGATCCGCCGTCGGTGGATTTCAATGCACCGTGTCTCCGCTGCAGGTCTCGGTTGATAAAAGTGACACAAAGAAGGGTGCTGTTTTGTGGTCAGGTGACGTTAAGGTTGTTTAGTAGCAGTTTGGTATAGTTTTGATTTTATATGGTGCAGTTTAGATCCCTTTCATAAATGGTAAAAATAAACGTTTGGAAGAATAAAAAATAAGAAAAAGAAATGAAATAAAACAAAATGGACTTACAGTATGTCGGACCCTGGGCATCTCTTTTAGGCGTGGCCAAATTAAATGTTTACAGGATATTCAACCTTTGTTTCTTTATGATGCATTTAATACAGTAGTCCATGAATATGAGATATGAGTTTACAGTTAATTACAATTCCTCCTCGGCGTTGTGGAGGTTGTTTTATGACGTTTTTTTCCGGTTACACTCGTTGTCTTCTTGCTTCTTCACAGTTCATTTTGTTCGTGCACCCTCTGGCGTTTCGGAGAATAATGCAACCAATACAAACAAATCTTAGAGTTACACAACTCCATCGGTACTATACGTGTTACAGCTACTTGAGCCACCAGTAATGAACTCCCAACAAACAAAGCAACAATACTCCCCCAGCGAAGTGATACTAAACAAAAGGCCATGCTTGAACTGACAGTTTATAAAAAAAACGAGTGTTCAGAGGACTTGCGATCTTCGTGAAAGGATTTCCTCGAGCACGTTGTTCCAGAGTTCAGCGGCTCCCGACTAAAGATGTTGGATTACCTTTGTGTCTTTGATCTCAGCTTTGGAGCAGTTAAACGGAGAGAGCACATCCTCTTAGCTGAAGCAAATGAACCACCACAAAATAAAAAACCCTAGTTATTGTTTATCCTTAGGAGCGTGTCAGACTCCTGGCTTTGTGTCCTCTGGAGTTCCTCGGAGCTCATTTCTTCGCCGGCGCTCAGTCGGTCAAAGGTCGTCCCTTGTGCTAATTGTTTCGAAGGGGATGGAGTGGAGCGAGGCCTGTTCCCCTGGACCGACTCCAGACAGCTGAACAATGGTGAGCCTCTGTGTGTGTGTGTGTGTGTGTGTGAGTGACAGCCTGGGTGGCCCACAGCTACGCTACATTGGGGTGGTGGTGGTGGTGGTGGGGTCAAGTCAAGCCGAGTCTGTTCTTGTTTTGCTGTAGAGAGCAGACCCCCTACCTTTCCTGGACATAGAATGTGTAACCTTCTAGACTCGAGACGTCAATAGTGTTTTTCCTTTATGAAAGGTTTGATTAGCTTTAGAGGTAGACATTACTCCGCTATATCTTTACATCGTGTAATAGTTGTTTGCTGCTACATTAATGCTCTGAATGTCCCATATTGCCCCTTAAACTTGCATTGTTTTTAATGAAAATGACTCTACTTCTCTCTTGATTTATTCCCTCAGTAAACATTGTAAACATGAGTTTATGGTCTCAATCTATAGTTTCAAGTCTTCTTCAATACAGCATGATGTTCATTTGGTAAACTATGGTCCAGTTAGAGTCAAATAGACCATAAAGCAGGGGATGCTTTAGGCGGGTTTAGTGTGATTGACAGGTTTAGCTGCCACAGCGTTGTCCCGGGAGTTTTCGCTACATGAAAGTTAATTGAAACATTTTGGTCGCCTAAAAAAATGTGCTACATGGATGTATTTGGAAGAAATGTATTAATAGGCTTTGACTTCCTTTCAAATTGATATACACACACCTCCACTTCCATCTGCACTCAGTCCTCGTGCAGGATTTCCACCTCTGGTTTGTCCCACCAACCAGATGCTCATATAATAACTGCAACAGCGGCCTAATTACAGGGGCCTCCTCACTTAAGGTCACACAACAACCAGCAAATCAGCAACAAACAACCACATAATAGCCCTCATCCTGCTCGCCATCCCATCATCCCTACTCTGGGGGGGGGGGGGGGGGGGCTCCTTCCTTTCCCAGTGTTTACCGCATTCCTCCCATACTTTAGCCGTACTGGCATGGGAAGCTCGAGACCATTGCGAGGATATATGTGTGTCAACGTGTGTGCGTGGAGCCGAAACAGCTGTCGAGCAGCGAGGGATTCTCGTCTTAACTTGTTCATCTCGACTCATTTCCTGACGTGTGGTTGCTGTTTTTTTTTTTTCGTGGGATGTTATGGAGGTCTGACGGAGGCCATGCGTCGCTGGAATGCAACAAGCTCAGACTTCATCATCTGCTATCACGTGGACTTTGTTGTCTTTTGTTTTGTCTCTCAATACAGGCTCCGGGTTTGTCCTAAGAGTTACCTCTCGGCAATAGTTTGAGCTAGATGTATGTAGTTCCACTTTAGCTTCCGTCTCACAAGCTTTTGATTCCTTCATGTATTCCTTCAGGTGTTAAAAAGAGGAATCTCTGACACAGAAAAACAACAACAATGGGTGTAATTGGACGTTTGGACCTTTTGTTTTGGATTCATTATCTTTTCCCCTGAAACAAAGTCATAAAATACAAACAGGAAGTCATAAAAACACGATATGCAGTAATTGAAAAAAACAGGATGGCGCGGTGCATCAGCGACATGCCATTAAACTCCAACATTCCTGTGTTTAGACGCCGAGCGTTGCTTCGTCTACCTTGTTTATGCTGCAGTTTGGATTGCGGCGACACAATGACCCTTTGTGTCGGCCGAGGACTTGAGGAGTGGACGCACCCCTGTTGTCTGGCTGCTATGCATCAACATCTGCACATTTGCACTTGTTTGTCTCAGTAGCAGCTGTTGTCTGATTAAGTCATATCAAGTCGAACCTTCGGCTAATGACATTTACCAAACAAAGTATCAAATAAAGGATGGTATGCAAAGATTTGTCACAAACCAAAACAAATACTTCTGCTATAGGCTATACTCTCAGTAGTTGTGCTTCCATTCAACTGGTTTGGAGTGTCAGAAGTTGGCGATGTAGGCAGCGCTCTACACATGGCTGTAATCTGCCGGTAAACAGAGAAGAAGAAGTAGAAGTAGAGGTTGCGAACCAGAAACAAAGTTGCCTTGGCCGATCTACGATAGAAAACAAGAGGTCTTTTGCATCAGCTAGTATTGGCCATGTTTCATGCTGTCCAGAAAGACAAAAACTGTTTTCCGACAAAGACAAAAAACACCTTGAGCGAGTGAAAAAACCTTTTTGCCGTTTCTTTATGGCTCTTTAAATACGATACTTCAAAAGGTCCGCTAATGGCACTTTAGGTCCATCTCGTTGGGAAGTGTTCATTGTGTGGATGGATGAAAACAGATGGGTAATAGCTGCATAATGTCTTTATATTTTCTTTTGCTAATACTGGATATTTCCACAGCTAACAGACACCTTTAGTCTCGATAATGTCGCTAGTCTCCTAATGGACCTTGTCTCTGATAGGTCGATGGACACACGGCTAATGAAACTGAATACTTCCTAAAGACGTTTCACATTGAAAGGACAAACAATGCCATGTGAGCCACTGGAAGGCTGCTAATGAGAAGCCCATCAGCAATCAATTAGCGAGTGAGGACAATTACAAAGAGAAACCCAGAGCAACACATTGGTGAGCGGAATATGATAATGTGTTGGTGTACTGATGCAAATGAAGCTGTGGGAATGCAAATCATCCCGAATGTATCAAGACACAAAGGAGGGCGAGCCAAGTTTAAATTAGCAGCCAATCAAAATGTGAGCTGATCAGAAAACGAAATGACAGTGACACAAGTCCTTAATGGCTCTGAATTCTAGTCGATATTTAATATACAGAATCAGCCGGCGAGTACGCACTCGTCCAGTGTCTTGTTTTGACGGTTGCCTGTACGTGGAGTCTGCCGGCTGACGTCTATACATGTCTGCACAGCTGTTTAGAAATTAAAATTTTGCCCGCTCCCTTCTCAGTGGCCCAACAAGGAATGTCAGCAATGTTTTGATAAAAGAAACGAGAGAGAGAGAGAGAGAGAGAGAGAGAGAGAGAGAGACTTTTTTGGACAAATTGTTACTCAATTCCATCCAGTAGTTTCTCCTCCGATCCGTCTTGTTGCTCTCTGACAACCTTTTTCCCTCTTCGTCTTCCTCTGTCTGTCTTCCTCTGCACACGCCACATACAGTACAACACGCATTCACAGGTCAACACTAAAGAAACTCCCCCCTCCCCCTCCCCCTCCCCCTCCGTGTTTCCTGTTTTCTTCATGCTTGTTCTCGTCTGTTTCCAGCGGGCCTGTTTGTTTGCAAACCCGCTCTCGAAGGACGCCCTTCAGCGCGGCGGCGCTTCCTGTTTTCACTCGACCACAGAAGTCAAAAGTGCAAAAGACATTTCTGTCCCCTTGAGCAAGCAGCAAAGAAACACACCTTGACTTTTCCGTCACCTGCTCATGGAAAACACAACAGTGCACACTTGACATCGCAAGATTATTGCTGCTGTAAATCAAAGATTATTGGCTGCAATGAAAATGTTAAATTGCATTCCTCCTGATGATGTTTCGTAATTCAGATCATTTTTCACATCGGTCTCTGTTTTTCAATAAAAACCCACTGACCGCAACAGTAGACGAGCTTTTGTTTCCACAATAAGATGGAACCGGGTGCCGGTCTACGTCTTCACTTTTGGACAACAGCCTGTGTTGTGGCCCGAAATTGGCATTAACCTGAAATATGTGTGATACATGTGTTATAAACACCTCACCTCCAAAAATCTATACAAAAGACATGGAAAAACATTTTAAAACTACGATAGGCTAACGTTTATTAAATTTTTGCCTCGCTGTAACCCGTCTTCTTCTTAGGTTTGGCTACCTGAGGCCGGAGCTGCGTGCACATTGAAGTCCACATAAGACAAAGAAAGTACAAAGAAAGCACCTGTGAAGCCGTCCTTGGCAGCAAGCTGTTCGTTTCACTACTTTATATTCATGTAATAAATATACAAATGTAAATTAGGTGGTAATCTGCATGAGAAGTAAAGAAAAATCAGCAGATTGTAGTGATCAATTTGCCGTGATGACTCATCGGTTTCCACTGTACTTCCAAAATCTAGAAGATCCAGTTTAATCATCACCACAAATCATTTTGACAGCAGCTGTCACTAAATGTTTTGACTGGAAGCAGAGGTGGTGATTCATGGAGAAAAATACATTCTCCGACGTTCAGCTGACCTGAAATCAGTAAACAAAAACTCAACCAAGCTCCGGGTGCTTCTCTTTCAAACTATACCAGCAAGTCCAGGTAATATTAATCAAATGTATAATGTACTGTATGGTGCACACATTTTTTATAAATGATACTGTAGCTGTGTTTTATTAATGGAGTTCTAAAACAGGTTATGTTTTTGGTGATCATACTAAAAATCATCATATTTGCAGATGATGTGGTTGTATTTTCTTTCAAACATTTGACTCCTCTTTTTGCAGAGAACATCATCTAATCAGTCTAATTACGGCAATAAGGAAACGTTCTCCACAAAAAAACATAAAGCAAACAAAACGATGGGCCTGCTGTCACTTCCTCATAGAGGCAGCTTCAGAAAACAGCAGCTTCAATCTGAGCTGATATGTAAATCACACGCTGAGTGCTCAACACTCCCGAAAGCTACACAGTGAAAGGAAAGAGGCCTGTTTGTGTCTGTACATGTGAATGCAGAGTGACAGACAGAAAGGGAAGTGTGCTCCCAGTGAAGGGGAAATCCTCTCTGTGGGTCTCACACACACACACACAGCATGTGGTCGGGACTCTTTATTGAAGCTGACCAAGCCCCTCTACACAATCCCCTCATGTCTGTAACACACACACACACACACACAGATACAGGAGCAGGACAGCGGTGAGGTCGATGCAGAGCAGAGACAGAGTGATGGAGCTGTTGATAACACCGGAGCCGCCATTGTCTTCTCCCAGCTCAGACCAGGGTGTGTGTGTCTGTGTGCGTGTCTGGGGCTGTCACGAAACAGCTGGAGGGAACCTCCCTGGAAATCAGTTTCTATATGACTCTGACAAAGAAAAACAAAAAATGAATATAACTAATAACAGACAGTTATGGGTGAGCGTGAGTTCACACAGTCTTGTCTCCAAAAATGACGTTCCCATACAACAAAACTGCATTGTGAATAACGTTTAGAGGGAAACGTATTTTCTTGTGGATTACGTTTGCTTTTGTATCACAAAACAAGTTTCCAATAGGACTGCGGATGTCTGCGTGGGGAGGATGTCGTGGTGGCAAATGGCTCCAAAAACAAAGGGCTTTCACCCAGGATACTGCAGTGTCACCTGTGAACCAGGCGTTTTAAGTGCTTTTGTTTTGTTTCAATTTTGTCGTAATTTTAAGCCAAACCATGATGTTTTTTACTAAACCTAGCCAAGCTAGACAACAAAGTACCTTTCGAGCGTGTTTTGTTTCAATTTACAACGTTAACCACGTTTTTCAAACTGTTTTCAAACTGCGACTGTTTCCCTTGCAGCCTAATTGAGAGCAGGTTTAGTTGTATGGGAAGGTCATTTTGTAAGAGACAGAGTTGATTCACAAAAAACACACAGCAGCTGCCCTTTACAACACAGGAAATAAGTGTGTGTGTGTGCACGCTTGAGTGTGCATGTAAGAACGTTTGCACAACACAGGAAACATGCGCGCCTGCTTGTCTGCATCTGTGTGTGTGTGTCTGTCTGCATGTGTGCTCCCCCGGTCCCCCAGGTGATGTAGGTGTAAATGGTTCTTTGATTAACATGTGAATGGGGTGTGGATGGGGTGTGGATGGGGTGTGGATGGGGTGTGGATGGGGTGTGGATGGGTGGTGGAGACGGCAGCTGACAGAGCAGCAGAGACGGGGTCTCACTGTGGGCCGGAGAGGTCTGAGGCTACATCCACAATGATACGTTTGTTTACAGTTTCTGTGTGAACGTCACAATAGTTGTGCAGAACAGAATAAGCATTAGTAAGAAAAGAAAAGTCCTCCGTTTAGTGTCCATCGTCCTCCTAAAGCCTACACGTCTATGGCTCCTTTCCATTAAAGGAATCTCTTACAAGAACTTGTTTAGGAACTCGAGACATTTACCTACTTTTTGACCTTTCGGTTTTGGTTCCACGTCTCTGTTGAGACATCGTACAGTAACACAACAGCAACTCACAAAGGACAACGTGACAAGTTGTCTTGTCATGTGCAACGTTTCCGTCTCAGACTTGTCTTTAAAGTCATTGTGAGGAACTTCTAACTGGTTATGAAACCGTCTCTACACTCGTCATCAGTGCCACCGAGTCGGTTTCTGGTGAAACCAGATACAATCATGCAGGTTCACCAGAAACACCTTCAGGTCAGATTCCAGCAGGGCCTCCAGCAGAGACCAGTCCACCACGACCAGACCAAAGGGAGGGGAAGGGCGGCACAGGAGAACCAGACTGTCAGACCCTGCTGGAGTGAAATGAGAGGTTTTCTAAAGGGACTCTGGCGCGGAAACACTACGACTTTTGTCCACAAAAATCAACACAAAACCAAAAGCGTTGTGAAACCGAGTCAGCCCCGATAACCCTCAGCCGTCATCAATGTGCCGGCACAAACCAGAGGACAGCATGTACTGAATGAGTTGTCAAAGGCATAGCGTGCTGTGAGTGTTTGAGTTGTGCTCTGGTCGTGCCCCTGTGCAGATAGAGTCAGTGCGATAAGAGAAGGAAGCATGTGGTTGTTATCTGCGAGCAGGAGCCTCGCAGCTCCTCCTGTTTCAACTCTGTGTTAATCTGGAACTCTGCTGCAGCCGAGAGCTCCTCCAAACAAATCTGTCCTCGCTGTGTTCTGCGTCACACACCAGTGAACGCCTCTGAAGTCTTGATTACTGACGCACACCTTTTCACCCTTACACACTTGTGTTTGTAACTACCAACACAATCCTCTGCTTATTGCACAATAAGAGCTGTGGTGATTGGTAGAACTTTGAAAGACTCAATAAGTTTGTTTGGATGATTTTTATTTTGTTCCTGTGGAGTTTGTCATATATTTACTTAAACATGCGTCACATAGGACAAGGGGTATAAATGTGTGTCCACATGACTGCTGATCGGAGCTGGAGCCGATAAAGACCTGTGACTACTGCAGAGGAATGGGTCTCTAGATGCAACTTCCTCTCATCTCGCCATGATGTTGATTGTGGTTAGAGCCCATTCACACCCAATAATAGCTTAGGATCTGTATCTGGATTAGAGCCTGACTGAGACTGCATGCTGATTTTTGGGTGACCTTCCACTTGTTGGCCTGATGTTTTCCTAAGAACGTGGTCGAACTGTACAGATGCCGATCACCAGATCCACCTTCACATGTGTTTTTTTTGCATTCACCTCCACCTGCATTGACAGCTAATAGAGATCACACGTTGAGTTGTGAATGGGGAATAAAATAACTTATTGTTGAGACACTTGGTTGTTCCCAAGTGTTTGTTTGTTGTCTCTTTGTTTGTCTAGTCGTGGTATCTATCACTTCTCACACCCAGTTCCTCTTTCTAGCACAAACCGACGTCCCGTGCGTCGTTCGCTAGCTTTCCGATTTGTTGCAACACGGCGGTGTCTTTTTGTTGTTCTCACACGCTCACTTCCTGAGTATGCGTCATGTGCGAACACGCACACGCAGACACACACACAAACACGCAGACAGGTCTAGCTCCAGACCCGATTAGAGCATGTGGTGAGTCTTTGTTTGAGGACAAAGGATTTCCCCGTCTGAGACGAGCAGCCGGTGGCAAAGAAACGACGAGGAGGACAAAGATTAGCTGAAGGGAGGGTGGGGGGGAGGAAGGGTATGAGGGCAGTTTGGAAAAAGATGGAAGTTAATGGTATGAAACCACTCTGATCCTAAGATTTAAGTTTGACACTTTGGAGAAAAAGCCTTTCTGTTCGGACTGTTTGACTAACCTGCGGAGTTTAAACTGAAACTTCTTTGTTTTGTGGCCCAATGAAGCCACACTTCCAGACTGGAGTCTATTACCCAGCAGGTATTAATCAGAGATAATGGAGGAGTGTCACTGACCTCTAAGCTCCCTGCTTTTTTTTTCTCCATTCACCTGGTAATTGAGGCTCATTCCACTCACTCATCTTCAATCAGTGAGTCAGTCAGTATGGAAATGTGAGCCGAGGGAACATGGAAATGTCTGGAAACAAGGGAGAGACGGGCGAAACTCTTAAGAAACAGAGGCTTTCTGTGCTGTCCTCTGACACACCTGTCACATGTTCAGGGGTAAAGACCAGCAACAACAACAACAACACATTGGACATGAAATCCAGTGTGTCTGTAGGAAATGAATGGAGCGGAACAACGAGAGGGAACATGACCGTTGATCTTGGTTGCAGGCTTAACATTTGATTTGAAAGTGTTGAAGTGGCCTGAGACTTTTAAAGTTGGAGTTCCCTTTGGTGCTCACACTACAGATACAGATATATTTTAAACAAGCATCCTTTTCTTTTCATTGTGGCTTTCCATTCTCACTACGCCGCTGATTTTCCATCCCAACATTGTTCTTTTTGAACACGCTCTCCAGACCCGGAGGAATCTGTAGCGAAGACTCTTTATTTCAGTCGCCCCCCCCCCCCCAACTCACTGTGGCCCCTTTCCCACTGGACAACAGTAACATCAGGTTTTTGCCTTCAGTGGGAAAGATTGCCATCAGCATTCATTCCCAGGACAAATGACTCTGCAGTAGTCACAGGTATTCATTGACTCCCGATCGCTCCCGATCTGTATTTTTAGCAAGTTTTCCCGTGAAAAATGGCCAATTTTGGTGGAGCGAGTTCTCATTGTGGCCAATATGTCACAGGTGCTGCATTCATTCTTTAATTTCTGTACACAGGATCTGCTGTTTTCCTTTGTCAATCGGTAGCATCAGTGAGCCGCCATCAAATCAGACCAAGATGTCGTCTGCGAGGCTCACATTTGTCGTCTGCCATTGGATTCCAGTTTGGACGAGAGCTTTCTGGAAAACACGGAGGCTGAATGAGAGGAAGCGAGTCCTCCCTACATGTTGAAACAGTGTTTTCAGATCTATGCGGACACATCATGACAACTTGATCAGGCTCATCAGACAACAACACAGTGGCGTGCAGCATTTTAATGCTTTCAGTCGAAAATAAAGGCTTTTCTGACATTTAGTGTGGTACGGGTACGGAGGGTGATGGCAGATGACAGGGACAAAGAGAGGGGGCGAAATTGAAACAACGGGTGAGAGAGGAAGGGGAAGAGGGGGCCATGGGCAAAAAAAAAAAAGGGGGAGAGAGGGGGGGGGGGGGCAGAGGCAGAATAATAGGGAGAGCAGCAGGGAGGAGGAGGTAGTGAGGGAGGGAGTTTGCTGGTGAAAGAGAGCAGAATTCATTTGAAGGTGAATAGAAACAGCTTGCCTCCATTCAGAGGGACTCCTGTCACGCTGGGAGGAGGTGGAAAGGGGGAGGGGGGGGGAGGAGAGGGGAGAGAGGGGAGGGTGCTGCAGCGGCCGAAGGGCCAGTGTTAACGCCGGGGCCCGCAACACACTTCATATGCTAATACGCCACAGAGACACTGGCAGGGATGCAACAACACACACACACACACACACACACACACACACACACACACACACACAGACATGCAGGCTATAGGTGAAGAGACAGGCTGCTGTCTGTCTGTGTGTGTTTCTCCCCATGAATCCAGTCAGACATACGTGTACATTTCCATCACATTTCCAGGCCTTAAAGTGACACTCTTGAGGATTTTCACTGGAACAAATGTCAGTGAAAGTTACTGTGAGGAACTTCTAACTGGTTGTCATCAGTCTCCAGTTCATGCTGAAACCTCCATATGACCATCATAAGTAAACGAGATGAGACACGATTTACAATTTCTATGAAGTTATTCTTAATGTTTTGTCATCGGTGCCACCGGGTCGGACTATGTTAACTATCTATCGGCCCGCTGATGAAAGTATTGTAATATTCATATGCTTGCAGCATTGTGCTATTATAAGCTGGTCATTTTTGGTACTTTTTTTTTCAGTTGCATACTTAAAGTCAAAGCACCACTTTGTTGTTTTCACTCAAATAGAAATTCTAAATCAACCAGGACTGAAATGTGAAGGAATGCCGCTTTAAGCCAAACGTTTGGTGTAGAACTAAACGGGGTTGACGTCAGGCCTTTATGAGATTGGACAAGCACCAGAGGAGTTCCTGATCGCTGCAAAAAACAAAGACCGCTGTTCAACAATGTGACTGTTTTCTGCTAAATGATTGGTGTCATTTAAAGGCAGCGATGTATCTGCTGCTCAATTGAAAGAGACTCACACACAAGTTACAGTTTTATAGCCGTGTTTTATGGACCTTTTTATAGAATTGGTTCCATTCATAAAGTTTTAAGATGTTGCATATCAGTGAGCAACAGAAATATCAGTTTGTGAAGATGGAGCAAATAAAAATACTGTGAAGTGCAAGAAAAGGAAAATAATGTGCTTTTCATTCCACTACGAACGAACATGAACATGAATACAGTACATTCTCTTTGGTTACATTAGCTCCGACTGTCATCCAACACATCCGACCGGTGTGGAGTATAAATAAACCTCCGACCGTGGTTCTGTCCCTGAACACCACGTTGTTCCAGATCATCCCGGGTGCTATATACTGCTGCGCGATGAGGACGTTGTCAGTTGATTGATAAACTCCTCCTGCACACCGATGCTATCCCGTTACAGAGCTGCCTGGTGTCAGAGGTGTGGGACAGACGGGACGCAGCAGAGAGATCGGTCCGCTGTCAAAACCAACACGTCCATATTTGGACAGAAACTATCACAAGAGAGGCTTTTTTGAGAGAAATCCACACGCAGTCATGCCGGTCTATAGGTTATTGTTTACAGGAAGAATGTAACTTTACAGTCCCGTTTCACATTGTAATGCAAACTTCATATGTTTGTACCTAAGACGTAGGTAGGAAACGTATTCCCTTTATGATGTCTTCTAGTCTTGTGAATGTGTTGGTGCCGTAGTCGTTAATCCACTTTTGCAAATACAGCTGCAAGCCTACAACCTCTTTACAACCCTCTTTCTTTCTTTTTTCCCCCCCCGCCAGGAGATAATGAGCTCCGTCGCGTGAGTGAGAGTGCACCTGTGTGTCTGTCCACGGCCAATCTCGCATTCTGCTGCAGCAGAGACGTCATAATACTCCGGGTGGTCAGTTACGGCTGCACGCTCAAGGACTTCTTGTGGTTGCGGCGACTCAAGCGTTGCAAAGCAGACCCTCTTGAGTCTGGACAGGTGACAGGTCAGTTGTGGGTTCACAGTTGGCTGCGAGACGCCAATGCTTTTAAAGACACAAACGGTAGAAATGCTTCTTTTGTTTACTGTGCAAAGATGCATTTAGTTTGGAGTGAAGGCTGTCAACGGGCTGATGGGAAGCAATCAGCGGCCCCGATGGCTCTGGATGGACCGGGCGTGAAGGACGTGGAGATGACATTTGATTGATGTGAACACCACTGACACTGACTGTTGCTTCAAGGCCTAACCGAAAAAAATATATATAAATAGTAATGTCATTGCAACAGTAATTCCACATGGAGAAATGTATATTCCACAATGGCCCGGACTCCAAATGTGGCTTCACTACAGCCGGGGATAAGTGATTCTGGTTAGTCTACTGAGTCTAGTTAGCGTGAGAAAGAGACAGTTGTTGATACACCACCACCACCACCCACACAGCCGAGCTTCTTCAGTCCATTGAAGGCCGCGCAGACAGAAATAGCTCCAGCGCTGTTGTGTGCTCTCAATGTCACAGGAGCAGTATTATTATTCCACCGTGTTTATTTCACATGCTGCCCACTAAAAAGCTGCACAGGAAGGTCTGCTGTGTCCAGAGGGATGTTCAATCAAACTTCATTAGCGTCTTCACACTTCTGGTATTTATTGTTTCATCATAATACTCGTACGGAGACTGGCTTATGAAGTTATTGGGTTTTGGTTTTGCAGTGAAAAGGATTTTAAAAAATGATAATTAGTTCTTGTGTAAAAGCGAAAAAAGATCCAAATCAAGAAAGCAGAAGGATGTCCTATTGATTCTGGTTGAAGCTGAAGTTGCCTCTGAGCAAGGCACTGACCAGGCACCTGTTGTTCTTTGGCTGACCTCTGACCTCTGAAGCTTTTAAATGTCTTTCATGCCTTGTTTTTCAGCAGGAAATCAGTCACACATACAATAACTATATTTCATATTTTGTTTTTTACTGTTTACTTATTTATAATATATTGTTTAGTTTTTTGCTGCTGTATCACTACAAATTTAAATAAAGGATTATCCTATCTTATAATAATAATAATTATTATATAATAATACAGCAGATTTATAAAGTTGTTCTCAAAGAAGCTTTCGATACTGTTTGATAAAATAAGAGAACGAGCAGTAAACTCTTTAACACGAAAATAATAAAATTAAATATTAGAATACACGCATATATACTTGTTTTTATTCTACTACCTGTTGTTATAATAACATTGTAACAGCAGTTTAAATGTGTCGCACTGTGAACTGAAATGTTTCCAAAAGTTCCATTATTTAGTCTAAATAATGTAAAGTGTATTATTACATAGTCCATAGCACTCTTATGTGATACCCCCCCCCCCCCCCCCCCCTCTCTCAATCTGGGTAAAGGTTCCCCTCCCTCCCTCCCTCCTCCCCTCCCTCTCTTCCTTCCTTCTCCCCGCAGCTCTTCTGTTTGTTTGCACTCACTTGATCCGGAGCGGAAATTCCTCTCCGTTTTTGTGAATGACAAACTCATTAACAATTCATCAACACGGGGGCCGCTCCATCCGGCCCCCGTTTCCAAGACGACCGCCGCTGGGGGCCCCTGTGATTGGCCGGGGCCGACATAATGTATCCGATGGAAACGCCCCCCCAGTTTGTAGCCATTCAGCAAGTCCCGGCGCCGCAGAGAGAGAGAGAGAGAGAGAGAGAGAGAGAGAGAGAGAGAGAGAGCGCGCATACAGAGAGAGACCGCAGAGCTTCGATTCACATCGCGGACTGAGCGGGGAGGAGAAACTTGTCCTGCACGCACTAATAAAGACGAGCTTAACCCGCACGGTTCACATCCAGAGGCACCAGCTCATCCCGACGTGTTCTACTGCGGATTTTTCCCAAAACAGGAAAGAGGAGCAGTCGCGCGCCGAGCCGTGGAGTTATATAAGAGCAGAGGACGCGAGGGCCGGTGCGACTCATTGATAAATAACACGGGCTCTCTCCGGACAGACGCATGAATGATTGCCAGCGGAGGCAGGAATCTGTGAAGGAAACCCCGCGTTGTTGTTGATCCGCGTCCTACCCAAAAGCGCACGGAGCGCATTGAAGGATCTGGACTGAGATTTTATTTTTGCACTTTGATATTTTTCCTGCGGGCTCATCCAAGCAAGAAAGAAATCTGATTTTTAGTTTTTGCCTTCCCGCTGCAGCCAGTAACCCTCTCCAAAACCTCGCTTCTTCAAATCATATTTGTCCATACCAACTCCTGCTTATAAATGCTCGACAAGCTCAGACCCGTCATCCAGCTCGACTCCGTAATGGCGATCAGCAAGACGGTGGGCTGGCTCCGGGAGCTGCTGGAGACGCGCAGGGACGGCCTGCTGGTGATGGACTGCCGGGCCCAGGAGCTGTACGAGTCCTCGCACGTCGACACGGCCATCAACGTGGCCATACCGAGCCTCATGCTCCGCCGGCTCAAGAAGGGCAACCTGCCCGTGCGCTCGCTGCTCTCCGACGGCGAGGACCGGGAGAGGTTCGTGCGCCGGTGCAAGACGGACACCATCGTGCTGTACGACGAGTACAGCCGGGAGTGGAACGAGAACGTGGACGGGGGCTCGGTCCTGGGTCTGCTGCTGAGGAGGATGAAGGACGAGGGCTACAAGGCCTATTATCTGGAGGGTGAGTGCGGTTCATTCACATTTTCTTGTTTATAATGGGGCTGTTCATTCACAGCCGCAGATTACTGCGCAGAGACGGAGGCGCGCGCGCTTCAATGTGGAATCTTAATTTGTTGTCATTTGAGTTGCACCTTGTTTACATCTTAAAAATAGTGAATCAAACATATCCTGAATGTGTATTTAAACACAATGATGTAAACTGTTTGCAGACATCATGCAGCTAAATGCTTCTGAATTATAAGTTGAATGCATATTCTTTTTGCAGAACACGCGCTCCCGCAGCGGACTTGTATTAATCGGATTTTCTGTTTTGCATTTTTTTTTTCCAGGTGGCTTCAGCAAATTCCAGGGCGAGTATCCGGGTCTGTGTGAAACCAACCTGGACGGCACCTCCAACACCAGCTCCCCCACCGCGCAGGTGCTGGGCCTCGGCGGGCTGCGGATCAGCTCCGACTCGTCCGACATCGAGTCGGACATCGACCGCGAGCCGAGCAGCGCCACGGACTCGGACGGCAGCCCGCTGTCCAACCCGATGCCCTCCTTCCCGGTGGAGATCCTGCCGCACCTCTACCTGGGCTGCGCCAAGGACTCCACCAACCTGGACGTGCTGGAGGAGTACGGCATCAAGTACATCCTCAACGTGACCCCCAACCTGCCCAACCTCTTCGAGAACGCCGGGGAGTTCAAGTACAAGCAGATCCCCATCTCGGACCACTGGAGCCAGAATCTCTCGCAGTTCTTCCCCGAGGCCATCGGCTTCATCGGTGAGTAATCCCGCAGAGCTGGAACACGCGCTGCAGCTGCTGCAGACTGTTACCCCCCCCCCCCCCCCCCCCCCAGGCCTCTGAGCTGTTTAGACCACATGCTCGACTATCTCCATTACTGATTGAACTGAAAAAAAAGCATGTTATTAAGTTGTGAAATGCCAGAAAATGGTGTAAAAAACAAGTCACGTTGCTTGTTTTGTCTGACCAGCAGTTAACAAGTCATGTGATTACACTAGTGACACAACCACGAAGCAACATCCTCACATTTGAGAAGCAGGAAGCGATTTATTCGACTAATCATTCCACCGCTTAATCCCTCAACCAGGACGACAACGTGTGATTGTTTTGAATGAGTGCAGACAAAGTGAAGTGGGCAGCAGATAGTCATAATCTCATTAATGGGACCCGGTCTTATAACCGGCAGGAAGTTCTCGAGGTCCCCATTGTGCAGCAGAGATTAGATGAGGTGTCCCCGGCTGTGATCGTATCAGTCAGCCGGGTGCAGGGACACACAGAGCGGGCAGACCGAGGCCATTGTGTGGAGGAGTACGAGTCGGCCTCTAATGGCGCGCAGGCCCTGAAATGCACCGTCGCACACATGGTTTGACTTCAATGGGAGACGTCCTGGGCCCGTCTCTTGTCCCCGGGGCGCTTGTGTAATTGCAGGCACAAAGGGCAGCGTTGAAACAGGAGACCGGGAGGGAGGGGGGGGGGGGGGTGAGAGTGAACGAGGGGAGGGCGGTAATTCGAGCGCAACAGGAAGGAAGTGGCATTGAAAGTAATCTAGGACATGGCATTGCCCTCCCTCCCCCCCCCCCCCCCCCTCCACATTACAAAAGGAGCCATTTACAAGCCCTGTTGACATCCTGTTGGCCCTGACAGGGTGCCCTCATGACTCCTACGTTTACACGCCCAAATGGCACCATTGTCAGAGTGGCCCCGGCGAGCAGAAGAATGGCTTAATAGACCGTAATAGTCAATTTCCCCCAAAAAATAAAAACAAAAGAATGTCCTCTGTGTTTTGTCGTCTCCCCCCCCCCCCCCCCCCCTTGTTTGTTGACTGACACGCCTGGGAGATAGCCAGGATAATAACTTCCGCTGCTCTCCCTCCCTGAAGCCGCTCCAGCTTCCAGCACAGCTTGACTTAAATGTCACAGATGTTTATCACAAGCTTTGTTCTGCCTGTGTGGAAAAGAGGCAGCACTGTTCATCACTAGGAGGAGGACTAGTGCGTCTGACATAATGCCCCCCCCCCTAAACAGATCCTAACTTAAAGGATCCAGTGTGGACTTAGGGGGATCTTTTGGCAGAAATTGATTACATTATTTTCATCGGCTTAGAACGAGCCTTTCATATGCGCACAGGGAGCGGGTTGTCTTCACGGACGTCCGCCATGTTTCTACAGTAGCCCAGAGCGGACAAACCAAACACAGGCTCTAGACTCTAGATTGGGCCCACAAGTGTTTCTACATTACCTGTAGGCAACCGTAGTTCTCCGACACACTTGTGGTGGGGGGGGGGGGGGGGGGGGGAGTTGAGCTGTTTTCAGTTGGTTGCAATCTGCAACCTCACCGCTAGATGGCACCGAATCCTCCACACTGATCCTTTTTTTAAAGCAAAGCAAACAAATTGAGGAACTTTTCTGACATTTTAGTGACTGAAACCTGTTTTTATTTTTAACATTTCCACCCTTTTTTTCTTCTTCTCTTCCTACCAGATGAAGCTCGAGGCCAGAAGTGCGGCGTCCTGGTCCACTGCCTGGCGGGCATCAGCCGATCCGTGACGGTGACGGTGGCCTACCTGATGCAGAAGCTCAACCTGTCCATGAACGACGCCTACGACATCGTCAAGATGAAGAAGTCCAACATCTCGCCCAACTTCAACTTCATGGGCCAGCTCTTGGACTTTGAGCGCACGCTGGGCCTCAAGAGCCCGTGCGACAACCGCATCCCGGCGCCGAGCCAGCAGCTCTACTTCACCACGCCGACCAACCACAACGTCTTCCAGCTGGACCCCCTGGAGTCCACGTGAGGTTTCGTGGGCCTCCCCTTTTTTTTGGAAAAGCTGCAAAAAGTTTTCTCCGTCTGCCGGGGGACCGGGCGCCCGACCTTCTTGATGCGGGGCGACCGCTGCCCAGCGTGGTGACTGGAGGGCCGAAGCTGTCTGGCCCCGAGACGCAGCCGCTTTGCTGACTAGATGAGGAGCGACAGTAAAAAAGAGACAAAGAAAACGAGGAAGAGTGCAGATACCTTCTTCAATCTTACAGCACTGTCAGGACTCCTGAGGTCTTATATCTCTTTTTGTCATTGTATCTTGAGGAAACTTAAAGTGATTTGTTGGACAGCGTATGCTTCAAAGCTCCTGGGCTGGTGTGCCAAAGAGACTGATTGTTCAAACTGGACAGATCTAAAAATGAAACTCTTTTTTTTTAAACGTTAGTTTTGGGCTCCAGCACTGGTTCCCAAGACACCAGGGTGCGTTGTCTCCTTCGTCTTCCGTGAAGACTTGCCTGTGTGGGGTAGAAGCACCCCGGCTTTAGAAAGGCACACTATATATACTGGACTCGATTTTGCATTTGTGGAGTCTTTTCAAACATTTATACGTTGTGTATATATCTTATATAATATAAAAGACGATAGTAAAAAGCCTTGCTCTAGTATATACCCTTTGCAACAAGTGGGTACTCTTTGTTTCATATTCTACTTTTATGTAAGCAAACAAACTGCATATTGATCCGTATGTTTTGAGTTGATTATGCCAAAAAAGGAAAGAAATCAAGTAGGATTTTCCAAGAATTGTGCAAAAATGTGTACACGTGTAATATATTTGATGATCGCTTTACGTGTGAATTCAGCCGACGGGCCTTGTTTTTGCACCCACCCTCTCACGGATCAAAGTCACCGTGGTGCTTTGCCTTACTTTTGTGCTCAGACGGGTGTTTTTTTATTTTTTGCATTAGCCTTCAGAGAGATTCCCCATTTTTTTTTTCAAGCATCCCAGATATTTTTTGTACTTTTTTATTATTTTCACACAAAAAAAAGTCAACCAAACCGTGAGCAGTTTTAATATCTGTTTTTTAATTTATATCTTTTTTTTTTAAATTTGGCACCACATAGCACACATGTGTTGTCTGGATCTCTGAAGGCCGATGTGAGTCATCCTGATCTGTGCACAAGCGGTAGAAGTCTCGGACACGTGGACAAAGTTAGGAGGCTTTGCTCACCCTCGCCTCTTCAGGGAAATGCAGTTTTTACTTGTCAAGAAGAGAGAAAAAGGAATGCCCCTCTACAGAGACGGCCATTTTTCCAGAGGAAGCCATCCTTGCCCCCCCCCCCTCCCCCTCCACTTTCCTCTCTTATGAATGTAAAGAAAAGATAAGTTATTATTAATAAATTGCTATTTTGTCTACACTTCAACCTTTCCATGCCTGTTTTTCCATTGATACACTTGTTGGTTGTTTGTCTGTTTTCCACGGTGACACATTTATGTAACGGCCGGAGTCACGACCACAAACACAGTCGCCGTTGAATCATGGGGCTGTTTTTCGCGGCGCTCTCGCTGCTCATTAACTACGGCAGCACCCCGCCGCTTGTGTAACAAAGCACCGCGCGCACTCTGTCCTCTGTGACAATCATTCACGAACAAAGTGATTCCAGTCACACCGTAAAAAAACAACAACAGCCCGACTGGTTTTTCCAGGTGCTGCTTTTGCGGCCGAGGCCGTCGGGTTCACACAGACACTCCCGAGGGCAGGGCCTCTGCCGTCAGCCATCAAAGGGAGCTGAAGAGCACCGAGATGTGGTGTCATTTGATAGCAAGTGCGGTGGCGTGTACCTGCAAAGAGAAAAGGATCCTCACAGCGAGAGGAGGAGCGTTGTGTTCTCACGCAAGCAGCTTCGCAGCTCAGCAGAGACCTGCACCAACATTCCCACACATGCTGATTAACACCAGCAGCAGAGAGTGTGTGTGTGTGTGTGTGTGTGTTAATTCCCTGGAGTGTGGGGTTAGGGAGAAGCAAAGAATTGATCTCCTCGCATCAAACTGATTATAACGAGATTTTCAAAGACTGACTCGCGTGCAGCTCTTTTTGTCTGCGAAGACCGAATGAAAAGTCCTCAAACTGAAGTTCAGTTAAATGGGTGAGGAAGTACAAAGTACACCGAGTACAAATGGTGAGGAATATGTAGCAACGTAGTTCAAGAGGTTCGGAGTCATGAAAAAACACAATGACCAACGGTGCCTTCTATTATATTATACAATGTCAAAAACAGTACTTTTTCATCTCTTCATCATCTATATTTCTTTTCCTAAAGATGCACATCAGAATACAGGAAATATAAATAAATCATATCTATTTGGAGAGAAAGTAGGAAGTCTTGTACTTCTTTTAAAACTCAAAGCAAGATAAAAAAAAAAAAATTACATTAATTAGCAATGAAATGTGATAGATAAGCAATTATTGGACGACCTGAATTGTAAAAAGGAGTCTCTGACGAGTCTTTTTTTAGGTTTAAACTGGAAATGCAACCTGGCATGCCCGCTGAACAAAGCCAGAGAATCATTGGCGATGTAACAAAGCCCCAAACCTGCACACTCATGTCCTGACGTAAATGATTCATAAAAAGACTCCTATGTTTTTAGAATGCGCCAGCGCTCCCCCTTTTGCCCACTGTCCAGTTGAAATATTTTCCTGATTCCTGGATAATCATTTCATCGTAATATGACACCTACTAACGAGCTGTAACCGCAAAATACACACAATCTTTCTTTATGGATTTATGGAGAGTTCTGCCATTTAACAAACAAGAGTTTGCATAACCAAATGCAAAATACAGGAATCCGACAGTAGTTTTCCCTATTTATATATACAGGGTTGCTTTACACATGCAGCGGAATATTTGATAACTATAGTGTTATATATTTAACGTTTGGGTGTTTACAGTGATCGTTTCCACTCAAAAGGTTGTAAATCCAGTTATTTAAGGTCATTTTAGTACACTGGCCAACTTTAATCAAATAAAACATAATTTCCCAACAACAAACTTGTGGCTGGTGAAACTGCTGAGTGGCTAGTAATTTTGGAAATCTACCGGAGCGGAAAAGTTCATGCACAAAAACACAAGCCAGCTTTTTCAGGTCATATTCCCCAATCATTTTAGTAACGATATATTGTATTATTAGTCGTGTATACAGACAAATTTGCCTCAAAGGTATGGAAAAGTCATGGAAATTTATTGTCAAAAATGTGTATAAACCCTGTATACATACTGTATACAGTGGCATTCATTGCACCCAGTCAGACCAAATAATCCTTCAGGCAATCATCATCCATTGAGTCTTCTTCTTCTTCTTATAGTTTTTAGGCTCATGGGGTCTGCTCGATGCTCAGCGTGGACGGTCACCAGTTCATCACAGGATTAATGCAGATATAGTGTACAGGCAATGAGTGATAACATTTCTACTACTGCATTCTCTCTAGTGACCACCAGGGGGCGACTCCTCTGGTTGTATAGAAGTCTATGAGAAAATGACTCTACTTCTCTCTTGATTTATTACCTCAGTAAACATTGTAAACATGAGTTTATGGTCTCAATCTCTAGTTTCAAGTCTTCTTCAACACAGCATGACGTTCATTTAGTAGATTATGGTCCATTTAGAGTCAAACAGACCATAAAGCAGAGTATGCTTTAGGGCGGGGCTTACTGTGATTGACAGGTCTCTACCAGAGACGTATACGGCGTCTCTACGTCACTCCTCCTCAATCGAAATATGGTCACTTCCGTTCATTGGTTGCAAAAAGTCAAGATGGCGACGGCCAGAACTCCCAACTCGAGGCTTCAAACCAGCAGTCTACAAACTAATGGGTGACGCCATGACAACTGCGTCCACTTCTTATAGACAGTCTGTGGCTACGCCCCAACTAATTGATCAGATAAAATGTTTCCATTAGTCACAGAGTTGAATGAATTAGGTTAAGATTGAATGTCCAGTGTGCATGTGATCAAACTCAGTGTTTGAGAGGTTCAGCCAGCCGGGTGAAATTCAATGTCTTGCTCAAGGACACTATGGCAGATTTGGACCCACTGGCTGCTGCAGGGGGATCTAAACCTGTGACACCGGCAGGTGAAGGGACAGGTCTCTCGTGTGGACGGGTGTCGTCCATCAAACCTGAACCCGACTATAGCCGAGCTCTTATTCTTAGCGTGGGCCGCTGTGATGTCATGGCAGGACCGGTGACTGACGAATAGGGTCGGGGGGGGGTATGCGTGGCACGCCGAGGGCCCCGGGGCCGTTCTTCCTGTCTGCGGCTTGGCCTTTCGTGGGTTTTAAAGCTCAGGATTAAAAGGGCACAGGAAACTACCGGCGCTAATTTTAGACAGGCACGTAGAGGGGCTTGGCCGACCCCCCCACCCACCCCCCCCATCAGCACCTTCATTGCAGCGGCACAGCGGCTACGACAGGACAGGCCATACAGGGATCTGGAAACACGTATGTTCAGGTCACGGCGAGGACTGTCAGGGGGGTCGGCATGCGGACATATGGACAGAATGTACAGTAGTGAGGAGATGGGCATGAGTTCAGACTAAAAAAAGATCTGCATAGTGGGCTGCTACAGGTATAGGTGAGGCTTAAGGCTTCTTAGATGCCATAACTTGGATTGTGATTCCAAGGTTTGGTGGAACCAACAAGGATTAATTCAATCTGAAATAAATTCGAATCAGAGTTTAGCAAAACTAGGTCTAAAATGAGGAACTAAGTAGAGCTCCGTTGCACAATGTCAACTAATCTCTGTTTAGTAAATCCAAGTTTCAACCAAAATTAAATAGAGTTTAATCAATATGGAGATGTTATCTTACCCAAATTAAAGTTTACGTGATGTCTGGACCTCATAGGCTTAGTAAACGTTTGTTTAATCTGCACCGGAACACTACAAGTTGCAGTCTTTCCATTCAAACACATGATCGAAAGCATTTCTCCTCAGCAACATGTGTCCTTGTGTGAATTGGCTGTAATGGAGCGCAATAAAACTACATTTCTGGGGGTTTAAGACTTTCAGCTAAATGTGACTAATGTATCTTTTCAAACACGATTGCGGATGTTGGGGAAAGTAAAGCAGTCGCAGATGGCCGCACGAAAAAGGAAGACGTGAACCCTGAAGGTCTGTGATTCAGGAGGAAGTCGTCTTGTTCTGACTTTTAAAGCTAAGAAAGCGCACGACGGACAGAAAAGTCACGTATATGTTGTATATCTGAAATGATTAATAATTGATGCATTATGTCTTCTGGGTTTACGAGAGTTATGCTGATAGCATGAATTTAATTTAAACTTTGACCGCTACTGTCACCAGTAGTGTGGTAACATCTGTAGAGCGCTGCAGGGACGACGTATGTTTGTGGGCCAACTCGGAAGTTAGCATCGCAATGGTTCCCTCGACTAGGAACCATTTTTTGACTAATTTCTGGGGTTTTGGACACAAAAGAACTTTCCCCTCATACACACATTTTTATGTATTTATTATAAAACAGCCAAACACAAGCGAGATCCAGACATGCTGCATATTGGAATAATAGCAGCTCAACTGCTATTCTGGCTGGAGACTTGTTTTGGAGCCGAACTGGCTCACGACTCCAGGTGCTCGGTGATAACGCCGTCCTCCAGTCGGAGCAGCTAAGTTGCCAGTGCGTGGGGAGTTTTTTGTTCCAGAATAGGAGCACTGAGCCAAAAAAAAAAACACAGAGAGAGAGAGAGAGTCACTTTTAAAAAGTCTGAAAAACAGCATCTGGACAAAGTAATTCTTGAAGTTTCTGGCAACTTCTGTTCCTTTTGTGTTCCGGAGCTTCAACAGAAAAGCCTGCGTGTTCATTTCTCCCAACACGTGCTGCAAAGTAACACTTTGCGGTGTTGAAAATGCCACATCCGCTCTGTGATTGAGTTCGGACACGACGTCCAGCTGTGGGCTCGCTGTGGAGCGCGGCTGACCCCCCCACCCCCCCCGGTCCCACCGGCGTTCTTGGCCATGAAAATAAAGGCAAGAGGTTGACCGGCTAAACTTGGTGCGCCTGCTAATCCTCTGCTAACGGTTCCTGTCCCTCTTACCCTCCAGCGACAGAGTGTTGACAGCAGCCTCCCCCCCCCCCCACCCCCCCCCAAATGTCTCCCTCCTCCATCCATCCCTCCATCAGCCCACCTGTCTCATGTCACATTGCTTCCCCCTCATCCACTCCAGCAATTTCCTGTTGCCCTCGCAGATCGTGTTACAAGTTCCAAAATTGCAAAGGCAGACACACACACACACACACACACACACACACACACACACACACACACACACACACACACACACACACACACACACACACACACTGCCTTCAAACTCACTCTCAAAACACACAGACATAAAAGGGAGCAAACACTCTCTGACACACACACACACACACACACACACTCACTCTTGCATGCCAGCCGTGCTATCATTTTCACTGCCAACCCTCACAATCTCCTCGCTTCACCATCACACTTTCCAACTCTCTCCAACACACACACACACACACACACACACACACACACACACACACACACACACACACACACACACACACACACACACACACACACACACACACACACACACACACACACACACACACACACACACACACACACACACACTAGATTATTAATCCCGTTCAGGGAACAGGCTGTGACCAGAATCTCTTCGGAAGCAACAGATGGATCAGCTCCCAAAAAAACAAACCGCAAAACACTTCCCGTCGGAGGATTTGCACACAGACACATTCATGTTTACTTATAACTTCACCTTTAGGGACATTACATTTATTTCCTGGAGACGTGCCTTGACCTGAAACACTGCTCTCCTAACCCTAACCCTTAACCAGTGACCCCAACAATGTGTTCAGGTGTTTGGAGAAAATCATTTTGAGAAATACACTTTTATTACCTGCCAGAGAGGGGACGTTTTGTCATGTCCTCAGTGTGGTCCAACTTGGTCGTAGGGTTAAAGCTGCAGCATGTAACACGCAGCCACATGCTCCAAACAAATAGGGGTCAGGATTTCACCTCTATGACTGCGTCAATATGATCTAAATTCACTGCCATCAGTTTAACTAAGCCAACTACTAACAGGGCAAGACTATGCAAAATTCAACCAAACTGCTGAAACTCTGAGAGACGGTAAAATTAACATCTAATTCAGCCATTAAATACACCAGCGCCGGGTGTCCCGGAGGGCTGCTGGATCTAACTTGTAAAAGCAGCAACAGAAAGTTGACCACGAAGCGAGGGTGCGGGTCATTTTCTCGTTTCTGCCACTTTGGATTTAAAATATAAAATGCACACGGACCATGAATGCATTCAACGTGTCCTCATACAACGGTTCATATGATACAAAAAATTGACACATTTTTCGTGCGATTCCCTACAAAAGCCAGCAACACGTGTCGATGCACGCTCGTTACATGCGTACGGCCTTTTCAAAATAAACCACTGTCTTCACAGGAAACAACTTTAGTTTAAAAGGTCGTCGATTGGGTTAAAAATAAGTACGGAAGTGACGTTACAGAGGAACGCAAGTTAAATCAAAGTTGACTTCTGGTTTCACACGGGGAACGAACAGCGGTGTCCTGGCTGAGAGGTCGCTGGTTGGTTGTGGTCTTCATACCTCCTCGTTCATGATTACATAGTTAACATACAAAATGATTTTGTAGGATACCTACGAATCTATAATATTCCTGGTTATAGCTAGGAATGCTGGATAAGACCAGCCTGGTGTGTTATTGACAAGCCCTCGGGGCAGCTCTGCGTCTTCGTCCTCTCGTGTTGGACTGAGGACAGACTGGACGCTACAGAGACTCACTATCGGGGCTAGCTGGTTAGCATGCTCATGTCAGTAGACATCTCTGCAACACGATACACAGACGTCTTTGAAATAACAACAATGTAACCGCTTTACATTCTGCCAATGTTAGTTCATTTTTTCCCCATGTTTTAGATTAAAACCACACACATGAAGGTTAGATTCAGTTCAGGGTCAGGAGCTAGGGAATGCAATTATTATTAGGTCCTCACAAGTATAGCTGGAGTACAAACATGCATGTAGGTTTCATTAACGTGCTTTCCCACTGTAAAAAATCACTTGTGTCGTTGCGACCTCTGACACCACCCACGCCCTCCGGAATGCTGGGAAGGAATGTCTGGAGTGTGGGGGGTAAAGTCAGAAAGAAGAGCTTGAGCTTTGTTTTGCTCTCCCTGTGTGTGTGTGTGTGTGTGTGTGTGTGTGTGCACACATACATTGTAATACAGTGTTCTCTATTGCTGCCCACGCAATTTCCACAGCAGTTTCCCCGGTGTGATCACAACCCGATGTAGACTTTGCTCTCGAACAGTCTGACATTTTATCTCAATATTTAACCTTTTTTAAAATGTAAGTTTGAATCTGACACCAATGAATCTTTTCTTTTGAATTAAAAAAAACATTTTCACTCGAGGTAAAGCTGCAACGTGTTTGAGACAAACGTGTTTCCCACAAAGCTTCTATGGTCGGGCCGTGAAGCCTGAGATGTTCTGACAGCCTGCTCTCCTAAAAAACTAAAGAAACGTTCCCAGACAAAGAAACTGATTTTAGTTTATTTTTGAAGCATCACAAATACATTTGTAATTAGTCTGCTGAAGTCCATTTCTGATAGAGGTTGGGATGAATGGATGAATGGATGAATGGATGGATGTGTCAACCAAACACAGGACTTTGACCCAGGAGACCTCTGTTTGTGTCCTGTGTGAAACCAAAGTAAACGTCCTTAACTTAAATAACGTAACAAACATAATTAGTTTAACCCAAACCACGATGCTTTACTAAACCTAACAACGTAGTTTTGTTGCACTTTTGTTTTGTTTTAATTTTCAAAAATAAATTTTCCACGTAACTTAATTGAGAATGTGGTTTAATAGCTTTTTTCACACATACTGTTTCTTCTACAGATTAATAACTAAAAATCTATTTACCTGTAAATTAACCTACTCGTTATTTAATTATTTTATTGTATAAAAATCAAAACTACTGTCACTAAAACCGAAAACCAGTAATTGTTCAGTTTCTTTAAAAATATTTTATTGTGTTTCCATGTGGAAAAATGCATTGTTTTATATGGTGAATGAAATGTGTGTTTTGTGCCATTCCTTCTATGGTTACATAACTACCAAAATGATGTTCATATCAAATCTTTAGTTCTAAACACTCTAAAAACTGCACTTATATTTATCTGATGGAACCTTATTTAGCTCTGTTGTGAATTGAAATGTAGTGTTAGACAGCTTTACTGGTAAATGAAACTAGACAAAAAGGCAGATGGTGTATTCAGGATGCAAACAGGAACACTCGCGTCCAAGTTGCACATGTCAGCAAGTATCTGCACCGCTGAATACATTTGATCCTGACCTCTGACCTGCATGTGGAGGAGGGGACACAATTTTATTCTATGTTTGGTGTTTCAACATCACTAAACGCTAAAACATTTCTCCTGAGGTGAAAACATTTCCAATCCAAGCCAGGTGCAAAGAGACGGCAGCTGCAGCCAAAAATCGACAAAAGGCGGATTCAAAACCGTCTCCCGACAAAAATAGTTAGTGTTCAAATTGCTGGGTTTGTCTTTTTCTCTAACACAGTTGCAGATGTGCCCCCATTTTTCTCAGATCCCCATCCCCCATAACGTCACCTGACGAGCTTTGCAGCCGGTGACAAAAACAGTTTAGACCGTTCCCATCGCTTGTATTCCCTCTTTATAAGTTAGCGGATATGCTTGCTTGTCTAACACCCACCTTCCTGTCCCTGCTGCCTCCTCTATCAGCCATCTATACCTCTGTGATCCTCGTGCGGATCTGATGGATTTGCAAGGTGCTGATGTAGCCGGTTGTCAAGCTCCTACACGTGCATTGGACTTTTTTTTTGTACTACAATAGGCTTTTACCATTACAGGCATGTGGGCAGAACCAACCTTGGTGGTTGGAGGAGTCGGTGTTTGATTGGAAAATTGTTGGTTCTAGCTGTTGGTGTCAGTCAACCTGCTGTATTGTGACATTCAAACCAAGAGGACCAACCACAGTCGGATGTGATGCAGACACAACATGATCAAGAATCACATCAAGCAATGAGAACATGGTTCGAATGTGATTTCTGATTCATAACTGCTGATTTTTGGTTAGATGTCTGAAATAAGGTCTGTGGTTAACACGAGCTTAAGAGATTTAAGCGTTTTGTTCTACGAACAATCCAAAATCTAATGGAAAAATCCTTTTTTTTGTCGAGGGAACCAGTGTGATGCTAACTTTGGCCTACACATACGTCATCGTTGCACCAATGTATGGGCAACGTGCTTAGCAACATACAAAAAAATACAATATACAAATACAAATATAAAAAGTATTTCTACACCGTTTTGAATGAATTCTGCGACCTAAATGCTGCAACTTCACCTGAATCAAACCGGAGACTTATGAAACCTTTCCTTCAAAAACTACCTCTGGCTCCTTCGTGAGCCTTGAATCAACCTTCCGCCCACACAGCCTCAACCTGAAGTGACTACAGTGATCTTTCTATTCTTGCTCTGCTGGAGAACCGAGATGGAGGGAGTGAGAGAGATACCGAGAAGGGAGATAAAACCCGAAAGAGAGGGAGAGCCACGGGAAAGAGAAGCTGTGGTTTGACAAAAGGCTGTGAATCATCCGCGCGGTCTCCTTGGAGCCCACGCAGCGAACTCAAGACGAGTATAAATAGTCATTATCATTTAAAAACATCACATCCGCCCACACACACAGACCTGCTGTCAAGCCCTCTTCACTGATGCCGATTCATTTTTCACATCGTCGTCTCTTGGCCTCCGTTTCTCATTAACACTTTCAGCAAAGTGTCAGTAGTGTCCAACACCTGTCTGGATTCAGTCTTACTGTGATGCGGCAATATATCAAGAATAATCTTGTAGTTGACTACAACCCTCATTGTACCCCATTTCCACCAAAAATTGTGTCAATATGCAGGTTTTCGAATGAAGTGTGTTTTATTACGATCAGCAAGGTAAAATTACTGTTTCTGTCAACGGAGTCTGGTGGCTTTCATTTCACATCTCAGTGAATTAAGGGTTTATTACCAAACTAAAGAAAACACTTGTTGGAACATTGGAAAGACTAACCAACCAGTTTGACTGAAGAGTTTTTTGATGATCAGCGAGGTAAAATGACTCTGTGACTGGAGTCTGTTGGCTTTGAGGAGAGTTTTGTATGTTAATAAATTGTAATTAAGCGACACAGAACATTCTGACAATTTTTGTCCTTGTACACGAAAAAAGATTTAATTTCCTGACTATTTCAGGAACTGCCTTGAGACTGTAACGAGGTGGGTTTGGACAGTGTGCAGGATCCCGTCTCGTCTCCTTGTCCTTTCCGATGCTCTAGTCCCTGAAAGCTTTCATTCAAGAGGTGCAAAAGATGTTTTATGTGGATCAGTAAAGCTTTATTCCTTGTTGAATGTGTGTCGGCTCTCTTCCCAGTCTACCTCCTTTATATATTAGTGAAACTATAATAACATCCCAGTCGAGCGCTCCCTCCTGCCTCTCTCGCCGGTGCGGCTGTGCCGTTTCCCGTCACCAGTGTCCGCCCACGGTGGGCTGTTGGCACATCGAGGAACAGGAAGTGGAAGTGGGTGATTAAGGCGGATCCAGGCCTGCCTGCCCAGTGTGAATCCAGCCCAGGTATGAGTAATGCTGCTGACACAACTGAGCCACTTCAGCGACAGAACATGGGGCGGGGGGGGAAGAGAGCTAATAAGGGAGACAGTGGGAGGAAATGGCACTTCATCATCCTCCAGAACACTTCACCGACTAATGGATGATAAACAGAATACTTCACAGGATTGTTGACATCCACCAAAATAGACACAATATGTAACTCACACATGATGCTGCTGTGCATGAATAGATTATTCTTTAGGAGATTATTCTTTTTATGACAACAAAGTTCAGTTGATTTGGTAGTTAAATTGTTTAGCTTCAGGGTTTGATTTTCTAATGTCCAACGCTCACAAATACAAGAAGGTTTAATTTGTACCATCGCGCAGTGAATTTTCAAGTGATGAACTTTGATAGATTTCATCATGAAGACCATTTGAACTTTGAATCAGTCTTTTATTTTCATTGCAGTGGCTACATACATTTTCAGAAATCTTGTATTACAAAAAGATGTTTTGTTAATAATAAACGTGGGAAGCTTAGCTGTGGTATATACATTATTTATTTTTACTCCATTCATCTATTGTGTCTCCCCTCACATCAGTGGTAAATGATAAAGGAAGAACTTCACCGTAGAAAAAGCAGACACACGTTTGTACATCCTCAGTAGACCAGAATGCAATTCTGCTACAAGCCATTATGACTTTTCCGTAGAGGCTGCATATTTAATCTTTTCTCAAATGAAGAAACTCTCAATTGTGTCGTCCTGGCTACCTCTATCAGTAGTATATCCTCCCAATATACAGGAGGAGGACCACAAGGCATTCAGGGAAATAAAGGAAATCATTATCTCAAATAAAACTTGCAAAAACTGGATTTTCAGGAGGAATCCAGACCTGTTCTTCAACTTCTGTAACATCTTCTCCCTCCTCATTATCCTCACTCAGAGGAAGAACGGCTAAATAAATATAGACAACCTTGTGTATTCTCTTTGAATCACATCTCTGTTGTCAGGCCAACGGCAGCGAGATAAGTAAATACACATCATATTCGACCAGCAGAGGCTTAAAATGGGACGAAAAGAAAGACGGCAGACAGAGCGCGTCCCTGGTCTGAATGAACCCTCGCTCAGCTGCCTGTGAGTGGGAGGAAGGAGGTGAATGGAAGCTGTTAGGAGCTGCACACGAAGTCCGCTGTATTTCAAGGCAACGATGTGCAGGTTTTTATTGCTCTAAATACAGAGCTGCCGACTCCTTCTCCTCTGGAAAACCTTTTTAGATATTTGAGAAACTTTTATCCATAAAAATACACAATGTTTATTCCTCTAATCATGTTTGGCCACACGGCTTATTATTAAACTTGCATTCTATCTAATGGCCATCAGGGGGCGACTCCTCTGGTTGCAAAAAGAAGAACTTTAACCCTTTCATAGTTTGTTTTCACTTCATGAAAGTTAATTGTAACATTTTTAGCTCTTCTCACCGAAAGAAAAACGTTTGAATCCATGTATTTATCCGACTCTGTCAACAGAGAATTCTTCCAGTTGTTGCACACAAGTCTGCACACAAGAACATTCTTCCTTCGTTTTCCTAAACCGGCCTTCAATGAAGCACCTCCGACCTGTTACTCCTCCCCATATACTCTCTCTGAAGAAAGGCCTGAAGCTCATAAACACAGCAGCCGCCCCTCTGTTAGCGCATAGTGGAGGAAGTCCATTAACAAACAGCGGGGGCCACACCGGATGGCAGAGCCCTGGCACCCGATCACAAGGCTGGAGGCTCCGGAGCCGACAGAGGCTTGTAAATATTTCAGTGTGTCTAATGTGATGGGTTTTTTTTTTCCTCCTCAAGAGACGCTCGACACTCAGCTTTACTCCTCACCCCGTTACATAATGTCTGATTATTGACTCCGGAAGGTCAGCCGCTGGCTTTTAGGATATAGGAAAAATGCCAGGTACTTTCCTGTGTAATCATTATATTCATTAACGCATCCACATGCCAAAGATAAAACATGTCTTTATTCAGCGCAGGAAAGCCTCTGATGTACTTGAGTTGGCTGGACTTTAAACACCAGACGTCGACCGGTTGAGGGATGATCCTCACTCGATGCTCCAGCTCCTTTCCTCCTGCCTCGCTTTCCTGCTCGACCTCATCTTTTGTCTGGACTGTAAGAGAGAGAGCTACTCAAGCAGAAGGGGAAAAAAACACTACTTTAGATAGCTTGAAAGCACCGACCAACAAAGGGAGAAAGTTTATATTCAGAGACATAGATATATTTAGTGTTATAACTTAAAATATCTACTTCTTTACAGACGATGGCGCAATGTTCATTCATAAAATGCACAAAATGTGAATATTACACCGTGAAAAAGCAACGTACTTTTGTGTTTAAAATGAGGTTTATTTATGAAACGGCAACATGGAGACTCCGAACCAAGAAGGCCTTGTATCTGCTTTTCTATGGGCGGGTCCCTGTTGTGTTTACGATGCACAAGGATGCACACGTGTAGATGCATGCGCACACGGGTGGCGTGATACCAGTTGTGTCACTCGATTCCACTGATGTACAGGTGGCGGTAAAAAGTCAAGATATGCTTGAGAGGCAGCGAAGAAGACGACTGCAAAAAACGCTGGATTTTGAAATAGTTACAGACCTTATACACACACACATGCTTTTGTTTCCACAGCGCACCTTTTTTAAAGAAATTCCTGAGCTGAATCGACGTCAGCCAGACATGCCGGCTCCAGGGTTTCAGTAGGAAATAAACTCCACGACCCCTGACCCACCGGGTTCTCTTTGTAACCGCGGCGAAGTCTGACGCCGAGCTCCGACACCGAGCCCGCCGTGGGCCTCGATCTGTTGGACTGACACTCGGGTGAAAGGTAAGAAGAGGAAGCGTCCTGAAATCAATATCCCCTTTGTGTCAAAGGCTCGCCTCTTCCTCCGGAATCCAGACATGTTAAACCTTCGAGAAGAGAGCGACTTAAGCGGATTTAGCAAACTGATGCTATATTATGCTGACGGGAAGAGGCTTCTGGTAACACGAGTTCTCAAAAGACACTATGAAACATGAATTTCTGCTTCCTTGAGCCACAGGATAGCTCAGTGTGTCCTGATAGTTCAGGTTTGTAGTATATATGTATAGAGCACAATGTGACCTCCCGTTATTATGGTTATCATCACGACCATTCTCATGCTTCAGCCGGCATTTATCAATTGTAACAGAATGTATGAATGTTTAACCTGTCAGATCACTTTCATTTATTGAGAGTCAAGCCAACTTAAATGTTTTAAACCACGAATAAAGCCATTGGTTACCACTTAGGCCCTGTTCACACCTATGATGTGATCACAAGAGGACAGCTCTTAAGTACAGGTGCGTGGGGAAAGTGACGGCCATCTATTGCTCCGCCCATCTCTCCTCAAAGTCATCCACATTACATTGGCATCAAAGTATGCGTATAGCACCACAAACTGCCGCCCGGCGGTTAAAAACAACAACACAGTTGGTCTTTTGCAAACGGAAATAATGTATGAAATCTATTTATCAAACAACAGTATCGAATAAACATCTGGTTGACGGGAAACCGAGAATACTGCGCCGGCTCAGACATCACGTGTTTGCAACATGACAGCCGTTGATCCGGTCGACTTAATGGTGAGAGTGACCTCCTCACCTGCAGCATCCAGGTGAGCTCTGGCTGCAGTTCTCTCGATGAAACTAGTGACACCGTGGGAGGAAAACTGCAAACACAGAAGGGAAAGCCATGGCAACAGACGAGGAAATGAACCATAATTCGGCTTGACACTGGTCGGGTTAGCTTGTGTGTGTGCATACTTGCTCATAATCGCCCTGGTGATTACCATGAAACCCTAGAGAGGCTGGTTCCTGGAGACCAACACTAATGACTAGCATTTACTGACTCAATTACACACACACACACACACACACACACACACACACACACACACACACACACACACACACACACACACACACACACACACACACACACACACACACACACACACACACACACACACACACACACACACACACACAGTAAGGCACACACTGGAAGTACACTTTGTAAACCTGTAAAGGTTTCAAATGAAAAGACCAGAAAGAATGGATACGTTGAATGTGGACGTTTTAGAAAGATCGACCTTCGACGCATCCTGTTGTTTGCAGAAACGAACGATGCCAACTATTTTTCTGGCGACTGGGTTGTTCTTGATACTTCTAATCTTGTGAGGACTCGATGGCACAACACTTCTCTGGCCTCTAGTCTTAAACTCTAACCTTAAACTCTAACCTTAAACTCTAACCTTAAACTCTAACCTTAAACTCTAGCCTTAAACTCTAGCCTTAAACTCTAACCTTAAACTCTAACCTTAAACTCTAACCTTAAACTCTAGCCTTAAACTCTAGCCTTAAACTCTAACCTTAAACTCTAACCTTAAACTCTAACCTTAAACTCTAGCCTTAAACTCTGACCTTAAACGTTAAACCGAGTCCTACAGGATGAGGCTGGTGTTCCCTGTCCTGTCAGTGTCTCTCAGCCCCAAACCCATTTGTTCCTTCATGAAGACCAAAACCTTTAAAAACAGTCAAAAAGATGTAGTTTAATTTTTTTGTAAAGGCTAAGCAATCTAAGTAAATAGTGCTTTTATTGGAGACTATTTTCAGCTGTGGATTAAGACATATGTGGTACTCTAGACACTATTTTTGGCAGCAGGAAGGCGAATGTGAGATTGTTAAAAACGACAGTGTGTTTTCACGGTAATGAACATGTCTCTTAGTACAACAGTGTGGTTTATCTTTAATTAGCTCCGTGCCAAACAACAACAAACCGTACTTTATATTAGTAGGTCTGTTGGCAATAAGAAGAAATATAGAACACCACACACACACACACACACACACACACACACACACACACACACACACACACACACACACACACACACACACACACACACACACCAAAACAAAACAACCCTTTTAATGATGATGTTTACCAGTGGCAGTCTCCTGTCAACCCACCCTCCTCAAAAACAACAACCCCCCCCCCCCCCGCCCACACACACACACACACGGGGGAATGCAGACGGCCCTCACACAATTGACCGCCACCTGCCTGGCCCTGACCCTTCCTCTCCTGTTTTACAATGCAGGAAGAGTGTTAAATTGCCTTGACCCCTCGTTCAACCCGGCCAAATTGATCCCGAGGAGTGAGATGGATAGGGTGGCAGGCGAGCCGGCAGACTGACGGGCGAGCAGAGTTCAGCGAACAGTGTGGTTTCCTTCTGGTCGAGTGGGGGGGGGGGGGGGGTTGCAGTATTCTTTTCTTCACAGGAAGTTCATGTCAGCTGCCAACATGTTGAGTATTAAAGTAGCATCAAAACATCCATAATCAACATAACCCACTTCTCCATTGTTCACCTAAATGATCACTTTGTTCCACATGTGCTCGCCACAAATAGGGTAAAAGATATGCTACTTCTTTGAGCTTAAAGATTCCATGAAATGGTATAGCATCACTTCCACAATGTGACTTTATTGATGTCGTTAGTCAGACACACACAAAAACGACATTGATGAACTAGCGGCAACGAAGGCCGCCTCATCTGTCTTGGCCAAAAAGTTGCACTTGAATCGTTGGAGGATTTACAATTAAAAAGTCATGAAAGCTCCACAATAGACTGATGTTCTGTCTAACCCTGTGAGCACAGTGCCTGGTTTTGGGGTTTTTCACAGTAAAAGTTTTAGGACTCTGGCAGAAAAGAAGCTGGACTAACACCTGTTTGAGCAATCTACACCCACGGCTTCCCAGAAATGCTAAAATATCATCCCGTACTCTCCTCTTTTATTTTTTTTTCACTCCTCTCTCGTCCTTTGCCCCTGATGCTGGATAATAGAGAGCTGAGAGCGACAGCTGCACTTTAACTGCCCCCAGGAGGGGGGGGGGGGGCTGGACCTCTAGAAAGAAAGGGGGGCAATGAAAAGGAAATAAGGAACTGAGAACAAATGCTTTTTCCAAATGAGAAGGAGGGGAAAGCGTGCGAGTCAAAAGGTCGCCGAGCTCGCACCTCACCTGCGAAGTCACCCCGCCCCGAAGAGGAAGGCGTGAGGGGAGCAGGGTGACGTTAACCACGGGGGGGGGGGCTTTTTGGGAAACAAAAATGTCTTAAATTAGTATTGTGGTTGTGAAATGTCCACAAGTCTTTTGTGTTTGTGTCTGAGGTTGCTGTTATTCCATAGTTTCCTTATCGTCCGTCTCTCAATAGAAGCTTGTCTGAGGCTCATTCGTTCACACTGGAAACATTCATTTTCACAAACTACTTTCTTTCTCCTCCTTTTCTTACGGTCTGTGAGTTCCAACAGCTGAGCATTGTTTGTTGTTTTTTTCAAAATGTTACTCAAACAGGAAGAAATAAACCAATTCAAAATAACTCAAACTCAAAAATACACAAATACACAAATACACTACAGCTACAGTTGGTGGTAATGAGTGTGCAACAATGTGGCTCATTTATGTGTTTTTATTAGTTTTTGGACAACAGTGGAGCTCTTTGGCACGGAGGAAGACGATACATCAGCCCCGGAGACACACGTGGCTTGTTTGTTGGATCAGTTTATTTTGTGTCTTTTTACTGGATTTAGAATACCAACCTTTACCTCTTTAGTCCACAATACTTCGACTAAAGTAACATTCTGAATGGGTTTTTGCATGACGTAAGACGAATTGATCTTTTACTTCAGTAAAAGATCTGAATCTTTCATCCACGACAGGGATTATGTGTTTTTTTTAAAATCAGAAATGACTTGAGGGTTATTGGCTGCTTAGCCAAACAGGAAGCCACACAGAAGATGAAAAAGTCCTGGATGAGAGATTTAAATATTCCCCCTTTCATAAAATCCCCCGAAACTCCTGCATCAGTGAGTACGTTGCACTCTGTATAACCCCTTCTTCCAAGGCTAGCCACGGGCCATCGATCTGCACAAAGGCCTTATGGGGCCCCCCGAAGGAAGGCGGAGCCATGGAGAATGGATGAAAGCAAGGAGGAAGGAGGCGGGGGAGGGGGGGGGGGGGGACCAATGCAGGGAGGATTTCATGCTGTCTGAGAAGCAGAAGTGGACAGAGCGAGGAAACACTCTGAATCCGTGTGTGTGTGTGTGTGTGTGTGTGTGTAACCCTGAGTGTGTGGGAGTGACTGGAAGTGTTGAGCTGAGCCACTGAAAGGTGTCAAATGTTGTTTTTCTCTGTGTGTGTGTGTGTGTGAGATGTAGAGGAGGGATTAGCAGCAGGACAATGCAGGGCAGTAATCCCTGTTTTTCCCCATTCCTTCCTTCCTCCTCCTCCCGAGGGTCCTTTTGCTTTCCGCGGTTGCTTTTGCATTTTCAACTGTGAGAGAAAGTTGAATCACAATGAGGGAGAACACTGACCCAGATTGAAGCGGGGGTTATCGGAGAGTACAAGGGGCGTTTGTGAATATGAAAAGACGACAAGATGCTCGGCCATTATATGGACCTGTCGACTGGAACCACTCTCACTTGGCACCATTGATACTAGTCGGTGTCCGTTAAGACGTTCGTTTATGATGAATCAGGAGCACGCAGTCAAAGAAAAGAAACCACTGGTTATTTAGTCTACCAAATACGTAATTTAACCCACTGATGGCGGAGACAACAGACCGACCAAATCAAAGTAAATACTTGGGGATGAAAATGGACGGCTAGTTAGTTTTGATGATCTTTGATGAATTTGATGACTACTGCTGGTATTAAATGAATGAACATGTCGGCCGTTAGATGTCCTGCAGGTTCTTTAAGTGCAATTTGATCGGTACTAGCTTACGTAAGCACAGGTCGTGTTCTAGTTTAGTGGAAGAAGAAATGATTGGATTTTGATGTATAAATACAATGAAATTGATGTTTTGTAATTGTTAAATTGGTGTATAAGATGGCATTGTAAGGATTTTTCATTTCATCTGAACTTTAAAGGAGACCAACCACATCATCTGGCAGTGTCCATTCAATTTTATTATTTTACCTTAAACTTACAGTTTACATGTATTTGCATCCTGTTCAAGGACGCCACATGCAAAATATCTTATGTGAGCAGAAACATGTCTGCTAATTTCTATACAAAGTCAGTCCTGTGTTAGGATTTGTTTTGTTCTTATACACGACAAAACATTGGGCAGTGAGATGTTAAAAAACATATGCATCCCAACATTAATAATGAAATAAAGAAAGAAAATAAAGAATATTAATAAAAAAACATTTTTTTATTTAATTTCAAATTTTAGATCTTCAGGTTTTGTATCATTGGTTGGACAAAAAACAAAACAAAAACTTGATTGATGAAGTCTAACTCTGGAACAGTTGGGGTTAAGTGTTGCATTATGACGAATGGCCTCACTGGGAATTTGAGTGCAAACCCTTGGGATTATGTGGTTAACCAACCTAACCAAAACTCACTTACTCATGCAAGCCGGGGGAGTCGCTGTAAACACATCCTGCTAATTTGTGATATAAACATTCACAGTAAAAAATGTTTTCATTAGGATAAGAATAAGACAAGTTTACACCCCGATGAAACAGGCGGTGAACCAGTGGAGGTGTCACTGGTCTTGTGTTAGCAGAAAGATAACACAGGAGTGTTGATGAGCGCACACCCGGGCAAATGGTGTGGAAAAAGCATCACCTCACAGTGTGAAAGATAACCTAAGATGGGGGTGTTTGTGGTTAAAGGTCAGGGGCTTCCTGCAGGCTGTGAGGCGACGTATTTTTTCCCCCTGTGGTCCATTCAGTGTGCTGCTGGTGGGGGGGTGGGGTGGGGGGGTGGGGGGGGGGGGGCAGGGGTCTCTGTGGGGTCAAGAGGTCGGCGTTTGAGTTGACAGAGAGAAAAGAATCAGACCGGGAGATGAAAAGATAAAGGTGGTGGCTGCTTTGTCAAGGCTGAGAGGAGCTGAATGGAGTCTGGTCTACTTTAGTTTATGTGACAGGGTTATAAATGCTCTCCCGCTTATAAGGATTTAAGTAAATAGAATCTAATCGGCACATGCTCATTGGTCCTGAGCTTATTCTTAAAGAAACATCGGTTCAAAAAAAATAAATAAAAAATGCTTCTTTTCAATTGGGAGTTAGATGTGAAGATCGATATCAGTTTCGACTGTGAATTCAGTGCAGAATTTATTTAAAGAGGTGTTTTGGCTCAGCTCGGAGTAAGGCTGGAAGCAGATGGAGACTATAAACTATAACTATAAACCTGAACCAGCCCTAACTATAAACCTGAACCAGCCCTAACTATAAACCTGAACCAGCTCTAACTATAAACCTGAACCAGTCCTAACTATAAACCTGAACCAGCCCTAACTATGAACCTGAGCCAGCCCTAACTATAAACCTGAACCAGTCCTAACTATGAACCTGAACCAGCCCTAACTATGAACCTGAATCAGCCCTAACTATAAACCTGAACCAGTCCTAACTATAAACCTGAACCAGTCCTAATTATAAACCTGAACCAGCCCTAACTATAAACCTGAACCAGCCCTAACTATAAACCTGAACCAGTCCTAACTATATGCGTTATCAAAAAGGAAAGTCTTAAGCCCACCCTTAAACATGGTGAGTGTGTCTGCCTCCCTGACTGAAACAGGAAGCTGGTTCTACAGAAGAGGAGCTTGATACATTAACATCATCTACCTGAGAGGGTATTTGGCTGATCTAAAGATGATCTCTTTTCTTATGACACCATCTTTTTTTAATCCAAACAACTACAGATTTCTTAATCCGTCTTTCTATCTGAACAATTTGTGCATTTCTGTCATGCCTGGTCACGCCCCAACCGTCGTTTTGACTCGGTTCAACTGAGGTGCTCGAAGGCTGCCGTGACTGAATAAACCCAGCACAACCTCTGTTCTTAAAGTCTGTATATCACGACAGCAAGTACATTCCCTTCTGCCGACAATACATCTGTCTGCATTCTTTCCCAGATTAGCCGCAGGCCATAGCCTCCCCGTTGTGTAACACATGGAGGAGAAAGATGAGTGTTGTGAAAGAGTGTCAAAACAGACAACTGGCCTGCAGTAAAGAAAGGGCAAGGTTGTGCTGCATGTACTTCTTTGCAGTGCACCGTCACAAAGCAAGAACAATTTGTTCTCAGTAGGGAAGAGAAGTTTCGTTCATCAATAATAGTGCTTTTCTGTATAATAACCGCTGTTCGTGTCCCAAGAGAAAAAAAAAAGTGAACGCTGACATTTTGTCAGGTCAGTCGTTAGTCAGTCGATTTAACATCAATGCACGACTGATGACTGCTGTTACATACACTTTAATATACCTTGCACACTGATTTTTTATTTGTAGCTGTGGAAGTGGAATTATTTCACCAAATGGTTGTAATTGTTTATTGTTCTAATAAAATAAATGAAATCTCGAAGGCTAAAATGAGGCTTGTTCAAAGTTTAATTAATAAATTAATAGTTTTCTGCTTCTCACTGCTAAAGACTGAATGCCGACGTCAGAGAGCCGACACGAGTCAGCAGCTCTTTCATCTGCTTTCACTTGTGATTGAGTACAGAACAGGTTGTCCAGGTGAGCTGATAAATTACAAAGACGGCGAGTACGGCATGTGCTACCTGTCAGAATAGCAGCGAACATGCACCAGGTCACGTCAGCAGAGTCGAGTCCGGGCTTTGTGGAGGCGCAGGGTTGAGGAGGACAAGGAGGTTCTGGGTGGAGGAATGTGTGTGGAGTGCAGGTGGATGGGTTGGTGACGTGCTGCTGAGAGGCCCGCCAGCTGCCATTTCACACAGATCTTCGAGAGGTTCACGGCACTTAGGGGAGTGAGGGGAGTGCAGTACGCACGCCTGCTCCCTCACGTCCACGCTAAGCCAGCTAAATCTGAAAATGTAGCTTTTTTAAGTTAAGCCCTCCATCTACACTAAACCTAACCCGCCAGATCTAAACCATCTGAGAAGACGTCATTGGAAACTGTTTGGAAAAACAAAAAAAATACCTGGCCAGTCGGGAGGAAAACAAGAACGTCTTCTCCGTTTTTTGTTCTTCTTTCAATGAAGAAATACATCTAACTGATGCTAATGCAGCATTTACGCTAACCTCTTCAGGAGCCGCCATTGTTGTTTTGAACAGTCGCCTAAACCGCGCCCGTAGCTGCCAGTAGCTCCTCGCGGGACGCTGAGCGGTCCGGACACGAAGGCATTACTTGTAGCTTGACGAGATGGACTTGCAAGTGGCAAATGAAGCTAACGCGAGAAGTGCTAAAAGATGCAGTTCCTCAAATGGCCACTTTGAAGCATATCTATCCCCCTATACCCCCGTGTTAAAATGCCCAACTTCACAAAAACAACGGTTTTGGTCTTTATAGCTAGTTTTTTCATGACAACTGTACATGGGGTGAATTTTTTATACAACTCACAGTTATGCATAATTGAGGCTGTGGCCGCTTTGAGTAACAGGAGCTAGAAACGTGGTATGGCACCTTCCTAACATTTTTTTCGATTAGGCGGCACTGTGAGCTTCACAACTGCTCTGGGTGATGTCACAGAGACTACATCCATATATTATACAGTCTATGTTTTCCATGTGATATGTGATATGAGAGCTCAGCTGCTGTGCAAGGTGACACTAAACCAGCATTTTTCTGCATCCAAAAAGTAGATCAATCCCCCCCGTTGCTCTCTCTCTCTCTCTCTCTCTCTCTCTCTCTCTCTCTCTCTCTCTCTCTCTCTCTCTCTCTCTCTCTCTCTCTCTCCTTCTTATATCCACACATACTTGATCACACCTCCCATTCCAATTAGCTAAAACAGCAGATCCATTGTTTCATTTTTTGCAGGAATATGAACTTTTGTTAACATTCACTTTTGAAAACAAAATAACTCCCACACCTAAAAAGGTTCAAAGTCAAGTAGACGTGTACAGCAGCTCTTCATCATAGCTCCATCCACTCCAGAATGGCTCCAAAAAACCCACACTGTGAAACAAAGCGAACACAATAAAGCACACACACACACACACACACACACACACACACACTGTGAAACAGGATACTGAAGGTCTCTGGATCCAGGCCCGAGCGACAGGGTCTGAACGGTTGCTGGCGCTGACGAACACTTGGCGTGCACTCCCACATCGTCACGTGTGAGGCTTCTCTTCACGCCTCCTCTGGTCTTTTCATGCTTCGTTCCGAAGGACAAAACAAGAATTCGACTCAGGTGTCAATAGTGTCTTCCTGTCTTTGAGACTTTGAGTACACTCGTCAGTTGATGCACGGCCAAGAAAAGATCAAATTCTGTATTGTCTTTGCTGCAAACTGTTGAATAAATGCAACAAAACGATTTAAAAACACTACTTAGTGGACTTAGGGGACCCTGAAATTAAAACTTGGCCTCAGCAGCATTTGAAGCATTCGTGAGTCAATAACCTGCAGTCAGAGCGCTGCCGCTACTCACACTTACAGACTAATTGTGCACTTTAGTGTTCAAATACAGCAGAAAACACCTGTAAGTGTCTAAATGTGGACGCATGAAGAGCGCTAGAAAAGAAAAAAAACGAGTCCGGGGTGGAGAGACGAGTGAGTTTCATCTGAACTCATCAAACTTTGGCTCGTCTCTCCGGTGCGCATTTGCGATGTGACCTCGCTGTGACCCCCCCCGGGCCCGGGAGAGGAAGCGGCGAGCATCCGCGTGACGAATGGCGTCACAAGCGAACCACATGCTCAGCACTGAGGTGGGACGTGGCACACTTGGGTGACAGGTGAGGAACAGTCAACCTGTGTATGCATGTGTGTGTGTGTGTGTGTGTGTGTTGAAAAAACTCCCCATTTTACCTATATTTTGTGTCTTTTTCATATTTACTTTAACTCATTTCAGGATGTATTTTGGACTTATCATTGCCAACACTGGCCTTTTTTTGGTTGTGTAATTTAATAAATCTCACGTACTCTTGCAAGTTTCTACCAACCCGAGCTCTAATGCAGTTGAGCTGCATTTCTCCTTTGAAAGAAAACGTTTTGTTGTTATAAATATTGCAGCTGTGTTTCACCTTTACACACTTGTGCATACATTCAGATAATTATGCACACTTTCTTATCTTAGCTGGAGTCCCAGCGGCATTGCCGAACCTCTTCGACATAAACTCTATTTGACGCCTCAGCTTATAGCTTCATAAAACAGAGTCGGAGAGAAGACGCTCCCGCTGTTTCACCGTGCAAACGTTCTTTACTTTTCACCTTTTTGAAACCAAACTCTCTCTAATCAGCCGACATCTGTGTAAAATCTACGTGAAGAGGTCTGCAGACCGGTACACAGTAACCCCGCTCTCACATGCAGACAACAACCTGGCTGACCTCAACTTGATCCCGCTGTCTGGAGCTACAACGAACCAGAGGAATAATGAGGAATAAAGCTCTTTTTACTGCCAGGCAGAGAGGAAGTCACTAAATGAGGAGGAGGGGGGGGGGGGTGGTAAAGCCAGAGGCTATCTGTCTGTTTACAACCCCGCTATAAAAATAAGAACAGAGAGGAACAGTATATTGGATGCCAGATAGCTGAGTGGGAGTCTAATGCTTTCTGATTTACAAACACATGTGCTTCATGTGCCTCATGTGCATTTCTTTAATGGTGACTGCAAAACCTAAAATAAAACGCTGGTCTTTGGTCACGTTGGGGTAAAATTCCATGATGGGACAACAAACCTATCAGCAAGGGTACGTGTGTGTAAGTGTCTGTAACAAGACAAATATTATTCAGTACAGACAAAATCACATTCTTTTGCACTTCTGGTTTCCTTTTCTAGAAGTCAACGGGTTTTTTGAGTGTGTTTTTGGTTTGATGCTTTATAGAAGGTCTGTGGTTTAACACAAGCTTCGGAGGTTTTAACGCTTAGTTCAACGACATCAAACGTATATAAATCAAATTAGAATTTTGAAGGTTTTATGTGTCTTTAAAAGGCGGTTGCTAACAAGAGGCTAAATGACACGACTAAACGTCATCATGCCGACTGAGGATGCCGATGGAGGAATCCATTGGATTTTTATCGAGGGAACCAGAGTGATGCTAACTTCAGGTTTGACCACTCTATAGGCAGATTATCAAAAAATTGTCAGATTGCTGATCTGTTGACCCTGCACAACTTGCTGTCTTGTAGTCTGTGGTTTTCAAACTACATGACTGACCGAAAGGGGGTCACACGCTACAATATATATATGATAAAAGACGATTCATAAAGGTCAAGGGGAAGAAAGACGTACAGAAGGCACATTCACGTGACACATAACTCCAAATACAAAAAGTAGTTTTTCTAATCATCAAAGTATTTTATTGCTTCTGTCACATTCATGTCTCTCTGAACCATCGACTGCCTTCTCCTAAAGTGGAGGTATGTTCTCTATTCTTTTACTGGTCCTCTTGCGCGGCTTAATGAGCGAGCGCAGCGTGCGGAGGAATAAGGTTTAGTGATGTTTTAGGTCAATAAAAAGCCAACAGCCGCCTGCTAATTAAAGAAGCTGGAATGGGAGTGAGGTGGGGGGGGGGGGGGGTGGTTCAGGAAGCTTCACGGCTGCTGTTTTCTTTCCGATTATGGCAGCAGCGGTGGGCTGGTAATGAAGTAGCTGTGGCACGGCATGATGGGAGGCCGGCTAATGGTGGAGAGCTGCGGGGGGGACGACTTCAAAAGAAGCTGCTGGAGGAGCGCAGAGTATAGAGCGCTGAGAGGAAGGGAGACGTTTTATGGCCAAACAAGAATGCTTGTGTAGTCTGGCTGCTTCAGTCTGGTCAGATAACAAGGGGAATGTTGGGAAGAGGTCTGTTGGATGAACGGTCTGGTGTGGGGAAACGTAAGAAGAGGTCATATGTTAGGGAGATAAAAACATCGACGCTTGGAATGTAGACACCAATCGAACTATCACCCAGTACCTGGAGAGTGTGAGGAAGAGTAAAATCAAATGTCACAGGTGTCATGATGATGATGATGATGAACCGTGAAATGACCACACAATCCCTTAGCTAGGTTCAGAGAAAACACCGCGGTCAGGCTTAAAATAAGTACGTGAACGTAAACAATACAAACATCACCAACGTAACTTCAAAATAACTCGAACACTTTGGGACACGAACACGGTCAGAATAGACCACGTGATGTAATATGACACGCAGAAAGCAAGGATTTTATTGTAAGGTAACCGAGTCATTCATACGTTGAGACCGGGCCGGGAACATGGATGGCATAGCGTTCAGTTTAAATATCTGTCTCTGTAGCTTCAGTACGCAGCTGTTTTGTTAAAAACTTAACATTAAACTCAAAATCAATTATGTTTCATAATTTTAATCTTAATTTGAACCCCAACCTGAAGTATTACCTCGGAGAAGCAGTGGATGACTCCTTTATTATTCCCCTCTTCCTAAGTTTATGTGGTCCACTGGAGCACAGTGAGTAAGAATGAGCACACACACACACACACACACACACACACACACACACACACACACACACACACACACACACACACACACACACACACACACACACACACACACACACAGGCAGCCACACTCTAATGCATCCACTTAACATAAAACAAACACTCTGCTTCCTTCTCTTCTTACTCTTTCTTCCTGACACACACACACACACACACACACACACACACACACACACGCACACACACACACACACACACACACAGGGCCTCCAGCCTAAGCAGGACGGTTACTGAAGTAATGGTCCTCGGGGAGAGGCAGCCGTTCTCCCCTGAGCTCCTCCTGCATTATTGAAAGGCCAGCTCATTCATGTCAACAGGAACTTCCTGCCTGCCCGAGCAAGTGTAAGGGATACACACAAGGACCTGTCCGCCTGCACACTCAGTAACCCGAGAATGCCAAGGACCGGCTAAGAGGAGCTGCCACATCCGTCTCGCCGCCGGGTAAACCGAGTCGGGCCGTACGCGGGTTGCGTAACCCCACCGGGGACCCGACACAGGCAGCGCGCCAACAATGGAGCGTTTGAAATGTTGCTCTGCTGTGATTAGCGATCAGGAAGCTGAGAAAAGGAGGTGGGGGGGGGGCTTTACAGGGAGTTTGTGAATGGATAGTTGGTGGTTCACCACTTAATGAGCAGAACTGTGAGGAGGGATTACAATAGACGTCCTGAACCCTGAAACTAACACATTAGCCCACCCTCTAGTTCAAACGTTACATCATTTGATCTTTTTGATCGAAGTGTGTCCGGATGAACAAACCAAACGCACACCTGAGAGTTCTGAGGAGTCAAGGCTACAGCTGACTTCACAAAATGAGACATATTTGCCTTTAGGAATCGGGACATCTTTCGAGATGGAGCCCTTGGAATATCTAAATATCTCCAGCATTGAGCGATGTGAGCCGAGCTGAGCGGCTGAGCTGGTGCTGTGAGAGCACTTTGCATGTTGACTCAGAGGATCGTGAGCATGGCAGCCGTCACATCCTGACACTCACTGGGTGTCAATATATGGATCCGCACTCCGGATGTTTTGATCCCTGCCTTCACCCCAGCCACCACACATGATGTTGTTCTCAGTCACAAACGCATTCATGTTAAGCGCTGCACTTGTGGTAACCCCCCTCCAATGGTGGAGACTGTTTAAAACAGGTCAATGACTAAAGAGGGAGAGGACATAATAATAGTAACACCTTCATCAGTGCCTCCTTCACTATAAAACATGTGAATTTACTGCAAATTAAGAAGTTTGACATGAAGTAAGTTAGTTACATCACTGGTTCGGACAGCCCTCACCCCTAAACAATAACACCAAGTCATGAATAAACTAAATAATATGAATACATATTATTGATATTATCACTTTCCCCACAGAGAACAGAGGAATCACCAGCTCGCAGAAGAAGTTGCCCACCAAAGAGAGAAAAACAAACAAATGCTGCAAAATAACAAAGTCCGTCTGCAAAACTGCGTTGCACAAAGTGCCTTGAAGCCGACATTCTTCTTCTTCTTCAGCTTTATTTACTTGACCTCTGACCCGGCGGGTCTCATTTGAAGTGGGCCACTTGTGGAATCCCCAGCAGACCTTTCATGTTGTAAAAATTCCAGTGTATCCTGGTAAACAAGTGAGGAGTGTGACCTCGTCCGAACAGGAAGTTGAAAAGGTCACCGTGGATTGGGGGGGGGGGGGGCTTCTCACACACACCTGATAAACAGCAGATTACGGGCTGACCCCAGTGGGAATGTCCTCAGTGACCTGTGAACTCTTTTGAGACAGATCAGCGACCACACAGCAACAAAAGAATGTGAGATAATGATGGCGTGGGGACAATGCATATTAACTCATGTGCACAAATTAGTAACTCGGCCCCTTGAATTAATAATTTAAGTCATTCAGTTAATCATGTTAAGTAATTTGAGGGTGTAAATTATTAATTCTTGCACGACTTTCACCCGTGGTAAATGGAAATGGCTGCCACGGCGCCATGAACACGGTGACCAACGGGATCGTAAAAACTCGCTCTGAACACCTGGGCAATGAATCGTCACTTGACAGCGGAAAACTGTCCTTCAAGGCCGTAACGTTAAACTCCAGCTTCCTGCGGCCTTTAAATAGGGCCGTCGTAAATCACGGGGGGGATTTTGTCGCTTGGTCTGACTAAAGTTTTGACCCTCGATCCACACTGAACACACTGAACACTTCACACTCACATATTTTCATTTTTTTTTGCAGAAAAATAGCGTTGTCTTGTGAACATAAGTAGGCCTATGTGATCTGTTTCCGTGCTGCCTTCACTGACCTATTTTAACCCTCCTCTTGCAAAATGATCGAAGACAACCGAAGTCAAACGTCTGAGTCAACGTAACGGCACCGCTGAGCGGAAGCGGAGGCTTGTGTGGGACTGAAATATTGATGCTGTGAAAGGAGGCGCGAGTTCACACATTTCCTCGTGCTCAGCTGCAGACCAGGGACACGATGCATCTCCTACAATCCAGCTCAGGGAAACTTGGTGATTCAGTAAATTTATTTTTTGTTTTTTTGGGGTTAGATGATCATTTTATTGGGGCCAAGCGAAATGATTAGACGGGCATATTACAATCCTGCGACAAACGCAGATTCCGGAATATTTTTCTTTTTTTAATTCATCGATTGCTGTCGTGATGTGAACAGAATTTCATTAAATATAACAAAAACATTGTGTTTTAAGATGACCAACCTTAGCTTAAAGTGCCAATCCCTAAGAAGTCGGTCCTGGTGGACCACAGGATCATTCTAAGAACCTGATCCATACAAGTCCACTTCACCTCGAGTCTGGTAAAGCAAGTGCTCGATGCCTGACTGGGCTGAGGAAACCGAACACGTCGGCCACTCGACTCATGACACCATGTGGCTGCAGTCTGCAACTGTTCTACAGACACACGTCGGCTATTTAACATGTGCTTAGATCCATTCACACGGGGCTGGAATACAATCATGTTTAAGCCTTTCTAGAAGATCATTCGCTTACGGGAAGTTGCGTAATACACCGGATGAGTCAGAGTGGCTTTGGAGAAAGGGTTGATGAAAACAGTTTGCACACACACACACACACACACACACACAGTTAGATGTATGGTTTGGAGTGAGTTGTGCAAGTAGTTGTGTGAAACAGAGAGACTATGCATGGAACAATTGTCTTATGAGAGTCAGTCTTGTGTCCTCTCACGCGGCTTCCACGCAGTTACATCGTGGTTCATAACTAATGCAAAGCCCCGACTCCTTCAGCTGTCACATACATGTTACCGTGTTCCCCCCCGGCTGGTATGGGTGTGAGCGCTTCCTAACAGAGTCCGCCCACTGCACCCAGCGGTCTCCTAATTATAGTGCATGTAAACGTGGATTTGACTGTGATCTTAGGGAGCTTTGGGACAATGAATCACATCGGATTTGTAAAGAAGCATGATGGAAAAAAAACACAATTTAACGATGGAAAACCTGTGAATCACTGCACACGCAGCTGTAAACATGTCAGGTGAGTCATTTCCTTCATAACGTGCCCGTAATCACCATCATTATAAAGTTATGTTGTGCAAAAACACCTTGTGTGACCTCCAGTGTTGTGACATTGCTCAATCTGGTGAGTCATGGTGGAGAAGTTTACACCCGCCAACAACCACTAAAATGGACACTTGCTGTGAGTCACAACAGCATCCAGTATACAATTACCTGCTCTCTGCTCTCTAACAGCAAGCGTGGCGTCAGTGTTTGTCTTCCAGCGAGGAGAAGCTCTGCTCCTGGCCGGTGGAGGAGAAAGCGCTGCCTGGAAGCTGCTCACGATCTCGGGGGAGTCTACAGATAGTTGTAAAGGTTTCGATTACACGCCACGATGCGCTGCAGACACCACAGACACATCGATGGGCTCTCCAGAGTAATGGCACAGGATTCCCAGTGAAATGACCACCTCACACCCCGTCTGGAGCCACAGTCAGCCGAGATCTATTCTTGTGAACAGGGAAACATTTTCTTCTGTCGTGGTACCATATTTTTTATTAATTAGCCTTTTTGGTTTACGCCCCGTTTCCCCAGAATTAAACAGGAATCAAGGATATTTCAGACTGCAACAAGCTCAACTGTTGACTTTTTAATAATGCATCTTATTTCAAATACTGTAAATGTTCATCCTGATTGTTTGTTTTCATCTCCTCGGCCTCCACGAGTCGATAGTACAGCCACACATATTTAACTATTTCACTCTTATAAAAGTTTGTTATATCTTTTACATCTTTGTCATAAGAAAGAACCAGATTCACAAAATGTCCGAGTGCTTTCGTTACAAACTCACAGCGTTAGCACAGAGCTGGAAGCACCGGCTGACGTAGGCTCCCCTCCAGAGGACTCTCTTGAATGATGTCATCTCAAGGCGCCCATATATAATTTAGCCTCCTGGCTCACAGTGAGGTCAGGTCTGCAGCGTTCTGCTTTAACAACCATTTTAAAAAAGAGGCGGGGGGGGGGGGCGCATGGGTTTTTAATGATCTGGTGCTTTGGTGAGAGCCAAGGTGCTGAGGTAACATGCTGGTGTGTGTGTGTGTGTGTGTGAGAATGCTTGAAATCTCTCTAGCTGCTTTGATGCACCCAAAGTCAACAGTAAGGCTAATGTGCTTCATCTTCTGTGCAGCCTACCGAGTCTATCGGACTCGGTAATCTGTTCTCCGTGTTGACGTGCGTGTCGGCCTCAAGTGTCGGGTGTTTCCCTGCTGTCACCGTGTGGTCTTTGAGGAGCAATTTAAGGACAATTAGTGGCCTCCGAACTTCCTGCTGCCTTCTTTTGTCAGATAATATGAGCACACCTGTAATTACCCAAATGTCTCCTCTTTCACATAATCGGTTTGTCACAAAAGACGGATATGAGACCCGCGGGATATTTCCGAGTGGGTTCTGTAATTGTATATGTTTACTTAATTTCAAAGGATTAGTAAATTATCACTTTGCTTTGGCATGGCCACTGAAACCATCAGGTTAAATTAAATTAAACAGCAGCTAGAACCACATAAGCTTCAATCTTCAACATGTGTTTGACATTAATGTTACATTAATCTACTTGCTCAAAGCCTATTTTTACTTGCCCCCATACAAATAGTTTTATCTATCAGCGGTTATTAAATAACAACAAAGACCAAAATGAATGGCAATGTTGATCTTTATTTAAGTAAATGCAGCTGGAGTTTTGCCCACATCCTCTAACGCCACTCAACTAAACTCCTGTTTGCAGGATAATTGCAATGCTCATAAACTTCATCTTTACCCGCCATCTTCTCACGAGTGCTTCATCGGCACTGTGCACTTTCAACAAAGATGAGAAGGAAGCGAGAGGGCTCACTCCGGAAATGACAATGTGTTGATTCATTTGGAATTGGATGAAGTGAGTTGGCATTTTACTCGCACAAAAACCCTTTGATCTGTTTATTGTTTCTTCAAATACTTTCAGAGTTTCGTTTCCTCCCTTTCCCTTTGACTGATCATGGATAGGAAACTAGATAAAGAAAGGAAACGGTGGTGTGGAGAAGGAAGAGCAAAGCGAACACAAGGGAAAGATGTGACTGAGTAAGGAGAGAGATAAGAGAGATCAGCACAGGACGAGCTGGAACGACTGCAGTCCAAGAATAGTGCGCCCGGGTTAATGCGTGTGAGGAATGGCCTGGAGGTACGAGTTCCACAACCGCTCTGCATCCTGACAGCGTCGTCGTGGAAGCGTAGCGCACAACCTCCGGTTCCCCCTCACGTAAACACTGTCGGCTCTGTCTGCACTAGCGCCGTAGTTTGCACCATCAGCGGTGTTAGCACCGCTAGCTGCAAGGCGCCGTTGCCATGTTGAGAGCCGTTTAGAGGCAATCGAGATGCCCCCAAACTTGGATCTTGCAGCTTTAATAGATATTGTATATAGAGTGCTGAGGGGATGATGTATATATATTTTTGTAGGCCTCACCCGGAAGTTAGCACGGCACTAGTTCCATCGAAATAAAAGTTTTTGAGGTTTTTCCACTGGGTTTTGGATTATTGCAGAAAGTAAGCTCTGTAGCAATCTGTAGTCGTCATTTAGCCGCCTTATTTAAGACGCGTCAAGATGCATCTTGTTGCATTTTTTTGATGCATCAAGATGAATCAATAATCATTTCAATATCACATCATATCCCTCTGAATCTGAATCGTGACGTGCCGCGAGGTTCCCACCCCTCATACAGCTGAGACAGCATCTTCTGATGGGAAGCTGCCGGAAGGCCTTTGAGCTCGTCATCAGAGAGACACCAGATGTCTCTGGCCTTTGCTGTGGCGCACGAGGCTTAAATGTAGAAAATGGGTGGAGCTCCTCTGTACCACATCAGAGCCCACAGTGGAGATGCCTGTGAGAACACACCGTCAAAGAAGAAGAACCCCTGTGTGGGTCCTGATCTGACAGTTCAGACTGATGGAGGCTCTCTGATCTGTCTGCTGGTGGTTGTGCAGGCTCACTGTGTGGTCCAGGTTCACATGAGAACATATGACAAGTTGTATGGAGGGGGGTGATAACTTGTATAAATCAATCATATTTATTCTGTTCAATTGTATTTAACTTTCATGCAATTACAAAGATAGATTCAATGCTCCAATAATTACATTTTTAACAACTTATTCTAATTGTCTCTTCCCAATATACAATTCTCGTTCCTTGTGATAGATTTGATGTCATATCAATTTGAAAGAAAACACCACCGAGATGGAAAGTTGAAAAAGTTAAAGCTGCCAATTTGTGATTACCTGGATGGTGACTTCTGATTCTGACGAGGAGCCTTAAGATTCATTCATACAAACTCCTCAGTCTGGGTTTGAAAGGATTCCTGGAAACACTTGATTACTTAAAATAATCGATGCTTCGTTTTAACCTTTCCGCCCAATACACAAAAGTGTTGAAATTAATTCCATTTGTTATCCTGTACAGGAAAGCCGTTTGTTGTAACTGTAAATAAAAGGATATTTTAGTGGTTGATGTTTTCTAAAATATTGAAAGCACATCAGAACTACAAAAAACAAAGTTTAGAACCACTGAATTAGCCTTTGCTTACGAGAAAGTTATCCTCATTTGTACTTTGTACATTTGTACATCACGTAACATTTGTTCCCAGAATGGTCATAAAGAATTCATATTTTCCGTCTACTATCATTCCCAAGCTGTGACTTCAGGATGAGTCACCATGTAATGGCTCTAAATATGTAGTCATGACTTCATGACATTATGTGTAAGATTTAAGAATGAGCAAGCCAAGTACGGAATTATAGATGAGCTTGTCTTGGTTGGCTGTTTGAGCTGCGCTTAACTTTTGATATAAATATTTATCGACTCATTTCCTCATTAATACTTGAGAAGCTTCAGTATGTCTGTGTGATAGAAGCTCATTTTGAGTGTATTTCCTCATCAGGTCAAGAGGAAAGCTATAGCTTGATGACCAATATATTCCAGCAGCATTAAACATCCGGAAGCAGACAACAGTATGAATAACAGCATGCACAACAGTATGAATAACAGCATGCACAACAGTATGAATAACAGCATGCACAACAGTATGAATAACAGCATGCATAACAGTATGAATAACAGCATGCACAACAGTATGAATAACAGCATGCACAACAGTATGAATAACAGCATGCACAACAGTATGAATAACAGCATGCACAACAGTATGAATAACAGCATGCACAACAGTATGAATAACAGCATGCCCAACAGTATGAATAACAGCATGCACAACAGTATGAATAACAGCATGCACAACAGTATGAATAACAGCATGCACAACAGTATGAATAACAGCATGCACAACAGTATGAATAACAGCATGCACAACAGTATGAATAACAGCATGCACAACAAGAGCTCTACATGTGTGTTCGTGAGAACTGCCAGTATTTATCACATGCACATATGGTACGCTCAGTAACATAAGAAAGCCCCCTAAACCAACTATCAATGGGCAACAACTTCCCTTTTACAAGACTCTGTGGCACACTGTAGACGCTACCTTAGAACAAGGACAAGAAGCTACGAAAACAAAGGATAACGGAGTCAAAGTCCTGATTAAAAGAGTAGCACAGTTTTAGTTTTAGTAAAACTGTTTTATTTGACACTTTCACTGGAGGACAATCCAAAGATAAAAAGGACGTGGTACAGGTAACACAAATAGTCAACGGGGATTCACCTGTAACGTGTGCAGTCAAAAAGCAGTGATTTGAGTTAAATTGATTAATAAATAAATAATGAAATTGGGATAAATTGACTAGGGATGTTGAAACAGTCAACGATTGGTTAACGAATGTTGGTTATCGATCAGAGAAAACTAAAAAAAGTTATATTAAATATTATATTATATTAATTACTATTTTAATCACATGCACAGAACAAAAACAAATGTTTTTTTCATTCGTTCACCCAGTTACTAAACAAGAGAGGTTCATGAAGAGTGTTAGACATCAGTGCAACATGCTGAGTGTGTGTTCAGAGAGTTCCTCTCACCCCGCCTGACACTTCACTCATATATGTGATATCTAATGAAAGGTCATGAAATTGAGAAGGCGGGTAAAGTGTAAGTGTGTGTGTGTGTGTGTGTGTGTGTGTGTGTGTGTGTGTGTGTGTGTGTGTGTGTGTGTGTGTGTGTGTGTGTGTGTGTGTATTACTGTGGTCAGCCATGTATCATAAATTAGAGACCGGGTCTACTCAGGGATGTGCAGAGATTAAAGAGGTGAATGTACTGATGGGAAGGTCATTATGGACCGAGAGGAGATGTTTTTTGCCTTCCATTTTGTATTTGGAAATACTTTAGTGAGTAAAAAATAGATTAAAATTACATTTGAGTTTGAGAACTATTGTTTTAACAGCGTTTCATTGATACTATTCTGATGTTGAAATAAGATAATGTACAGGAGCTGTATTTAACCATCTTTAACTTTTTGATAACTTTTCAGTCAGATTTACTCATTCTTTGGCTGCCATGTTTACCCAGCGGTCAACTATGAAATGTCACACAGTTTATAGAATAACAGAAATGATCACGGTTATATCACGATATTGTTTAAATGTGTTGATTCACACACCAAGTTTTATCTTGAAAACCACAAATAAAATCAGAAGCACTGTGCAGTAGCATGTAAACACGAACGCAACCACTTAGGGCTGAGCTATAGGTCATTCCATATCTAGATGAATATGATGTATACATCACAATATAGCATGTTTTAGTAGTTCAATATACTCATGTACTGTAAACACTGTAAAAAAAACGAAGTCTTCATTCCACACTGGCTGTATGATTTTTTTACTGAATGACTACTCATGTGTAAAGAGTCACATCACTCCCCTAGGCTATTTATCTTTGGTTGGATGGAAACAGCAAAATCCACGAGGGAAGTTTGGATGGCACTGCAGGATGACGTCAAAGGGATGTCTGTATGTTGGAGGGCGGGGGGGGGGGGGGGCGAGTCACAAACACAAGTAGGCCATTGCCTTAAGATGAGGGAAATACTGCACAGGAGAAAACCTCCAGGAAATACCCGCAGTTCACCTACACAACCTCATAGCTGCTCCTCCCACAGGAAGCACTTCACACAGCACATTTAAGGATTCTTTCATTCAGACTGTGATTCTTTAGTGTTTTCACACCATTCAGCCTGCAGAGATGAATCTGCTCTCCTTCACTTCCTTGCAAAAACAAAGACACCTTTGTACTTGATACTGTGTACATGCCCCCCCCCCCTCGCAGTCATGTGTTCCCGTGTGATGGCCCATTTCTAAATTGGTCTTTACACTGTACTTTCTGCTCATGTGGGACGTGGACTGAACTCTCTGAACTCAGGGACACAGTTTTGTTGCACACAAACACTTCCTCTGTCGTAATTGATTTTCTTTCCTTTTGAAGCTCATCAAATGGTTCTTGTGTGAAAGGCATTACAGACACTTATTCTCATTAAAGGGCACGGAAGAAACCCAATTAAACTTGCATGCAATGTGTTTATTTTGAAGGGAATAGTTTGACTCTAATCCTCTACTTACAGCCTCTCCTGTCCTTTTCTCAATGTGTTCAGCAGCCTGCAGTTCAGTCAAAGTTTCACAGAAGTTTTGTCACGTGACTGTTGGTCTCAGATGAATCAATCATGGCTTCCTCGCTGCGCTGAAGAGCTCAGAATTTTATGCTTTTTACAGGATCTGGTTACTTCAAACGGTTTATTCAGGGCGAGATTTCTAAATGAGACATGTAGAAGAAAATGTTTTTGATGGAACAACAATTTTAAACTTAGTTTCGGTTTATGTGTTTCAGCACCGTGAGCCAGTTCGGCTTTAGATCTTCCAATGTTTACCAATGAGGTAACAAAGTGTGTTATGCTGCGTTCACACCAAACGCGGCTCGAATTATTCGCGCCAGTAAATTACATACAAAGTCAATGCAAAGATGCGAATAGACGCGGGTAAACGCAAATTCGTGCCAAGTAATAAGAAGGATTCTCAGACTGAGTTATGCAAGACGTTAGTCATCATGGCGTGATTCATCTATTGGTTCACTCTCTTTCATTCTCTCATCCCTTTCTCTTTCACATCTCTTGGGGGGAACAGAAGGTGACAGAATGAGACACTGGCAGCTTTTTACGTTTCACTGTAGAGGGAAAAAACATAACAAGTTAATAAGTCAGAAGTGTGGTTTGAAGTTGCAAGGATGCCATTAGCCTATTGAATTTACCATTGTGTTACTCAAACAGATATGAAAAGTACTAGGAATGGAATGTTTTGTTGTTTACCTATTGCTTTTCTTTTGTTCTTTGATACATAAAGCAGAGTATGCTTTAGGGCGGGGCTACCTTGTGATTGACAGGTCGCTGCCGCTACCAGAGCCGTACAAGGCGTCTCTACGTCACTCCTCCGTTTTTTGCAAATATGGTAACTTCAGTTTATTGGTTGCAAAAAAGCCAAGTTGGCGATCGCCGAACTCGAGGCTTCATAACATCAGTCCACAAACCAATGGGTGACGTCACGATCACTACGCCCACTTCTTATATACAGTCCATGGTTTAGGTCCTTCTTCTTCAGTACTCTGCCCTTAATGGCTTTTAAAAGCAGAGACTGCAGGACGATGCACATTGTGTCCTCGCTTAGTCGTCTGTAGCGGTTGGGGAGGTGCTGAGACAGTTGATGAATGTGTGCGAACAGTGTGCACACCTTCAGGTCTACTGATCTTCTGCACCTCCTTGCTTATTTTTTTCCCTCTCACCTAAAACAAGGTGTGGTGCACTTCGTGCAATTTACAGTAGTCGTTGAGGAGTCCTTGTAGTTTTTGTTAGGGGGGAAAAGTCAGGTTAATATAGATTAATACAAAACTATAGCTCTGGACAGGACACATCCTATGGCTCTTTGTTTCAGCCAAAATGGATGCAGTCGGGCTTCTCTCTTTTTAATTTTTTGTGAAGCGCAGTGCACCACCATTACAACGACATCGCCTGTGCTGTATGCACCGCCTCGCCCCCTGCAGCTTTGCTACCATTGTGACATCATCAATTACAATCCCCAAACTTCACAAATCACATCCTGATAGTGACGCTAAGGCGATCGATCCAGCAGTAACAGGGTGGGATTAGTGCAGCCGGCCGTGTTGCTTGTGTTGTTTTTTTCCCCCTCTATCTCCTTCCTACTTCACCTGAGCTCACCTCTCGTTGCCCCTCCCCCTCTCCCACTTACGTAACAGGCCGAGCACGGCTGTCCACCGGGCCGTCGGACGATCTGAATGAAGAGGAAATTATGAATGAATGAGCAGCCATTCTTAATTTTGTCTCTCTTTCCCCGCTGCCTTCACATCCTCCATTCTTTAAGTCTCTCTCTCTCTCGCTCTGTGATCTGTGTGTCTCCCTGTGTCGTTTTTGGCCTCTCTGTCTTGCATTTCCTCTGTTTCTCTCTCCTCTTTTCTCTCACCCATCAGCTCAGCGTTGCAGCAGCATGGGGGCTGTTGCCGTGCAGATTAAGTGCTGTAATCCTGAAGCGCAGGGATGCAGCGTGTGCGCCACGAGCACGCATGATTGTCTGCAGAGCACTGGATGTTTCTGGCTGCCTTTATATACACGGCAACAGCAGCGGTTTATGGCCACTGCTCCATCCCACACACCCCTTTCCATCATCATCAGGACCGCCATCCGTATCATCATCGCTCCATCGCTCATGTTTGGAGAGGGGGGAGGAGGGAGGAGGGGGGGAGCACAGCTGAGCCAACGATGAGGTCATGGGATGGATTTCAGTGCTCATTCAGGAAAACAGCAGCTGGATGAAAGAGGGGGAAGGGAGAGAGGAGACTAGAGAGCCTGAGCGGGAGGGGAAAGCATGCCGTCATCGGAGGAATTAAACCCATTCAGAAGAACTGGCTTTGACAGAGAGAGAGAGAGAGAGAGAGGATCACCCCTGTTCAAGCCTGGTCTATCCCGGATGGCCACGGTTTGACCACGGTTCAACTACAGATACGCCCCGGATGCGTCACGGATGCGTCGCGGATGAAGCGTCAGGGTATAAATAGTTCTGATTTTCAGAGACAAAATCACTCTTCCGAAAACATTTGAAAGGACAACATGCCGTTGACTGCTGCAAAGAAGAAAGCTGCTGCAGCAGCAGAAGAACAAAAGAAAATAAGAGAAGAAGAATCTTCCTCAGACGACAACAACACGCCGAAAATTAAACCCAAGAAGAAGGCGATGACTGCTGCAGAGAAGAAAGCTGCTGCAGCAGCAGAAGAACAAAAGAAAATAAGAGAAGAAGAACCTTCCCCAGACGGCGGGCCTACTTCCCCAGAAGGAGGAGAAGAAGAAGAGGGTGAAGTCAACGAGGTCATAACCATGTTATTATTTTTATTGTTATAACATTGTTGAATTGCATTGAATTTAATGTAATTATATTCTTTGTATTGATATCTTTCCAGGGTGTAGCTGATGTTCCAGCCATCCGCACCAAGAGGAAGAGGAAGACGCCCGTCATCATGACCGAGGAGGTGGAGCTCAGGATCAAGGAGTTCCTGAAGGCGAACCCGATGATATATGTCAAGGGCAACAGAGAATACCGCAACACCCAGAAGAAAATTCGCCTGTGGGACGACCTGTCAAAGGACCTGAACATAGCGTCGTCAAACTTGAAGACGTGGTATGAGAGCGTGAGGACAAAGGTCGGCAAGATTAAGAAGACGAAGTCCGGAAGCGCGACAACGGTTCCAACAGATCGGGACCAGTTCCTGGTGGACCACTTCCAATTCCTGGCGGATCACATTGCTCATGTGAAGCCACGAGCGCCATTCAAGTTGGCGTTGAAGTTGGAAGGCGCTTCCTCCGGCACTTCCTTCTCCATGCCTCCTCCTCCTTCCCACGATAGCGGCGACGGTGAACATGACGACGATGCTGGGTTGGCTGCCACTTCCTCTTTCTCAAAGGCATCTTCTTCCAAGCTCTCTACTTCTGCGAAGGGGGGAGCCACCGCTGCAGACGAGACGGACATCAATGTCATGCGGTCCAACATGAACAGGCAGCAGAGAGAAAACGACCAGTTGGAGTCCAGAATAACGGGATTGCTGAACCGTGAGAGGTCCACCACGCGCGATGCCTGGGGCAGCTGGCTTGGGTCTGTAGCCGACGATTTGGACTACCGTGTGCTTCCTGGATTTTACCGGCGGACCTTCGAAGTGGCCATGGACTGTCTGGCTGAACATAATAGGCTTCGTGAACAGCCGATGGTGCAGCACTTCGTGCCTCTTCCTCCGAATGTGGGTCAGATGGTCCCAGTGAGCACAACAGCCTACGTGCCAAGTTACGATCTGGTAGATCAGCAGCAGCAGCAGCAGCAAGTTCCTCCTCCACCACCTGTTCTCTTCCCTCTTCAACCTTCTTCGAGCCAGCACCCAGAAGAAAATTCGCCTGTGGGACGACCTGTCGAAGGACCTGAACATAGCGTCGTCAAACTTGAAGACGTGGTATGAGAGCGTGAGGACAAAGGTCGGCAAGATTAAGAAGACGAAGTCCGGAAGCGCGACAACGGTTCCAACGGATCGGGACCAGTTCCTGGTGGACCACTTCCAATTCCTGGCGGATCACATTGCTCATGTGAAGCCACGAGCGCCATTCAAGTTGGCGTTGAAGTTGGAAGGCGCTTCCTCCGGCACTTCCTCCTCCATGCCTCCTCCTCCTCCTCCTCCTCCTCCTCCTCCTCCTTCTTCCCACGATAGCGGCGACGGTGAACATGACGACGATGAACATGACGACGATGAACATGACGACGATGCTGGGTTGGCTGCCACTTCCTCTTTCTCAAAGGCATCTTCTTCCAAGCTCTCTGCCTGGGGCAGCTGGCTTGGGTCTGTAGCCGACGATTTGGACTACCGTGTGCTTCCTGGATTTTACCGGCAGACCTTCGAAGTGGCCATGGACTGTCTGGCTGAACATAATAGGCTTCGCGAACAGCCGATGGTGCAGCACTTCGTGCCTCTTCCTCCGAATGTGGGTCAGATGGTCCCAGCGAGCACAACAGCCTACGTGCCAAGTTACGATCTGGTAGATCAGCAGCAGCAGCAGCAGCAGCAGCAGCAAGTTCCTCCTCCACCACCTGTTCTCTTCCCTCTTCAACCTTCTTCGAGCCAGCAGTTCCCACAGGATCCATGGAACGCTTCGAACGCATCCCCCTCGCATCGTCACCCCGGCGTAAACTGGAATACGCCAGCTCCGACGGCGGGCGAAGTGTGTGCATCACGTCCGATTCGACCGGCGAGCGCCCCCAACATGCCCTTTCGGATGTCCGACGTCTCCTTGACGGACATGCTGCCCTCACCATCTGGTTTCACCTCTCCCAGTGACCCCGCCCAACTGCAGCAGTTCAATCAAAACCCAGAACCAGGATCTAGTGATCAACAGTGAACATTCAGTTATATTTTATATAACGGACTCGTATTTCTATATATGATTGTGATATATGCTTTGGAATGTGTTTGTGTAATTTGTGATTGAATATCATGACTAATACGTTTGAATGCTGGTTTGTAATAAACAGTTGTTTATTACATGAAATCTTATTCATTGACTTCAAATGGTAATCTGATGAAATATTCTTTCTTGGAATACAATTGAGATAATTTACTTATAAATAAGAGATAACACTTGTCTAAAATAAGCCAAATGTTGGCTAAGTAATAAGATGAAAATATACAGAACTTGTCTCATAATTGAACAACAAGTGATGAAATAAGATAGATCAATAGGTATATTAGGTATATTGGTATATTGTTTATTATACACCATATTTCAAAATGTATTATATCACAATATATCGATTTATTTATCACAACAACAAACACAGTTGAAAACAAATAATGACAGTTCAACAGAACAACAGTTCATGGCACAGCGCAGTTTCAGATCATATCGTTTTGCCATGGTACAGCTCCGATCTCTTGGGTGTATTTTTGTGCCGTTTATTCGTCACGGCCCCGGTGTGTAAATGAAGAGAGACGGGGGGGGGGGGGGGGGGGATAAACATGCACAAAAAACCACCAGCAATTCATAAAACAGTGACGGATTACAGAAAAGCAGAACAAGATGGAGGCAACATTTCAAGAGCACTAACTGTTTTGAGTGAGTGTGTGTTTTTGAGAGGGTTCACCTTTCTCTGTTGGCTTTCCATTAGCACTGAGAACACCAATACAGATAGCTTGATTTAGGGTGTGTGTGAGAAAGAGAGTAACCGGTAGACTAATGGACCGCTAGCGACAAAAGGGAACAAACACATACACACACACACACACACACACACACACACATACGCAACCTCAATAGTCACACAAACAGATAAGTGCACACACAGATATACTTGCTCAAACAAACATGCCCTCATTTTTGCACACACAATTGACAACGTGACACACATATACTCTTACATAAACAGTAGGCTTGCTTCCTCTCTCTCACACACACACACACACACACACACACTTTAACCTGTGCTGACATACAAACACAGTTCCATTCACGCAGCTAGCTAACGTCTGTTAGCCACGAGGCCCTAATTTGCCGCTCACTCCCGCTTCGGCGCTTCTGCCCGTTTCCTGTGAACTTACATAAATGCTGAGCCATTAGAGGACTAGCTTTGCCGGAAATGTGAATTAGCAGCAACTCATTGCCGTGTCCTTCCATTTACTTGACTGTGTAGGTAACACAAGTTAACACACCATCCACTGTCTGTCCACGTCTACTGCTTCAACACACTGATTTAGCCCTTTCTGTCTATTTGTGTCTGTAGTGGTTAACTGCATGTAGCATGTCATGTAAATTAGTATTTTGAGTCAATTATACTGAAATGTAGCAGCCACATGCTCATGTGTTGGAATGAAATGCTTGTAAAGCCTACACAACCTTACTGGTTATCATACATTGGTTTATATAACCGAGGTAACGTTTTTTTTGTACTGGTTTTAGATCTTCTGTTTTTTCATTCGGTGTAATTGCACTGTAAAAGTAATAGACATGTAGTTATACATTTAATTATGATGTGCTCTCTGGGGGTGTGCACGGCTTCTCCATAGATCGTTTTTTATTTATCATTAACCGTTGTTTGTCGTACAACAGAGATAATGTTAAGCTGCCACAAGCTGGAACATTCACTATTGCCAAAACACAGTTTCGGCCGCTAGTTTTTCGAAATGGCGATAGAAACGTCCAGCCCTGTTTTCAACATAGAAAGTATTTACAGCCCTGATCAATGGACAAAGCATGCGTCTTCAATCTGAGGGTGTGATGGTAGATGTATTCATTCCAAACTGTTTGCTGTACAATGTTTGGTTTGGGATTTTTGTTGGTTAACCTAAAGTGCAGCACACATTGTCAGCGTCAAGTATTACTATATTAACAAAAACTAACAAACTGTTTTTCTGACACCTCTGTGTCTCTCTGGTCATTCGGGTCACTGCTGCAGTCATCACACATTACGAAGGTGATAGCCCACTTTTATGAATGGCTTCATTCGGGATCTACATGGTCCGGGTCCAGGGGTCTCGGTGTAGGATTACCTCAGATAATCTTGCGTTGCGGTGAGATGTAATGACCTCAGGCGGTTATGGCTACAGATTAGGATTATAGTTTGTCCTGTGTTGTACCTTTGTAAGCACTAATGGGCCGTGTGTACTCGGT